>OY856415.1:682836436-683436436 GCA_963693085.1 Alisma plantago-aquatica | reverse complement strand
CAGTCATAGTGGTCATATCTTTATGCTCATGTATTAGAGTATTCATTACTCCTGTTTATAGCATATAAAATTTATATTTCACATAATACTACTTATGTCTACATTCCTACATATAGTTTAAGAACAAAATAGTTTATATGTATGGTAGAAAGGGTAATCTGAGTTAGGGTTTTACTCATTTCATTTCTCCATATATATACTTCTTATCATCCTTATCATTATACCTTTTCTTCTATGCTGGGTTGAAATCCATATTGTGTGATAAGGATACTTTTTATAATGCAATCCATGAGAATTTCATTAATCTTCTATACTTCCTCATACTTGGTCATAATATGTATACCTAACTATGGAAAGGTACTTATCCCAAGAGCCACTCCAATTCATGACACAAGAACGAAGTAAGTCCTCCAAGATTTCTACTATACGCTCTGACTGACCGTCAGTTTGAGGATGATAGACGGTGCAAAAGGCCAATCGAGTACCCAATTCATCATGACTTTGCTTCCAAAGTCTAGAAGTGAATTTTGGATCCCGATCATAAATAATCATATTTGGAGTCCCATGCAAGCGGACTATCTCTCAGATATATAGCTCATCCATGGCAGATACATTCATTGTAGTCTTGAATGGTAAGAAATGAGCTGACTTTGTGAGTCGGTCAATGATGACCCACACTTCATCATAGCCTTGTTTTGTCTTGGGAAATCCAGTGACGAAGTCCATCGTGATCTTATTCCACTTCCATTCAGGAATTTCAAGGGGTTGTAGAAGACCTTCAGGTCTTTGATGCTCTATTTTTACTTGTTGGCACGTCAGACATCTAGACACAAATTCAGCTATGTCATTTTTCATGTTCTTCCACCAAAATGAGTGTTGAAGGTTCTTATACATCTTTGTCGTTCTAGGGTGAATGGTGTATTTGGAATAGTGAGCTTATTTTAGAACCTTCTCTCTTAAGTCAGCAACATTGGGAACCCAAAGTCATTGACAAAAATGAATAGCTTCATCTAAGCCAATCTGTATCTCTATCTGGGGCTTCTCTACAAGTTTCATGACCTCTTCTAATTCAGGACTAGTCTTTTGGGCTTCTATGATTTCAAAAATCCAAATAGGAGTGATGGAGAGGATGGCCATTTTAACTTGTAATTCAGAGATCCTCTCGGGTTTCCATTCTACAAGTGTGTTCAGATTTTTCCACTCAGTCAGCCTCATGGCCGCACAAGTTGCAGCTTTCTTCCTACTTAAGGCATTTGTGACTACGTTGGCCTTTCCAGGGTGATAAGAGATTGTGAAGTCGTAGTCAGTCATGTACTCTACCCATCGATGTTGTCAAACATTTAATTCTTTCTGTGTGAGTAGGTACTTGAGGATCTTGTAATCAGAGAAAATTATAAATTGTTCTCAATAGAAGAACAAAATAGTTTATATGATTGGTAGAAAACTTAGGGTAATCCGAGGTAGGGTTTTTCTCATTTGATTTCTCCATATATATATATACTTCTTATCATCCTTATCATTATACCTTTTCTTCTATGCTAGGTTGAAATCAATATTGTGTGATAAGGATAATTTTTATAATGCAATCCATGGGAATTTCATTAATCTTCTATATTTCCTCATACTTGGTCATAATATGTATACCTAACTATAGTTTGTATTATACCAATTGTAAGGACATGCATATATTGATTAAGTAAGACGAATATATACATGGAAGTCATCATATGTTTATATAATTGTGATTTACATTGTACCCATAATGGGGTCATGTATGTATGTGTTTATCTTTTACTCCATATCGTTCACAACTAGTCATTTATATTACCTAGAACATATGCACTTAGTAAGGATAATATACGTAGAGATCATAATGTGACTTCATGACTATGGTTTATATTACATTAATCATCGAATCACTACTACAGAAATAGCATTCAGTGTCGCTTTTCTGGGCGTCGGTTCTTTAGGAAAACCGACGCCTACCATATTAGACGTCGGTTATTTAGGCAAACCGACGTCTATATTCAAAGACCAGCCAGACACGGGTACCGCTTTTAATACAGCGTCGGTTGTTAATGACAAACCGATGCTTAAAGTCGCTCGTGAAATCCAATTTTCGAGCAAAAAAAATAGTGTCACTTTCAGTGTCGGTTATGTAGATAGAAACCGACGCCTATGTGCGATGAAAATTTGTGCGAAAATTGTCACTTATCCTTTTATAACCGGCACTGAAAGTGGTTCCCGCCAAACAATTTCGTGAAAATATCATCCAATTGGACGTCGGTTGTTTCAAACGACCGACGCTAAAGAGGTTTCGGCGTCGGTTGTTTGAAACAACCGATGCTATTTGGGAACTTAATATCCCGCGATCGCCCGACTCTTCCCCTTTCTTCTGTTTCATTGCGAGCCGATTTCCCTTTTCTTCTCTGCTGTCGCCTGACCACGCCGCCGATTTCTCCTCCACAAAAGCTCCTTCTTCCTCCACGACAGCGCCGTCGCTCCGCCGCCGCGCCCCCTTCTCCACCGCCGGTTCTTTAGGAAAACCGACGCCTACCATATTAGACGTCGGTTATTTAGGCAAACCGACGTCTATATTCAAAGACCATCCAGACACGGGTACCGCTTTTAATACAGCGTCGGTTGTTAATGACAAACCGATGCTTAAAGTCGCTCGTGAAATCCAATTTTCGAGCAAAAAAAATAGTGTCACTTTCAGTGTCGGTTATGTAGATAGAAACCGACGCCTATGTGCGATGAAAATTTGTGCGAAAATTGTCACTTATCCTTTTATAACCGGCGCTGAAAGTGGTTCCCGCCAAACAATTTCGTGAAAATATCATCCAATTGGACGTCGGTTGTTTCAAACGACCGACGCTAAAGAGGTTTCGGCGTCGGTTGTTTGAAACAACCGATGCTATTTGGGAACTTAATATCCCGCGATCGCCCGACTCTTCCCCTTTCTTCTGTTTCATTGCGAGCCGATTTCCCTTTTCTTCTCTGCTGTCGCCCGACCACGCCGCCGATTTCTCCTCCACAAAAGCTCCTTCTTCCTCCACGACAGCGCCGTCGCTCCGCCGCCGCGCCCCCTTCTCCACCGCCACTGCTGCTTCCTTCTTCCCCTTCTCCGCGCCCCCTTCTCTGCCGCGCCCCCTTCTCCGCCGCCACTGCTGCTCCTTGCCGCCGATGCCGCTGCTCCTTGGTCTGCCTGCCTGACGCCTGGAGCTCGCTGCCGCGCCGCCTTCCTCCTTGCCGCCGCGCCGCCTTCCTCCTTGTCGCCGCCCGCCGAGGCCGCTGCTCCTTGCCGCCGACGCCGCTGCTCCTTGGTCTGTCTGTCCTACAGCCTGGAGCTCGCCGGCCACCGCTGCACCTGCCTGCCCTGTCGCCTGGAGCTCGCCGGTCACTGCCACCACTGCTGGGAGGTCAGTTGTTATTGCTCGCTCAGTAAGTGCCTTCCTCTTTATTAGACAACAAAACAGAGTTTATGTACAAGTAAGGTTTAAAAGAAAACTGCAAACCACCTATACATCCGATCTATAAAAGAAAAACCAGCTCAATCATATAGGGATACTAGATCCCTGATGCTGTTCCAGCATTTGTTATTGTCAAAAGATAAATTTCTGAAAGTTCTGCAGTTTCTCTCTTTCCAGATGATGAAAAGAGTAGACAAACTGGAATCCCATCTTCTTAAGATAATCCAGCGTAGGTAGTTTAGCTAAGAAGATTTTCCACACATTAATGATTAAAACTCTGGGATGGTCAAACCTCCAGATCCAACATGCCCAATCAGATTTAGTTCTAGGTCCTCTGAGGATGTTCCAAGCATCTTTAATTTTCATAGAATGAAACCCTTGAATACTAATAGTATCATCATCATAAAGACTGATATCAGCCTCTTCAACACACTTCTTAAACTCCTTGAAACATCATCTATCCGGAATGATCCATTTTTTCTCACAAATGAACTTGCTAAGGAAGCCATTCCAACCACACCCAATCCTTAGCACATTTTTAGTATCAATATACTCATCCAGAAATTTATTTCCAGGCATCCACGGATCTTTCCAAATTCTGAAACTAGACCCATCCCCAATATGCAGCTTAATCAAAGGCAAGATAGTGCTTCTAAGGCTGCACAAATGCTTCCACATCCACGAGCTGTTAGATTTAACTTTATAGGACCAGATTAGATTCTGAAATGCTTCCACAAATGCTTCCACATCCACGAGTTGTGTATTTAATTTGGATGTATATGTTGAACCTAGATTTAGAGAGGACATGCTATAGTATTTTCCTAGTATGGTGAAAGATTTTCAATCGTGTGTATCACATGGGATTCTTATCTCAACACAATGGACTGCAATATATGCATCTAATGCCTTAAATGGAAGACTCGAATGTTATAAAATCCCATCAAAGTAGGTAGAAACAACTTATATATATTCAGATATTAATAATTCCATGAAGTGCACATTATCTTACTCAGGAAAAGTATGTGTATAATGTAGGATTCGTTCCATATAATGGTTTTTTGCTTGCATATATTTGTCATATAATGGTTTGCACAACCTAAATTTTAATGCATGTTGAAATAAGATTTAAACTTGTCAATTGTAGCATCCTAATTTGATTTGATTAAACCCTAACATCAATTGTGATGAAACCCTAACATTAATCGTGATGAAACCCTAACATGTACATATCTATTATTGTGTTTGTTGGCCTAGAAACCCGTCCAAGATTGACTCATTAGGAGTAAATCTTGGATAGTCCCCGGTTTGGGACTATTCTTGAACACCTAATCTCACTTAGGATGTAAGTGTATAATGTGTATTGGGTTTTTGAGAAAATTTTGGTAGCATTTCCCCGTTTGTTCTCTAAGTACATATGTACTTAGAGAACAGCGGGGAAATGCTGCCGAAATTTTCTTGAAAACCCAATACACATTATACACTTACTAGTGAGATTAGGTGCTCAAGGATGGGATAGGTGGTACACATTTATTATATATAAGAATGACATCAAATGTGTTTTTTGGCCTAGAAACCCGTCCAAGATTGACTCATTAGGAGTAAATCTTAGATAGTCCCCGGTTTGGGACTGTTCTTGAACACCTAATCTCACTTAGGATGTAAGTGTATAATGTGTATTGGGTTTTCGAGAAAATTTCGGCAGCATTTCCCCATTTGTTCTCTAAGTACATAACAGCGGGGAAATGCTGCCGAAATTTTCTTGAAAACCCAATACACATTATACACTTACTAGTGAGATTAGGTATTCAAGAATGGAATAGGTGGTACACATTTATTATATATAAGAATGACATCACATTATACACTTAGGATGTAAGTGTATACCCTAATCTTTTCCTAATATATACTTGTTTCCTAATATATACTTGTTTTCTCTTTGATCATAGAATGGATAGATCATGGATGTCCATTCGTAATCGTTGCACCCCAGAGTTTATATCTGGTCTTGATCAGTTTATTAGATTTGCCGAGGAGCATAGGAAAAAACCTACAGATAGGTTCTACTGTCCATGTAGGCATTGCGGTAACAACTTGAAAGTCAACACTAGTGAGGAAATCAAAAGTCATGTCATGTGCAACGGGATTGTACAAGGCTATACAGAATGGCACTGGCATGGAGAGATTTCAAAATCGAAACTAGTAGATGTCGATAGCAGTGCTTGGGTGGAAGAAGAAATTGCCTCCGATGACGTAAATGTGAACGAACCAGTTCCATCAGACATCGTTGATGCGATGCGGGATAGTTGTAGGGTAGAGCACACCGATCCACCTCCTATCTTTAGAAACATTGTGCATGATGTTGAGATACCATTATACACAGGTTGTGCTAAGTTTACGAAGCTTAGCGCTGTGTTGAGATTGTATAAGTTGAAAGCTAACAATAGATGGAGCGACAAAAGCTTCACTTCATTATTGACTTTGTTGAAAGAAATGCTTCCTGAAGGAAACGAGCTGCCAATCTCAACATACTAGGTAAAGAAAATGTTGTGCCCAATGGGAATGGAGGCCAAGAAGATACACGCATGCTCGAATGATTGTGTATTATTTCAAAAGGACTATGTAGATTTGAAAGATTGTCCAAAATGTGGTGCGTCACGGTATAAATTGACGACTTTGGGGGAGTCCAAAACTGGTTCTCCTGCCAAGGTGTTGTGGTATCTACCTATAATATCACAGTTTCAATGCTTGTTTGCAAATCCGAAAGATGTGAAGAATTTGAGGTGGCATGCAGATGTTAAGAAAAATAATGATGGGATCCTACGACATGCATCTGATTCCCCACAGTGGAAGAAGATTGATCTATTGTACCCCAAATTTGGTGAAGAAGATAGGAATCTAAGACTTGGGCTTTGTACAGATGGGATGAATCCGTACGGGACATTGAGCAGCCAACATAGCACTTGGCCAGTCATGCTTGTTATATACAATCTTCCTCCCTGGATGTGTATGAAAAATAAGTATGTTATGTTGTCGTTGTTGATATCGGGCCCTAAACAACCCGGAAATGATATCGATGTTTATCTTGAACCTTTGATTGATGACTTAAAGAAACTTTGGGCTGAAGGTGTGATGACCTATGATGCTTCAGCAAGAGAGATATTTCTTTTGCACGCTATGTTGTTTTGCACTGTTAATGACTTTCCAGCATATGGGAATTTGTCTGGATATAGTGTCAAAGGAGCTAAAGCGTGTCCTATATGTGAAGAAAACACTGATTCAATAAGACTAAAACATGGAGGCAAGACTGTATATCTTGGTCATCGAAGGTTTCTTTCAAAATTCCATCCATATCGTAGGAAGCGCAAAGCATTCAATGGATGGAATGATGAACGGAGTGCACCTAAACCTATACCAGGGGATGTTGTTTATGCAAGAGTAAAAGACATTGTCAATGAATTTGGTAAGAAATCACAATGTAGTATGGCCACACGGAGTGACAATTCTTCATTCAAGAAGAAGTCAATATTTTGGGATCTTCCTTATTGGAGTTCTTTGACAGTCAGGCATTGTATCGATGTATTGCACGTTGAGAAAAATGTCTGTGATAGCATCATTGGTACTCTGTTAAATATACCAGGTAAGACTAAAGATGGGATAAAATCCAGACTGGACCTACGTGAAATGGGAATAAGGTCAGAATTAACAGAATTACGTGAAATGGGTAATAAAAGAACATACTTACCTCCCGCTTGTTACACGTTGTCTAGAAAGGAGAAGAAAACTTTTTGTGAATGCTTGGTAAATGTTAAGGTGCCACATGGTTACTCATCCAACATTTGTAGGTTGGTATCAATGAAAGATCTGAAGTTGATAGGTCTTAAATCTCATGATTGTCACACTCTAATGCAACAAATATTGCCCGTGGCAATTCGATCTATATTGCCGAAGCATGTAAGGTTTGCAATTACCAGACTTTGTTTCTTTTTCAATAGTCTATGCAGCAAAGTTATTGACCCTGATACTCTCGATAATTTGCAAAGAGAAGTGGTTGTTACCCTATGTCAGCTTGAGATGTATTTCCCTCCTTCATTCTTTGATATCATGGTACATCTTGTTGTCCACTTGACTAGGGAAGTGAAAATGTTGGGACCAGTTTTCTTGCATTGGATGTATCCCTTTGAACGATACATGAGCGTTTTTAAAGGTGATGTTCGAAACCGTTATCGGCCTGAAGGGAGTATTATTGAAGGTTATGTGGCGAGAGAGGTTATGGATTTTTGCAATGACTTTCTCAGTGGTAATGACACTCCTGATAATGACAAGAATATTGAGGAGGGCAAAGGAATTTTGGGATCACGGGTGAAAGTAATCAGCCGTGAGCAGTTGGAACAAGCTCACTTGTATATTTTACACAATATGGATGAAGTGAGTGTTTATATCGAGGAACATACCAATTTCATAAAGAGACAACATCCTCGAGCAAGTTCAATGTGGCTTGCTAGAGAGCATAATAAGACTTTTACTAAGTGGTTTGAAGATAAAGTCTTACATCAACTATCTCAAACACCAAATGATATTACAGAAACTATCAAATGCCTTGCCTTTAAACCAAAACCGAATGTTATGTCTTATGAAGGGTTTGACATTAATGGATTCACATATTACACAAAGCGCCAAGATGATAAGAGTGTCGTCCAAAATAGTGGGTTCACTCTTCAAGCGTCGACTATGTACTTTGCAAGTGCAAAGGATAAGAGTCCACGTGAAGCTAAAATGTCATATTACAGTGTCATTGAAGACATTTGGGAGTTTGACTACATAGATTTCAAAATTCTGCTCTTTAAATGTAATTGGGTTGATAACACCAAAGGAGTTATAGTGGATGAATTGGGTTTCACTTTGGTCAACTTTGAAAAGATTGGCGAGAAGGGTGAACCATTCATATTGGCATCACAGGCGAAACAAATATTCTATATCGATGATCCTGCAAATGATAAATTGTCGGTTGTTCTTCATGGTAAAAGACAGTTCATTAAAGATCCTATAGATGAAGAATAGTACTATGATAAGTATGATGACTCCAGTCCATTCTCAGTTGGGTTGCCAACTCCACAAAATATTGAAGCTAATGATGACTTATATGTGTGCGGAGATCACAATGAAGGATTGTTAATTGATAAAAGATCACAATTTTAGAGACATGTATGTTTATACAAATGCTAAATGTTTGCCTTTTTCTAGTTAATACAAATGCTAAATGTTTGCCTTTTTCTAGTTAATACAAATGCTAAATGTTTGCCTTTTTAATGACATTTTCAGATGGTTGACCATGATGAGCATGATGTCCATGATGAGCATGAAGTCCATGATGAGCATGCTGTCCATGACGAGCATGGCGAGGATACCAATGTAAGTTCTAAAAACATATCTTGTATTTCTATCAAATTCATTATCTTCTAGTTATGTCATATATCCTATATTTCTATATTGGGCTAATTCAGTGTGTTTATTTTTGTTAAATTTTAGGTTGATGATGCACATGTACCCACTGAAGCACTGGAGAAACTTGATGCGCAACACCAAACACTTAACAAGAAAAGGGGCATCACTCTGTTGAAGAAGTTAATAGCGCTAAGTGGCAGTGGATCCAAATTGGTTGTGGAGTTTGATAATGGAGGAAATGCAATTGGAGTGAACCGCAATAATTTTGTAAACTATCTTGGGTGTACCACTCGGAGCCATTGTGGTGTTAAGTATGATAATTGGCATAAAGTTCCTCAGGGGAAAAAAGACTTGATATGGAAGGATTTATGTGTGAGTTATTATTATTTGCAATTCTATTTTGTAGATTACAAATTCTATTATTTGCAATTCTATTTTATAGATTACAAATTCTATTATTTGCAATTCTATTTTACAGAATCTGTTTGCATTGGATGAGAAGTTGCATCGTAAAAGTGTGATGCAACGCGCTGGAAAAGATGCTTAGGAATTATAGGACAAATCTGAACAGAGAATACATAAAAGAGGGTGATAAGAAGAAGAAGCCAACCCTTGAACAATGGAACTTCTTGGACAAAGAAGATTGGGACAATTTTGTTGCTTCAAGAAAATCTGAAGAATTCAAGGTATTAGGCGTCACTCCCAATTTAATTAATATACATTGTATTCACCTATTCAAGGTTAACATTTAGTGCTACTAACCAAATCATTAATGTGCATACTAACTAGGCCCTCAGTGACGCACAAAAAGCAAGGCATGCACTGAATGTGCATGACCACACTATGGGTCCAAAAGGCTATGCAAGCGTTCGCCAAAGACTACAGGCAGAGTCTGCGGCTACTCAGGAGTCTGCCACACCCATGCCTCGCCATGATATCTGGATAGCTGGGAGGCAAAACAAGAAGGGTGAAATAAAAAATCCCGTAACTACTGAGGCGGCTGCGAAAATGGTAAAATACAACTCTTAGAGCAATCGTTTGAATATTGATTATTTGTGGTGTTAACTTACCAATTTCTGTTGATGGTGATTAGAGGGAGCTGCACGAGCAGAGGAAACAAGGCATGTTCATCCCTCAGGGCATAAGGGATGAATTGACAGTTGCTCTGGGTAACCCAGAGCATCCTGGACGTGTTAGGGGTGAAGGCGCTGGTGTGGGGATCAAAGCATTCTTTGGGCCATCCCAGCACAAACCCAGAGCGGGACTTTCTCAAGAAGAGGTAATCTATTCTTTTTTTAGAATGTTACTGCAAAAGGAAATTCAATAATAAGAAGCTAATGTTTCTTTTATCCATGTATAGGAGAATAAGAGATTCGAGGATATAGTTGCTAAGAAGGTCAATGATGTAGTTACTGAGAAGGTCAAGGAAGAATTGCTGCGGTGGCAGGCATCTCAGGCTTCCAATCAGCCTATGGCGACCCACTCTTCTCCTGATGCACAGACTGCGAGTAATCCTGGAGACCCATCGCCTAACACGTCTGCTGTAAGTATTGTTTATGACATTGTAGCTAGTCTTTTCAAGATGATATGTTTTCAAGATGATATGTATATATGTATAACATTCTTTACATAAATTTGTAGGCATTGAAGCCATGCTGCTTAAGAATGCAAGACTATGTTGTTGCAGAGGCACAGGCTTACCCGTCCCTTCCTAGGGAAAAGTTTCACGGGACTCCAATGCCACAGGGCTACGTTCGTGTGGGCCCATTACGTGTGTTACCCGATTGGAGGGAAGCTACATTGCCATATCCCCACCCGGATATTAATACACTTGCGGAGGCAGAAGGCGGGGTCATATTGTGGCCCAAAGTAGATGTCATCTACACTACTGAAATTGTAAGATAAATTTACATTGATTTAGACTGTTAATGTGTATATATGAGGTCAACTGATATGAAATTATATATACAGGTTAAAAAGAAGACACCAGGAGCACCTAGGCCTCCACCTCCACTTCCCGCATTACCAAGTTGGGTTCCAACTGACCTAACATACCCGTTAGGTCCTGCTTGTAGGGGAATGGCATGTTGGCTACGGGCACATAATATACATTGCCCTATAATTGTTTCTTTAGATGAATATTATGCAGGTCAATCATACGATAGCTCTTTATTTATACAAGATATTATTGAGATGTTTATGTATGCTTGGCTGAATACATCAATGATAGAGACATGGATAAGGTGAGATCTTGTTTATACATCCATATACCTTGTGTAAGATCCGGTGATCTAGTTTCTTATATATTAATGCATATGTAATACATGTTTTGCAACTACTTAGTCGAAGATCAATGCAAACAATTTGCATTTGATCATGTGGGATTTTTGATTCCATCATTGATTAGTATGGTAGTTAAAGACCCTGATAGTGTTCAACAATACTGTATAGATGCTTTTACAATTTTTGGTCAGCAAAAGAAGACGATAATAATAGCTCCATTCAATGTCAAGTAAGTTTACTTTATTTATAATTTGGACTTAATAAAATTCCATTTTTATTGTGCATTTTGAGTTATTAATTGTTAACTTTTTACCTCTAGCGGTAGACATTGGGAGTTACTAGTTATTGTCCCCGGGACGTTCACTGTTTATTATCTAGATCCCACGGGAAGTACATTAAACACTAAAATTGGACACGTAATGAGAATGCCATTATTCTGGTGAGAAATATTTCATTTTTGTATCTGTTAACATCTGTTATTACATTACTATTTACTTATGCAATTTACTGTGTTATATTAACATGTAGGGGTTTAGATGCATTCAAAAAGGCTGGAGGAACGGTCCCAAGGAAAAAGAACCAGCCAATAAATTTGCAGAACGTACAAGTAAGTTCCCGACTCCAATGTATATATTATTGATGTGAATTGTGCTTAGTTGTATTATTTTGTATGTTTCAATTTATAGTCCGCTACACAAGACAACGGTTGGGCATGCGCATACTATGTGATGTGATTTATGCAAATGATTATCCGACATGCCGCATTGGACATCGATACCATACATGAGATATTATATATAGTCTCATTAGTTAGTATGAAATATATCAATCTTATTTTTATATTATTACTTATATATATACATCATTCTCTTTGCAGGTGTTTAAAACTGACCACACTATAGGTAAACGCTTAAAAAATATACATGCTCCATATACGATGGAAGCATTAAATGAAATAAGAGAAGAATGGGCAAAAGCCATACAAGCAGTGGCAATTGTAAGATATAATTGGGATGTTGATAGCGATAATGAATGATACTTTGTAAATGAATATTTCTGAATGTTAATACATGTATTTAAATGTTTCTATATGTGTGAATGTGAGAATTGAATTGATGTCTGAATTTATCTACTTGTGTGAAATTTTTTTTGTTGATTTTGCAGGTTTGTGGCCTGTTTGTAGGCTGATATCAATGGATGTCGTAAACCTGTAGTTCAGAAAACTGAACTGCAGGTTCTCATCCTGCTGACCAGCCACAGCAGGCCTGCAAACTAATATGAAAAAAAAAAGATATAGGCGTCGGTTATTTACAGAAAATCGTCAGCAAAGACATACATCGTCGGTTTTTATTAAAAATCCGACGCCTCATGTGTCCACGGTCATGCTGGAAATGGCCGTGCTGGAAATGCCATATAGCGTCGGTTGTTTAGTTGAGCACCGACGCCAAAAGGGTTCGCGCCACAGAAAATGGCGTCATCTAGGACACTTTCTGCATCGGTTACCAATTAAACACCGACGCTATATGTATTATAGGCGTCGGTCTTTTAGTAGATAACCGACGCAGAATGTGTCCTAGATGACGCCGTTTTCTGTGGCGCGAACCCTTTTGGCGTCGGTTTTCTATAAACAGCTGACACCAGTATGTTAAATAGGCATCGGTTAAAAGACTGACGCAGGAGTGTTCGACCTTTAGCGGCGCCCACATAGGTGTCGCTCGGAAACTGATGCCAAAGGAGGTTAAACAACCGACGCTAAAAGGCATTTCTGTAGTAGTGAATCATGCATATGTATATCTATACCTTACCTTATTTCACTAGCAGGTCGGGAGATCAGATCCCATGCATTCTTACCCTAATCCTTTCTCATATTAACTTATTAGTTCATCAATTATGATCAGCTAGTAAGAGATCAGAACAGATACCTCCTAGGGTGTCGGTGTCCTTTGTTGTGTTCTTGCTTGAGGGGATGATCTCATCGTGGTCTTGGCTGCTGTCACACGTGGCCACAAGGTCGACACCCTATTGCGGTAGCACAATCAGGCATGGTGTGTCGGATGAGGTAGAGGAAGGGAGCCTATTAGCTTGTAGTAGTTGGTTACTGCTTGTCTCTGTCAGCGATGCAAATCGACACCAGGAGGAGGAGGTAGGGATGACTTCACAAGATGGTGGCCACTTCAACTTCCTGACAGCCGTCGTACTTTTAGCTGTGGTTCCGATGGCGTCATGGTGCTATGGCACATAGATGAAGGCCACCAGGGTTGCGGCTGGAGGTTGCACGGATGGTTATGCTTGGGTATTCAGGGAGTCTGGGGATTAGGAGGAGGAACAATGAAGTCAAGGTGAAGGTTTGATGACTGCAAGGGAGAGATCGAGAGTGAGGGTCTGTAGCGGCTATGGAGGTACCTGATAACATCTAATTTTATACACTTTTTGCACTTATTTAATACCTCTCCAAACATATCTTTTATAGACTTTTCCACTTCTTTTAGCACTTTTATGATGAGAATCTTAATTACATACTTTTTCCATCCTTGCATGGTCACATCAAGCCACGACCGCGGTCAGCACCTTGACCGCGACTCATCGACCAAAGAGGATCCTCGCACAGCGATCGATACCATCAATCACACCGATGACGCCGCGATCGCAGTGCATCACGTCCCTTTTGGTCGCGGCCTACAACCCATCCACCTCAACCTCAATTGACCTTGACCGAGGTAGAACTGTGACTGAGGCGATGGAGGACTGCGACTGAGGTAGGACCGCGACCGAGGTGGTGTAATACCTCGACCGAGGTACTGACTCAACCAACTACGGTGGTGACCTCGACCGAGAGGCCTCAATTGACCACAATCAAGCCTCAACTGACACCAAGCCTTGACTGCGGTGTGGATGGTTAAGTCGGTGGGAAACACCTATAAATAGGCCACCCACCTCGACTTGTCACATGATTAGATCATCAAGGACCAGAGAGTGTTGTAAAATTCCATACCCACTCTCATCCATCCAATCAGTCTTGGATCTCTGAAGGCGGAAGCTGAGGAGAGAGAAGATTGGAGGCCCTTATCCCTCAAAAGAAGGAGAGCTTCCACACTGCCCATTCCAGATCTAGATTCGAAGGAGTACTTTGGTGTATCACCATCTTCTCTCTCTCTCTCTCTTCTAGATCTGTCATCTCTGTTATGTTGTACCCCTTTCCTCTTCATGGTTATGATGTATCTATCATTTTGTAACGTTGTTATGCTACCCGTTAACATTGTGGCTAAACACTTAACTTGGTTGGGAGTAGCCACTAAGGCTCTCCCAACATGTATATTCTTGCTTATATATATATATATATATATATATATATATATATATATATATATATATATATATATGCTCATATCAAGATTATCTCCATACACTTGTTATTAATGCTTCACTTGTATGCTTAGCTACCATCTTGTGATGTTTGATCATTGGTACCTCGAAAGAGTAGTATCTTCTTTATCTGGTGTTATGGAGTAGTATGAATGCATGAAAATGTTGGATTGCTAAGGCTTATGATCAGATTGCTTGCATTGTGGTTGTATGGTTGCTATCTTGAGAGGGAGACCACCTTAGATCCTAGATCTATCCTTATCTCGAGAGAGGAGGGAATAGACACTTCTATGACTACTTGTAATCTTGATAAGAGTATACAAGGGGGAGTGAGTTTTACATGTTGGTGAGGGACCTTGGTAGGTGAAACCCGATCCGAGTTCCCTTACATACCTTTGTTTCTTACTGTTTGTCCTTGTTTTCTCTTATTGTTATTTTCTTTTTTTTATCTTAACTTTCTTTGTTTTGGTTTGAGCACCATCGTTCCTTAGGGAACAACCTTTTTAAATCATATATTTATTTGGAGTATATGAGTGTGAGACCCTGCATACTTAACACCTACTAACCTTATCCATGTGGTTCGACCCTGCTTACTACGTCAGACCCCGTATAATAGTTATTAGGGCTTGAGTGTCAGGTTACTATGTTAAGAGTCTGACTACTCTAGATCTGCTCCATTTTGGATGTGCAATTTAGGCTGGTTAGTGCTGGTCTGTCACATGGCGGGGGAGGCATTTTATAGAGTCCCCGATTAGGGTTTTCATTCTTGAGTAAAGGTTGTGTTCATGCTAGCCTGAGGTGGCGCCCTGCAATGGCTGGGTTGATCGGTTGTTTCCTTCAGCTCTCTCTCTCTCTCTGGTCTTTAATGGCTAGCAACGTTTCTTTTGTTCTTCATTGGGGAGTCAATGGTGGAGGGCCACACAATTGTAGCTAGGACAGTCAGAATGGGTTGTGTAGTCGTCTTGGGTGTGAGGGTGTCGTTGTATTCATCGATGTGATGGTAACCGACAGTGGGGGAGTTAGATGTGGGGGAAGGGGAGACCACAGTCTATGACGAAAGGAAAGAGGCATGACCTACGGTTAAGGGGCCGGGTCAATCAAGGCCCACTTGCCTAATTAAAGTGGAAAATAACTCCCTTATTATGTATATTGCTTTGGTAGTTTGTAGTTCTATATCCCCCATCCACATGTTCATTTCTTTTGCAATTTTTGATATAATTCCAATGGTTATTCCTTCATAGGGTCAAATCTCTTATTGGTGATTCCAAGGTGGTCCAATGTGATTAATGTCATGATTATTAACTCAAGCATTAATCTTAATATTGGCAATTTCAAAGCCAAGAATTCTAGTAAGGTTTCAATTATCCAATTAGGTTTCAAATGAGATGACTAGACCCAACAAGGCAATCTGCATTTCTATAATAGGATTTCAAGGTATTTCAAATGGGGCACATGAAGAATGCAAAATAGAAAAAGAACTTTCAATTTTTGGAGAATTAGAAATCATAGGTCAATATTTAAATTTGGCATCAAAACGGAGTATGTTACACAACATGAAAAAGTAAATAGTAAAGTGATACATAAATAAGGAAACTAATCTCTAACATATATATATCTTTAAAAAAAATTATGATCCCCTTGAAATGAACTTCTAATACTAATTATATTTATTGTCATAGGTTGTAAGAGATTTTCTTAGGCTAATAAAAAACATCTGTTCTGTAAATTTATATCAAACTTGTTCCTTATGTTTAAAGTAGTTTCTGCTTTGCTCTATTCAAAAGAAAAATTTCCTTTTTTCTAAAATTTGTACTCATCTCCATGTTTTTTTTCAAATTTTACGCCCAATTCCAGAGTTGCCCCTTCACGGAGGTTTTCTCACACACCTACATATTTAACAGAGACAAGGGAACTTTCACATAGTGTGTGACTTAAAAAGATTCTAGGAGACAAAAATGAGTGTGATATACTAAATTATACATTTATCATGGTCCACTGTTGTATTGTTTAATTTGTGAATTGTAGACATATTGATATACATAGATAAATCGATTAGGAATTATTGATCAACAAAGGTAGAGACTTAGGCACTTGTCAAATGATTCAATTGGTAAGCCTAATCAGTTCGTTAGCCACGTTGTTGTTTCAATGCCCAATTGGAACACTTGGATAAAAGGTTTATAGGAACTACTAAAGACTCTCTTTCAAGATTATGGTAGAGTTGGATTTCTCCTTCTCACAATGAAATAAATTATCTGAATAAGGAAAAATTTAGGATAAATGAAATAAAATAAAGGGATAGTATGGAATCTAAAACCAATCATGTCAGTGACATAAATATTATATATACATGTATTATCATTGACTTGAATTTTGACACATATTTTGTAGGCAATTGTTTGTGGAGCACTCTTGCAATGTGGATTTCGCTTCAGGACCCATTGCGTTACTACCTCTTTTATTATGTGTGGGGTGTCTAAAATGGTGTTTTCTATCAAATGACACTCCTAGATTCTATCATATCTATCTTAGATGATTTTAGTTGTGGGTTTTATCAAATTTTAGCACAAATTATGATTGTATGGTTTGAGATGTGATGATTTTTAATGGCACTCAGCCACACTTCTATGCATCTGAGTGGGGTTGGCATTAAGTATTCTCATGATGGTTTAGGCATATGTCTCCTCTCACAGTCACATCTGTGAAATCCAAGATCATTCTATATGATGTCAGTTGTGTACCTCAGTGAACCTTCTTGACCACTACCCATTATAATCATTTATGATCTCTTTCATATTTGTTGGTCCAATATTCACATAAACATGTTGCCTTCCTAGACACATTGTTGTTTGTTTTGCAACACGCTTTCCAACCGTAGTGTTTGAAACCATGACAGAATTACAGGCAACATCCAATGCTCCAAAGTGAAATACTGGTGGGCGATCCAACTATTTTACTGTATAAATTTCGTATGAAAACAATGAGCCAGCGCTCATTTCCCACTGTAATGATTTGTTGTGGTGACTAGACAGTGTTGCGTGGTTAGATTTTTACTCCCATTGAGTTTCCAAACAACACATATATATTGGCAAACACTTACTATCACTGGAGAATCTAAGAGAAGTGTATCGAGGGGGCATCATGAATGACAATAGTATTGATGATATTCTTAAGTAGGAAAAAATGTATGATTTTGAGTGTATTTGACCCTTCTTCTACTAATAAAAATTTTAATTTTCAAAATAGATTCAACTATGAGTCCTCCTTACTAAGTATGTGTCATTGCAACTGCTTGTGACAAAATTAGAATCTTGCAACTCTATGTAGGTGAGGTATCCCCATAACACCATTTCATATTACTTCTCTACAAGTCTAGCATGTACACAAATCCCTATAGGTGTTTCAAACAATGGGATCACATTATCTATGCCTTATCCTTTAGTAAGGACTCATGATCCTCTTAAATACTCAATGATGAATGATTCCTTCTCTACAATGTTGGACTATGTTGATTCTTTGATCATGATGTTATGCATAGTGTCTATGACTTGGATGCAAATCATGATGGCATTCTAGATTTTGTCTTTCATGTTTATTGTTGTCTTGGGATAAAGGTCCAAGAGGAATCCTATGTTGTTCTCCTTGGCACAAGGCCTCATGACCTTCGCTCCCAATGGCTTACTATTTTATTGTATTTGATTGGATCAATAATAGACACACCTACTTGGACCTCATTGGTATTTATCATGAGACAAACGTTATGAGTAACATTGAAGCAAGCCATGTAGGCTCAAAAAATGATGCAAAAAGTTTCCACAAGCACATAGTTGGTTTGTGAGCAAGATAATCATCATTTTGTCCTTCCAAATTTGACACCTTTATGATTCTTGTACATAATATATATCAAGGCCTTCAAAATATAGAAAATGGAAGCAATATGATATCATTGTCTACATAGAATAATTTCTATTTACATCCATAGGCTTCACCATCCATAAAAAATTGGCAGCTAAATTTGTTGCAAGCACTTTGGTGAATGCCTTTTTTTATAATTTTTCTACAGTAAAAAAGTTAGAAAAATAATTAAATAGTTTTACCCATAAAATAGAAATATACATGGAGGAGAGAGAAAATAGAGATGTAATGGAGGAGAGAGGGAACTTGAGGAGAGATACAAGTGGATAATATTGACATTATACTAAATTTACAATTAATACACATGAGTGTGTGTATATATATGTATATATATATATATATATATATATATATATATCAACAAAAATATTATTAATGAGTCGGATAACATTCAAATGTACAACTTTCAATTATTTTAAATATTTTATGTGTCACATATAAAATTGAAAATAATACATGTAAATCAGAACTATATTTGATACCAACATAATACTCATTAGTTATAAACTAATATACATACAAAAACTTAAAAATATATATATATCATAATGTAAAAATATAATTAGATATTAAAAATAACACATATAAATAAATATCATAATGAAAATTAGTACAAAACACGATAATACATCATATAATATATGATACTTGTTTCGTTGAGTACATATTCTATATTCATCCTAAATCATGTCCATGCGCACACAAAATTACATATAAGTGGTCTCCGATAGGCATCATAATATCATGATATACACTTTAATTTTATATGTACTCATAATATTATCACTTACAAGAATATATTTGTTATTGTAAATATTGATTATTTAAAGATATTATCCAATACCGTTCCCCATTCTTCTATCCCTTTTTTCCATTAAGTTCGTACCATATATAGTAACCATTAATGTAATATTTACTAATTAGTATCTCTCTTTCAATATAATTATGTTCATAAAAAATATTTACTAATTCGTATCTCTCTTTGTTTTGTAATAAACTCTCATTCTCTCTCTGTTATGTTTCCTTTCTCTCTCTTTTTCAATGTCTATCACCTTCTCTTTCTATGTATCTCTTGATCATTATTTCTTTTTCTCTTACAATATACCTCTCTCATCCCTTTATTTCTTTTCCAAATATCTGCCACCCATAGCATCACATGTACAACCATGTGTAGGTAACGGCGGTGTGGCTGATGATTCCCATACTATTGTTCCGTTTGGAAAAGCAGCAAACATTATTCAGGCGATGATTACGATGATTAAATATATAGGGCAGGAGCGGTCAATTTCAATCATAGTTACCAAATACGAGATTGACCACCTCTGGCTATTTATGTTATTTTTTCATGTAATACAGCCATGGACATCATTTATAGATGTCGTCTTTTACATGAGAAAAATCTCACGGTATAACTAGAATGATTCTACTTGTCATGTCCATGGAACTGATCCTTTTCACATCCGATAAAACACAATATTCGGTAAATAATTAACACTAGGCATGATTTCAAAGCCACATTTAATTTCTTCCCTATATGAAGGCAAAAATAATAAAATATGAAATATGTATAGAGCCGTCACATATCACATTAGTACATATTCTGATTAGTTTTGTGAACAATATGCCTTAAGATCAAGAATGTATATACATTAAGCGTTAGAATTATATACTACAACATTAAGTCATAGACACACATAGAGAACCTCAATATCTACATTCAGTCTTCACCTAGGATTAAGTAACAGAGACAATATCACTGAACTATTCGTTACCCAAATTTTAACTCCAAAAGACTATAAAGTCAAAATCTAGACATTTATCCCTAGCATGGTATTATCAAAGTGCTAATGCGGAAGCGTAAATCTTAGCATACATGAACAAATAACAAGATAAAAGTACCAATTATAATCTCAACTTTCAACAAGTATATTAAGCAACATCCTTTTATTATAAGATTTGGTACATATTCAAGAGTATAATTTTACAAGTCTGCTTATGTATACTAGGGATCATACAAGAAGTACACCTGACATAGATCACCATGCCCATCAACTTCTAGCCATCTTTGAACCTATAAAATACATGAAACAAGGCGAGTCAAGCACATGAGGTGTTGAATACAAGGCTGAAAGATACATATACATAAGCTTTTCATAATTTTGAAAATATTTCCATAAGTAAACAAGCAAGAATAATCAAGTTAGCCGGGGAGGAGTGGTTCAGGTGGTTCGACACGGTGTCCCGTCATGAAGGGACCCGGTTCAAAACCCAACGGCCGCCTCCGAAATGGTACCCGTCGTGCAGGCCGGCCAACTGTGCACTTTAACCGGTTCCCGGGTGTGCGAGACACTCGGGGCCCGAGAGTTTTACGTGTCTGGGGGGTCACAAAAGTGGCGCTTCTACAGGGGCGATTCTCTCGATAATTAAAAAAAAAAGAATAATCAAGTTAAATGCTTAGCAACGAGAGATCACATATTTTATGCCATTTTACTCCAATTATACCATCAATATCATGTACCGTAAGGCATTTGATCAACTTCCCATTGGAAGGATATATAAGGGTGTTCAAGATTAGTTAACCATTTTATACGTAAGGGACCCCAATAACCAAAGTCATTGAGCAAAGCCCTATTTAACATTGTATAATGGAGTTTTCATATTATATTTACAAGTTATAAAATAATGATACAAGACAAACATCGAGTACATACTAGAATATGACATGGTAATATTTGAGCAAGCAAACAAACATACATATGTATGACATTTCAAGAAAGAACTCCATAGAAATATAACTACTTAAAGCCCATACCAGATTTTAGAGATTCTTAACTTAACTCATCCTTGACCATCTAGCCATAAACGTCAATAGATTAAGAACAAGATTACATGCACGCATTAAATTCTCATCATTAACCCTAATTGGTTTTATTTTATGGTTTTGTCAAAGTTAGGTTCCAAGTGGCTTATTTGCACATTTTTGACGACCTTTACTTAGTTAGAGGTCAAAGAGTCATAATAGGTCAATCAAGGTTCATCATCCGAAAGGCAAGGGATCCAATCAAGAGAGTATAGATCAGGAAATTTGGGATATAAGAAGCATATTCAAATATAGGTGGATGTCCCCTAGGTCAAAGCATCAAAGTCTGACATAGGTATCAACATGTCCACATACATGCAATCATCAACATAGCTCATATATGCCATCAAGATACAACAGGAGACTAAAGTGGGACATCCACATCCAAGGGATAATGAGGGTTAGATGATTTCCTTATTTGATAGGGGAGGACAAGAGAAGAGGATCCCATTAACATTAAGGTACAAGAAACAAGATTTGAGTCAAATAGGTCACATTAGGCAAACTAGGATTTCAAACACCATAATAGAGAAAGGGGGTGGATCAAAGGCATTAAAGTCACTAATAATCATGAGATTACTGATTTGAAGGATCTAATATAGTTTATTGCCACAAAGGGGCCAATATCGCCATTTGAATCAAGTATAACCATTCATTCACATACATAGGTCACATTCATGCAATAAGTGTCATATGAAATAAACATAGCACAAGGGGATTATGGGAAAATTATTTGGGACATAGATAGAAGGAGTTACTGATTTCAAGGACATATAAGTATTTAGATGTCATTAGGAAGAAAGACTAGTCATCATAAGGGCAAGGTATTTCATTATAGTCCAATCTAGTCACATATGTACAAAAGAAGTCATTCATGAGCAATAGGGGTGCTTATAGCTATCATTTAGTTCAAGGATACATAAAATGTACTAATTTCATGATTGGGTATATAAATGTTCTAAGCCCATTTTATGTATCCTTTTAACTAAATGAGAGTTCTAAGAACCCCTATTGCTCATTAATGACTTCTTTCATACACATGCGACTAGGTTGAACTATAATGAAATGCATTACCCTTATGATGACTAATCTTGCTTCCTAATGACATATAAATACTTATATGTCCTGGAAATCGATAACTCCTGCTATCCATGTCCTAAATAACTTTTCCCTAATCCCCTTGTTCTATGTTTATTTCATGTGACACTTATTGCATGAAAGTGACCTATGTATCTAAATGAATGTACTTGATTCAATTGGTGATCTTGGCTCACTTTGTGGCAATAAACTATATTAGATCCTTAAAATCATTAATTTCATGATTCTTGGTGACTTTAATGCCTATGATCCACCCCCTTTCTCTATTATGGCGTTTGAAATCCTAGTTTTCCTAATGTGACCTATGTGACTTGAATCTTGTTTCTTGTACCTTAATGCTTATGGAGATCCTCTTCTCTTGTCCTCCCCTATCAAATGAGGAAATCATCTAACCCTCATTATACCTTGTATGTGGATGTCCCACTTTAGTCTCGTGTTGTCTCTTGATGGCATATATGAGATATGTTGATGATTGAATGTATGTGGATATGTTGATACCAATGTCAGACTTTGATGCTTTGACCTAGGGGACATTCATCTATATTTGAATATGCTTTTTATGTCCCTAATTTCCTGATCTATACTCTCTCTTGCTTGGATCCCTTGACTTGATGATGGTAAACCTTAATTGACCTATTATGACTCTTTGACCTCTAAATCAGTAAAGGATCATAAAAATGTGCTAATAAGCGACTTGGACCTAACTTGATCAAAACCCTAAAATAAAACTAGTTAGGGTTAGTTATGAGAATCTAATAAGTGCATGTAATCTTGTTCTTAATCAGGTGATGTTTATGGATAGATGGTCAAGGATGAGTTAAGTTAAGAATCTCGAAAATGAGGTATGGGCTTTAAATAGTTATATGACTATGGTTTTCTTTCTTGACATGTGATACATATGTACGCTTGTTTACTTGCTCAAATATTTCCATGTAGCATTCTAGTATATACTCGATGTTAAAAGGAGTAGCTCTATTGCACCTTTGGGAAAGAAAATGGAGAAGAAATGAGGTAGAATATAGGTTCTCTTACAAGAAACCACCTTGTTCCACCCCAAAAACATCTTCTTCAACTATGGAACTTCTCTTAGTTGAAAGGAGTAGCTCTCTTGCACCTTTGGGATAGAAAATGGAGAAGAAATGAGGTAGAATAGAGGTTCTCTTGCAAGAAACCACCTTCTTCCACCCCCAAATCATCTTCCTCAGCTCTGGAACTTCTCTTGGGTGTAAGACATTTCAAAATGACCGAGAATAACCGCCTATTGGGTTGCAATCCTATTTTAAAATGAGAGGCGGTCATTTTCAATTTTTGCAGAAACTGATAATGACATGGAGTGTGTATTGGAGGACACACAGTGTCTCGTCCTTTGATCTCGCTGACTATTGTCGTTGCAGTGAGGCACACGACGTGTCAAAAAGGGACATGCCATGTGATGGTTTCTTGGAGTCGAATCAAGTGAAAGGCACATGACATCTTTGAATAAATACATGTCGTGTGCGTTGGCAGAAAGATGTAGTCAGCCTTCATGTACTAGGAACACATCGTGTTCACGGGGGAACATGTCGTGTCACCATTTCTTCCTTCTGGGCTAGGAGCCACTGGAAACACACAAGCCGTGTGTGTAATAACACACAACATGTTCTTTGTCTTGTGAGGCTTCTTGTGAAGGGACACGTCATGTCTTTTAGGGAACACGTCGTGTCTGATGTTGTTTCTTCAGGAAATGGCTCTAAATCAGCTACAAAACATGGAGAAGTCCCATTGAGGTCAGATTTGAGTTGGGATATCTCTAATTTGACCTTTTCAATACATGTCTTCTATCAACATCATGTCATAAGCAAAATAACTAAAAATTGTGACAAAATAAATATGAATAGAGGCTAAATGGAGACAAAATGAGCTGAATTTATGTGTGAGAATGTGCAAAAAGTCGATATGAAATACACACAACAAATCCCCCTAAGCTTGAACTGTTGCTTGTCCTCAAGCAAAAAGAACATAGAAACACACTTTTCAAGCTCATGCATAGATTAACTGAAAGAAAGATGTGCATAAGGCTCGGCCAACCATGATCAATAGGTTTATACTCATAATTATAAACTCAACTAAAAAATGAATGAAAGAGAATGAAAGAGGTTTTTTAGTTCAGCGAAGGTGGTCTCAATTTAATGAATCAATTAACTTGACAACACTAAATACAATTTGGATAACCAAGCCAAACAACTAGTGGATGAAAAATGTAATTTCTCACCTATTAAGGATACAAACGATGAAATCTTAGTTAACATTAACAATCTTAGTTGTACTCTCCTTCATTCCTAAAAATGATATGACAATGGATTATGCGTTCTGACACTCGGCTGCTAATGTAGGCTTATGCACACATGGAGTGCCGGTTGGGGTATTTTACCCTCTTTTAAGACATACCACCTAACCATCGTGGCCAGATCGGGCTTACACTAGGCTAGCATGATATGTGGGTGGTATAACCATCTTTTATGGGGTAAGAGGGTGAAATAAGACAAAAGAAAATTTAAAAAATTTCCACGACATAGGAGAGTCAACTAAATAGAAACATTAGCTAGATTTCATTCATTTGTTTTGAAAAAATTTCACTGAAAGAGTGGTTGAAAATGCACTAAGAGTTTGGCAAGGGTATCCCATATTCCAAATTATGTTGTAAAGTTGATTTACTCACAAAAATTGAAACCATTACATGTTTTAAGCAATCAAGGATGTGAAAGGTGAGTGTTCAAGCTACAAGTATAAACCAAAATTAAGCGCATGTTGGAGGCCAAAGGGTTTCAATTAATCTATGCATGCTCTTTATAGTTCCTTCAAATGACTAATTAAGGTGTGAGATGATAAGATGGTTCAAACATGGCAGGAAAATAGTACATTACATCAAGATAGCCTCACATCATATTAGATTTGCCACAAAAGAAAGAAAAGCAAAGAACAAACATGACAAACAACATGAAAAACAATGAAAAGTAAACTACATTACTGGCTGGTTGCGTCCCCCCTACGCTTGAAATTTGTAGTGTCCTCACTGTATCAATCAAACCTATGGAGAAATAAGTCGGGTACTTGTCATGGTGTGCATCAGTGGGAGGGGCTAGGGCCCATATGATCAGAAGGGAAGAACTGGCTGACGAGATCATTGTCATTTGGAATATCAACCAGCATGGGATGTGAAACAAACTTAGGCTACAGAGGATGTGTAGGTTGGTGTTGTTGTGGCATGGAATAGTAGCCTTGAGAAATGTGCCAAGTATCCATGCGGTGCCACATCATTCATAGTAGAGAATTGTTGACCCATCAGGTCCAGGCGACCGTCCATGTGATCAAACTACTGCTGCACATACCTGTAACGAAAAAACATTAGGCATGGCCCAGGAGTACTCCATCTGTGTGCCTGTGGAGGGAGGTGGTAGAGTAGTAGGGGGTGCCTCAGTAGCATCAGGACCTCTAGTGGAATCTATTTCCTCTAGGGTGTTCATAATGACCTTCCAGTTGTCTTTATTTTCCAAGGTAATGTGTTCCAAATCTAGAATGTCAATGTACCGATCTTTATCAAAGAATTGCCTAAACTTAGTGTCATTGTTGGCAACCCATGAGATCAAGCCTGCAGAAAGAAGATATTGAATATCTACCAGGTTTCTACCCGATGCAGCTTCTAGACCTATCAGGTCGACGTCCAACTTGTTGGTAATAAGGGTGGTCAAGCCCCCACACATTATGTCCCCAGATTCTCTCTTCTTCATTTTCTTGATATCTAGGAACCTGGTAAGAATATAATAGCCTGCATTGATCTTATGCCCATATACCATTCCCCACAGAAAAAATACATCTTATTTTCTGCAGACACCTTGGGTCTCTTACTTTGCAAAAACCCCTATACTAAGAAGGCGGTGCACATATCGGAAAATAGGGTTGTGAATAGCAGATGCCCTAGTCTTGGCGTCATGACGTTCTTCATAAGGTGCACATATCAGAAAATAGGGTTGTGAATAGTAGATGCCCTAGTCTCAAACCAGAATTCATCACTATCAAAAGTCGGTGGATATCCTAGTGCCCCCTTATAGTGGAAATACAAGACCTCACAGAAACATATGAAAGTAAGCTTGAAACTTCAGCCCAAAATACAGAAACGAATGATAGCATAGGGTTCCAATTTCTTTTGGGGGTCTTTCTCAATAGTGAGAGTCATCAAAAACTCATAAACGAGGTGGGAATAAGTATTTGTTACCACATAGTAGATGTAACGTTGGTCAAGATCTTTCAAGCAGGAGAGGACTTCATCCTTGAACATGAGGGTGGTGAGGGTTTGATCACAAGTGAATCGATTGGGGAGCACCCTCCTTGTGATGAGGAACTGGTAGGTAGGGTCTTCCTATGGAGTGATCCTGAACTGGGTCGTAGAGACATAAGCCAGGGCTGAGGACAAGCTTGCTCCATGCTTGCGGTTGGATGTTTGTTGACGGGTGCCATTGCTGAAGATTGATTTAACACGGCGTGTTGATTTTGAGACACATCGTGTTCCTTGGTAGCAAAACTGGCCGAACTGGCAAAAGACACGGTGTGTTTTCTCTGAGACATGTCGTGTACCTAGGCGGAGAAGCATCCAGAAAGGTAGAACATAATCTTTTTGGAGGAGCTCACTCCGTGTATTTTGAGAAGGGAAAAGAGAAAAGGATGGAGGAGACAACATAGGCATAGATGGAGCTTCTCCGTTAGAGCTTCACGTCGCATTGGGGCAAGGCGGCGGAGTAGCTTTCGAGCTTTAACCTCTAGCAGCTTGAGAGAGGAAAAAGGGGGAAATCTAGGTGGCGGAGAAGAAGCTTCTCGGCCTTGTGAGGTCGAGGATGTAGTCGATGACGGCTCAGAGATGGAGCTTCTTGTAGTTACAGGTTGCACACGGCTGGATTGAGGTAGCTGGCGGCAGTAGAGGCTTGCACATGACTGCTATCACGACTTGAACAAAATGAGGGAGTGAAGGAGGTGGTGGATGGTTAGGATTAAAAACCCCTTTGCCATCAAAAGACATGATGTTTTATCTGGAAGACACGACATGTCTGTTTCCAGAACTTCCTCGTGATCTTATAAGTAAATCTATGCAGTGTAAGACATGTCGTGTGAATTTAGGCACACACTGTGTTCAAATCCAAAAGCTCAATTTGTAACCCGTTCACTGATAATGACACGCCATGTGCAAATAAAGACATGGTGTGTTCGATTCCAGATAGTTCCTACTTCATGTTGTCTCTGAAGTACACGTTGTGTCTTGATTAGGACATGTCGTGTTCATTTCTAGATAGAGTTTTCACATGGTCTGCCTGATAGTAACACGGCGTGTCTTTTTAAGACACGTTGTGTCTTTTTGAGTTGCTGCTTGCGATGTGCTATTTGTAAGAGATGGCATGCCATGTTAAATAAAGACACGTTATGTCTTATGGAATTTCTGTAGAATTCAGTTTCTTACCACCACCTGCAGAAGTAATGAGATGCAAGTACAAGTGTTTAAATTATTACATAAACCCATAACAATCTTATTTCAGAAAATTAAATATTTTTCTTGACTCAAACTACAAAAAAATGTCTATTTTAATGTGGGGTCAACTCCCACGAGTTCCTCCCTCCATTTAAAGTGCGGAGTAGGACTCTTCAATCTGTTGGTCAAGCATCCTCGAGGGAGAAAGTGGCTCCCTTGTCAACTTTGTCCCCTGTGATGTATAGCTTGTAGCATTTTCCATTGACCTTGAAGGAGGATTATTTCCCTTGCAGCTCCACGGTCCCATAGGGAAAAACACATAGGACCAAGAATGGTCCAGACCACTTGGATCTCAATTTCCCTGGAAACAATTTGATTTTGGAGTTCTCCTTCTTTGAAGTCTTTTATCTTGATTCTCTTATCATGCCAAATCTTTGTCTTTTCCTTGTAGATTTTGGCATTTTCATAAGCATCCATTCACAACTCTTCCAGCTCTTGCAGTTGCAATAATCTCTTCTCTCCTTCCTTCTTAAGATCATAGTTCAGGAACTTGATTGCCCATAATGCTTTGTGCTCCAATTCTATGGGTAAATGACATGATTTTCTATAGACTAGTTTAAAATAAGTTGTTCCAATGGGTGTTTTAAAAACTATTGTGTATGCCCATAACGTATCGTTCAACTTAAGTGGCCAATCCTTTCTTGAACTGGAGACAGTCTTTTCTAGAATGGCCTTTAGTTACCTATTTGAGATCTCCACTTGGCCTGATGTTTGAGGATGATAGGGTGTGGATATCTTATGCTTCACTCCATATTTGCTAAGCAAGTTGTTGAAGTTTCTCTCATTAAAATGGCTGCCACCATCCGAAATGATTTCTCTTGGAACTCCAAATCTGGGGAAGATGATCTTCTAAAAAAGTTTAATGACTGACTTTGCATCTGGAGCTTGAGTGGGGATCGCCTCCACCCATTTGGACACATAATCATAGGCCACCAAGATGAATTTCTATCTGCATGAAGATGGAAATGGCCCCATATAATCTATGCCCCACACATCAAAAACTTCTATCTCCAGAATTGAGTAAAATGGCATTTCATCTCTCCTTGAAATTCTCCCACCTCTTTGGCAATTGTCACAAGCTTTGACAAATGTGTGCACGTCACAAGATAGACTTGGCCAATAAAAACCATATTGTAGGATTTTTGTTACTATTTAGTCTACTCCAAAATGTCCTCCGTAGGGAGAAGAATGAAAATCTAGAATCACATTAC
Source organism: Alisma plantago-aquatica (assembly GCA_963693085.1). Taxonomy (NCBI): domain Eukaryota; kingdom Viridiplantae; phylum Streptophyta; class Magnoliopsida; order Alismatales; family Alismataceae; genus Alisma; species Alisma plantago-aquatica. Next base: position 683,407,237 of record OY856415.1, on the reverse strand, counting down.
CAATTTCCTCATTTGAGATACATCTCCTTATGAGTCCATTTGTGCATTGCTTGAACAATAGTGGGTCATCCCAATAGTAGAATTTAACGTCATGAAGAAACTTCTTCTTCTGCTGATATGTGAAATCAGGTGGAAGGAAACCGGTGGCAAGGTAGTTTGCAAATTTAGCAAACCACAACAAGGCTAGAGAATTTACCATATATAACTTCTCAGTGGGCAGCTTATCATCAATGGGTACTTTGTCTTCAATGTTTGTAGAGAGACGTGAGAGATGGTTAGATACATTATTCATTGTTCCTTTTTTGTCTTTGATTTCTAAATCAAACTCCTGTAGTAATAATATCCATTGGATGAGATGGGGTTTGGCATCTTTCTTGCTCATCAAGTACCTTATTGCAGCATGATCTGTATACACAATGACCTTAGAACCCACTAGATACTATCTGAATTTATAAAATGCATAAACGATGGCAATCATTTCCTTTTCTATAGTGGCATAGTTGACGTGTGCATCATCAAGGGTTTTACTTGCATAGTGTATAGCATGGAGTTTGTTGTCTTTTCTCTATCCCAAGACTGCTCCTATTGCATAGTCACTAGAATCGCACATCACTTCAAAAGGAGCACTCCAATCTGGTAGTTGGATAATAGGATCTGAAATCAGGGCATCCTTTAATTTTTGGAAGGTATCTTTGCATTTATCATTGAATTCAAATTCAACATCTTTTGCTAACAATGAACATAGAGGCTTTGCAATCTTTGAGAAAACTTTGATAAATCTCTTGTGGAAACCTGCATGACCTAGAAAACTGTGGATTTCTTTGACATTGGTTGGAGCACCCATCTTTTCAATAGCTTCCACCTTGGCTTTATCCACTTCAATCCCTTTATAGGAAATGGCATGACCAAGCATGACTCCCTTCTACACCATAAAGTGGCATTTCTCCCAATTCAGCACAAGATTGACTTGTTGACATCTCTACAAAACTTTAGTTAGATTCACCAAGGAATCATCAAATGAATTACCGTAGACACTAAAACCATCCATGAATATTTCCATGATTTTTTAATGTAATCAGAAAAAATAGCCATCATACACCTTTGAAAAGTGGCAGGTGCATTACAAAGCCCAAAGGGCATCCTCCTGTAAGCATAAGTTCCATAGGTGCAAGTGAATGTGGTTTTCTCTTGATCGCGTGGATAGATGGGGATCTGAAAGAACCCGCTATACCCGTCAAGGTAGCAGAAATATGAGTGGTGAGCAAGTCTTTCTAACATTAGATCAATAAAGGGCAAATGAAAGTGGTCTTTTCTGGTGGCTTTATTGAGTTTTCTATAATCAATACACATTCGCCATCCAGTGACGATTCTTGTTTGAATTAGTTCCTTATTTTCCCCTTTAATCATAGTTGTTTCTCCTTTCTTAGGCACAACATGTATAGGAATTACCCAAGGACTGTCACTTATTGGATAAATAATTCTAGCATCTTTAAGTTTTAAGATTTCTTTCCTTACAACCTCCATCATGTTTTGGTTTAGTCTCCATGGTGGGTCTATACATGGGTTGGCATCCTCTTCTAAAGCTATCCTATGCATGCAAATAGATGGGTTAATTCCCTTGAGGTCATCAATAGAATAATCTATCACATCTTTGTAGCATCAAAGTTCATTCAAAGGTTTTTCTTCTTGATCGGTGTTCAAGTCGACACTTATGATGACATGAGAAGAAGAGTTTGGGACTAAGAAAGCATACCTTAACCCCGGTGGGAGGGGTTTTAGTTCTAAATGTTTTCTTAGAGTTGTGGTGTTTCTCCCTTCATTTTTATTTGAGATTTCTTCACTTATGGATTCTCCAAAGATTCAGTGCTTTCACCTTTGTAAATGGCATTAACATCATCTTCCTCAGGATCACCTAAAGTTGTATCAACATAATTCTTTTCTTCTTCTAGCAATGTGTCAATAGAGTCAACAAGGCAAAGGTACTCTTTGCAGCTGGGTGCCTTTATTGCATCACAGACTGAAAACACGAGTTCTTCATCTCCCACCCGGACGGTGAGCTTTCCTTCTCTAACGTCAACTAAATAGCCTGTAGTGTGCAAGAAGGGTCTTCCAAAAGGTACAAGATTGGTTGGGTCTTCATGCATGCCTAAGACACAAAATCACATGGGATAAAGAACTTTCCTATTTGAACTGGGACATCCTCTATCACTCTCCTAGGATGCTTGATAGAGAGTCAGCTAGTTGAATTGCCATAGATATTGGCTTAAGATCTTCCAAGTCTAGCTTTTCCCATAAAGAGACGAGAATCAAACTAATGCTAGCTCCAAGGTCTACCAGGCCTTTATCAAAAGTAGAGTCTCCTATCTTTCAAGGAAGAGTAAAGGCACCTTGATCATCCAATTTCACAGGAATGTCGTTTTGGATGATGGAGCTTAGCCTTTCAGAAAGCATCACGGTTTCAACCTGTCCAGATCTCCTCTTCTTTGTTAAGATATTTTTTAAGAACTTGGCGTAGGAGGGCATTTCAGCTATGACTTCACCTAGGACAAGTTTACATATAAATTGTTTAGAATTTTCATGAATTTCTTGAACATCACATAATCTTTTGTGCTAGCAAACCTGTGGGGAAAAGGAGCATTCAGCTTGCTTGAAAAATCACCTTGTTGCAGATTTTCTGCAGTTTTCTTCCTTTGTGATTTAACTACATCTTCAATAGTAGTATCAGCAATTTCTCTAGATTTCCTCTTGGGCGGTGGTGAAGATCTTCCTATGACAGCCCCACTCCTTAAGGTCACAGATTTACAACTTTCCTTAGGGTTCATGACGGGTTGACTAGGCAAAGAACCTGAAGATGATCCTTGATTGGCTAATGCCTGTTGAGCTATTTGATTCTCTAACATTTTGGTGTGTGTGACAATCCCATCAACCTTTGAAGAGAGTTGTGTGATAGCATCTTTCACCATCGGGGTCCTTTCCAATATTCTACATAGAATCATTTTCTTCATTATGGTTGGTGGGGACCATAATGGTGTAGTTGTCAGCTACTTATGGGTCTGCACCTTGTATCGTCAATGTATTGAGGTTGGCTTCAATGTCTTTTTCTGGGACCAGAGTGTTTCTTCCCCATCATGGTGAATTTTCTACCTCTTTGCACTTGTCTCCTCAGGTTCCACAAAGATCAAATCTGCCTCCTTTCTCTTCCAATTATATGTGGAGGAACATATCATGTTGTTCTCTCTTTATAGCTTGTAGCTCTCCTTCTTGAGCTCAACAATTTCCTTCACCATCTCATCCATGGTCTCCATTATTTTGCCTTGGATGGATGCCATAATATCCATATGTTGGGGAAAGATCACTACTAGTTAACTCTATGTCATGATCTCCTTCCCTTACGTGGTTTGCATTTGTACATCTAAAGATAAATTAGCAATATTATGTATGAATATAAAAATGATATCATGTATGTTATCGATTTCCTACCCAATTTCTGTGAATCATGTTGCAGTAGGAATATGTCTATTTGTCAAAGAAGGAAGACTTGAGCTAACCTCCTACCTGGGCATATCTCTAGGAGGTGAGTGCGTCATTTTCCCCACTGTTCTGGTGTAGGTCACCAACTGACTCCTTCATTGATGGAGCGGGTTCATTGATTGGAGGTTTCTTCCTAGCCTCCTTCCTCTCCCTTGTCATTATTTGCTTAGGTATAGATTTGTCTGGCATTGACTCATGCTACAGTTCACATTAGAACACTTTCATTCTTTGCTTCCAAGGCTGCACTCGGTGTCACCAAGATGGTGGCGACTGAAGGGATTGGAATTTTTTCCTTTTAGGTTGTGTTTGTGGTGGGGAAGTTGTTGGTAATTTGGGAACGGTGATGAAAGATGTAGTCACCACCCCCTCTACTTATTCCCTCTTTTGACTTCAGGATGTAGAGAGATTCATCTTTCTAGGTCTTGATGTTGTTTTCTTAGAAAGCCTTATTATGAACTTGGGTTTCTTGGCAGGGTTTGTAGGTTAATGCACTTTTGCATGGGGGATACCTTATGCATAAGATTTACTTAGATAAGGAAGTGGATCTATTCTTGACATCACTTTTAGGATATCTTCCATCAATAATATGAGTTTATCACACTCATAGGTGGTCATCTATGGAAGGGGTACAAAGTCATTTGACTTTCTGATCTATAAAATAGCTTATTTTTATTCCTCACTAGGACATTTGTTGATGTCAGGTATTTGACGTCTATGAGCCTATTCCCACTTGAATCACTAAAATGGGGGAGGGCTTTGGGTACCCATGTATGTGCACTTTGTATGTTATGAGACCTCCTTATAGAACTCTCTAGGACCTTCAGGCCTTTTTCTATGGAAAGATTTTCAATTAGAAGTCTTTCACTGTTGATTGTCTTCTCTTCCAAAATTCTCCATAGGAGGTAGAGGTTAGTTCTTGTCATGTTCCCAGCGCCTGTTCATGTGAAGAGCACATTCACAACAATCGTGTGGATCACCCACAAAAGACCAGAATGCATTTGGGAAGCCTTAGATTACACTAGGGTGTGAATTGCTTCTCTTGTTTGTCCTTAATAGGTCTTGTAAGTGGTAGATCCCCTCACTTTCGTTTTAGATTTTGCATTGCTAGAAAGTTTGGCTTGTTCTTAAGTTTTTGTTAACATGGATTTCATCATCTTCTCTATCAAAATTAAGTCTTTCTTGAGCAACTTGATAGCCAATTTGAATCCTCCTCTATTCTCTCTAGCTTCTGACTTTGAAACATTCACCTTCTCTAAAGATGACATGAATTCTAAGGTGAGCACTTTGTATGAATTGTGTTCATTAATATAGATATTATACAAATTCATGTCATCCATATATTTCCTCACCCATCATATATCTCTAGTTGGAGCTACATGTTTAGGGAACCATATCCCATTGCTTTCAAGGTTTTCCTTTTCATCATATCCTCCCAGCTATTCTAATGTTCATCATCCCTGGGAACAAAGTAATTGTGTGGATGAACCAGTGGTTCAATTTTTGGTTCTTATAGACTATTGGCTACAACCCCATATGGTTGCGCTTTAGTTTTGGCCCCACTAGAACCTGTTTGTCCCTCCTTTCCTTCATGCCCTTCACCTTTGACTATTCTAGTCATTTTCTTCCTTCTACCACTCGGGAAGGATTGATCACCTTCCTCTTCTTGGGTAGGCATCATCCTCAAAGGGAATTTATTCATAGGTTTTAGTATCACCAAAATATGTTGAGTTTGAAGACTCTACTAAAATTGGGGTATGTAGTTGCTTCATGAAATATGTGTCATACATAACATTTTTTCTTTATGGAGTTGGGTCTCCATAAACTTGAACATATTTTGCACCCTCATAATTTAGTCTTTCCATATTTTCTACCTACCTCTTATTAGTTTTTTTTCTTTGAGGCATCTACCTCTATCATCCTCTTAGCTAAGGCTGGAGGCAGATGTGACTTGGAGAAATATGTTCTTACTACCATTCTAATTGAATTCTTTTTTAATATAAATTATATTTTGTGTAGATGCTAGAGTAGATAATAGTATTGGAATTAGTTGGTAATGATAAAAATTGAGTTCTTCTCTATGATGGTTACATAGTCAGGGACAAGTCTTGACAACCGATGGAAAGTGAGGTGTTGGAAACAAATGGTTTCTTGTATTTTCTTCTAATGGAATGGCATGTAGTGCCTTATGATGATATGATGAGCTTCATAGACCAATAAAAAGGTTCAGGACACCCTACTAAAAGTGAAAGGCATTGAGTTAGGGCTTTGGGGAATACAATAATTAGGGCCTTGGGTGTAAATCGATGGAATGGAGGTAGGTCGACGGGGTAGAAAATTGATATAAAGTATTGGAAAAAAATGATGAAAATAGATTAAGCAAGAAAAAATGATGAAAAACATCTAGGGTCTGATCGATCAATCACGGTAAAGTTGAACATTGTGTCAATTTTACCTTTTAAGAGAAAAAGTAGAAAAGGGAAGATCTTACTTTACATGGTAGTGGCCAAGTACTTTTCATCCATGAAATTTAAAGAGGCCTTCATTCTCCATTTTCTATAGTTCCTTGTCCCTACTCAAAGAAGAGGGAAACTAGTTCAGTTGCTAGTCATAAGCAGAGCATGTGAACTTGAGTCAATGATTGTGCCATAGGGGTTGGTTAGTAAGGCGAGATTTTTCTAGGAATCAAGGAGTTGGTCACTATTTTTGGAGGTTGGGAGTTCTCATCAGTGGAGTAGTTGTTGTGTGTATTTCATATCGACTTTTTGCACACGTTTACAGGAATCCTCACGAGATGAAGAACACGTTGTGTGTTATTACACACATGGCGTGTGCATTTCTAGTAGCTCCTAGCCCAGAATGAAGAAGTGGTGACATGATGTGTTCCCCTGAGAACACGACATGTTCTTGGTACATAAAGGCCGACTGCATCTTTCTGCCAAAGCACACGACATGTATCTATTCCAACATGTTGTGTGCCTTTCACTTGATTCGACTCCAGGAAGACATCACACAACGTGTCTCTTTTCGACACGTTATGTGCCTCACTATAGTGGCAATACTCAGTGAGATCAAATGACGAGACCCGGCATGTCCTCCAACAGACCCGTCGTGTTGTTATCAGTTTCTGCAAAAACTAAAAATGACCGCCTCTCATTTTAAAAGAGAATTGCAACCCAATAGGCAGTTATGCTCGGACATTTTGAAGTGTCTTACCCAAGAGAAGTTCTACAGCTGAGGAAGATGATTTTGGGGTGGAAGAAGGTGGTTTCTTGCAAGAGAACCTCTATTCTACCTCATTTCTTCTATGTTTTCTTTCCCAAAGGTGCAGCAGAGCTACTCCTTTCAACCAAGCTTTCTGGGAGGGAAGATTATCTGAGTTGAAGCAGTTCTAAGGGTGGAATTTTTTCCTCTAGTTGGAGTTCTCTCCCCTTAGCCTACATCTGTGGTTCCTCAAGCTTTTCCTTCTCTTAAGCATGCAAAACACTGAAATTACTATCTTGTGTCTGCATATCTTCATTATGGATGAGTAGAACTCTTTTCTTGAGCATGGGAGAGTAGCACCCATGCCATTGTTCATGTGAACTTGAAATTTATGCTTATTGCTGGTTAATTTACTTTCTTCCATGGATGCCTATGGTGTGTTCTTGCTTGTATGGTTGGTTGTCCACCTCTTATACATGTCTTATGCTTTCCTTGTGCTTTGGGAGAATGCATTGGGGAGTATGGAGTAGGATCTATGGCAATATTCTCTTGACCACGGGAGTGGCTAGAGATTATTGGGTGTTTTGGTTGTGTTTAAAGTTAACCATAGATGTGGGAGAAATATGTGATGTTAAGAACCATCTCATGGAATTGAGAAATGCATGACGATGACAACCACCTTGCTTGTTAAACAGAGATCTTTATTTCCTATGTTCATATGATGTGATGGTAATGGTAGAAAAATTTAATGCTCAAGTTTCTAATCATTCAATCAACATCTTTATTTTAAACATTTGCTTCACCTTTAGTGTGCAATTGATCAAACTTTTATAACCCGATTTAGATTAATGAAAGTTAACATATTTATGCTTAGCTAGCCTAGCTCCTTATGTTCGACACTCAAATACATTGACTCTCGTACACTTGCACGTGATTAGTGAGTTGAGATATTTCTCTTTCTAAAACTCTCAACAAGTTTTTGGCACCGTTACCGGGGAGCTATGGTAGTTTTTAGTTAGAGTAAAAGTGTTAACTAGTAACTGAGACCAAGTCATCATTTTCGCATTTCACATTGTGATACCTCTTAGTTTTGTTAATCTCACTCAAATTCTTCTTTTCAAGTTGCATGCATTGTTCTAAGAGAGGTCTACAAGAATCCATCTTTTTAGACCCGAAGATAGAATGAACTTTCAGTAGTCATAGACAAGTAAGGAGGAGTGAGAACTCTTCAAACTTGGAGGGATCACAACCTTCACCACCACATTCCACATACTCTTTTCCTTCACCTGATCTTTCCCAAGAATTGGAGATGGAGGACAACCATCCTCTCAAGGACTTTGTTGTGTCGACTGTCATAAATATTTTTGGAGTCATTGATCATCCTACGATTGAGATCAACAACTTCTCCATCAACCCTACAATCATGCAGATGATTCAACAGAACCAATTTGGGGGAACGCCAATGGAGGATCCAAACCTCCACATTGCTGAATTTTTGTAGTACCTTAACACATTCAAGATTAATGGTGTTCTAGACAAAGGAGTATGCCTACTCCTGTTCCCATTCACTCTGCGAGACCGAGCCAAGGCGTGGCTCTCCTCTTTGCCTCCACGTTCTATCAAGAGTTGGGATGATTTGTTGAATGTCTTTCTAGCCTAGTATTTTCCACCTAACAAAACAACCCAGTTGAGGAATCAGGTCACAAGTTTCAAACAACTAGAAGGTGAAACACTTTATGAGACTTGGAAGAGGTTCAAAGACCTCCAAATCCTATGTCCTCACCATGGTCTAGCGAACAGGTTGCTCCTACAAACCTTCTATAACAGTTTATTCTACAACACCCTTATGACCATTGATGTTGCTGCAAATGGAGCCTTAATGAACAAGTCATGCAGTCAAGCTTTTGATATCATTGAATATATGGAACTCAATAACAACCAGTGGCATTCTGAAAGAACCAACCAACCCCTTTCCTTGGCCAGCTCAAGTGAAAAGTCCAGTGGGAAACACACTGTTGATTCTGTGGATTTAATTTCAGCCAAACTTGATGCCTTAACTCAGAAATTTAAAAGGTTGACTACTCATTCCGTTCAAGAAATTAACCAAGTTTGTGAAGCTTGTGCAACATCTGGGAACAATGCTACTTCTTGTTTCGCACCACAGATGAATGCTAATGAAGCACTTGAACAAGTCAATGAAGTGGGGAATTTCAATAATAGACAAGCCTATAATTCATTTTTTGAAACATATAACCCAGGATGGAGAGACGATCCAAATTTCTCTTATAGAAACAATAATTTGTAGAACTAGCAACAAGGCCAAGCTCAAGGCCAACAACCTATGAGAAACCGTCTACTGATGAATACCAATCGCCAACAACCACTGGGGTACAACTCTAGCAACAACAGAAATTTCAACCCAAGTGACTCCTCCCACTCAGAAATCAAGCTTGGAAAGCCTCCTTGAGACATTTGTCACTACATAGATACAACAAAATGATGATTTTCGAGCACATGGAAATTTGAAGCAGTAAACTCCATCACCTCTCCCAGACAATCTACAAACTTATCCAAAATGTTTGGGGTGGACGACTCGACAAGACATTTTGATAGAAGGCTATCCACGAGGACCATGGAGAAGCGACCCCCACTCATGCATAAGAAACTATGAGGGGAAATGAGGCTACTCTTAAACCCATCTCTATATAAGAAGAAGGGGATATATGGGAAACAATAGAGTACGTGATGGACATGATTAAAGATCTCTTTCCCTACAAAGATGCTCCACATTCTCTTGCTTGTGAATAAATATATGACAAGTTCATGTATGATCAACCTCTAGTGCATCCCAATGAAGGAAAGTATTATTTCATAATATATTCATTAAGAACCATGAGGAGACCCCCTCCGATTATGAGGATGGAGATATCAATTTTTTTTTGGAGGCCCCTATGAAGCTGGAAAACTTACTCTTTCTAGAATTTGAAGCCTACCATGACACCAATCTGACTATGCCTCCCGCTCTGCCATGCAAAATGAAGGAGATGGACATGTCATCCATCTCTGGTATGCACAAGAGACATTCAAGTCCTAAAAGACATTCTTGATGACATTTAATCCTAAGTATGATGTCCTTTCAAGAATTACTCATGTACATTAACAAGGGAAGACCTATGCACAACATTCAGGCACAAGTCATCCATCAGTAATAGGATCTTCAAAGTTTTATATGGCACCATCATTGAAGAATATATGCACATAGACAAATATGGTCTCATCTTCAGTTCCACACTAACTTTGACTGTTAGGTTATTATATGAAAACAAGGATGAAATTCCTTCCATCAAAAAACATGTATATGAAAACAAAGATAACACACCTTTCATCAATAGACCGGTCATTGCTATACAAATATCTAGAAGCATAAAACTAATAACACTACCATATAAAATCAAAGACCATTTATTGTTGATAGTAGCATATAGATCTTCATGGTAGATCATCACACACAATTGTAATGGAAAGGACCTATTGTGCAACATAATGATTTTTAAAGACTATGAGGTTTGAGATCCATAGAATCTCAGTCAGACTCAAGCACTTAATCAAAGGGTCAGGAGATGGTATTTCCCCAACTGGATCAGTATATGGATCAACATTGATGCCCCCTAACAAATGCCTCATTTTGGGACATTACTTTCATAATCCTGAGAATGAATGAAGTGTTAAATAGAAGAATATCCTTGGAAGTCATCATCAATGAAGACTTCCGTGCACTATAGGAAAAATGTGCCATGGAGATCATTCATGATAGGCATTTCTTCTATGATCTATGCATGGACACCATTCCTAGGAGGATGTAGACTACTAGACCCCTCCCAGTGAAGAAGCCTTGAAGAGAGATGTTAAACCCCCTTTATAAGGAACCAACTAATCCAGACTAGCAAGGTCAACTATCAAGTTCAACATCCTCCCTCTTTACCTGCACAACAACAAGCAACAACTCCTACCAAAGAAATGCCTGAAACAAAATATTAAGATTGAGAAATATCCCAAAGCACCTTGTAAAGAAGCCACAGTAGTAGAATTATTGTTGGTATGTATGCCTAGAGAGCCAATCATATAGTGATTATAATGTCACATCATGTAATAGATTTTATTAATAATAAAGCCAATATTTTGTTTATATGTTTATTTAATTATGAGATGATGGTATAACATGATAGATGTCAAAAATAATGATATTACTAGATAACATATGTCTTTAGGTTGAGGACCTGAACAATGAGATCATATGCATCATAAAAGTATATTCTTTCTTATATGTCCCTACTCAAATATTATTGTGGAAACAATACAGACAACAATAATGCAAATTACTATATGGTGTGTTGACTAATGACATAATCTCATTTGTCATGATAGTGTATCAGACAGACCCACCTTGAGAATGATACAAGGAAACCATAGAGTGGTAGTCAAAATCAAATCTCATAGTGGTAGTGGCGATTGTGGTTCATAAACCTAAATTCACTACACTCATCACATGTTGTTGGATATACTTTGACACCATCCAACTTGACCTTGAATAAGGGTTACCGTACAGGTGATGTTCGGGCATCTTGTGATACATGGTGATTGACTATGAGTGATTTAGATGTGATTTATCCCTCCTTCCGACATTGATATCTTGGCCACTTGATAGGAGAGACTAAGAAATGTATGGCCAAACTAATGTAAATCAATATGTGATATGTGAGCTCACATGCATCTCAGACAATTTGCTCTAGTTCAATGAACATAGATTGAATATTAAGAGGATGATGATTCCATGCCTTGACTTCAATCTAGATATCAGAGACAAAGGAACTATATGATCACTATAGCAATGATCATAGATTATAGGTTGAAGTTGTTCTCCCACTTTCCAATTACTTGGGTAGCAATAATGTGTTGCTAGATACCACTCATTGTTTGTGATGTCATATCCTATAGGGTCACATGCATAGGATGCACCTGGAATAGAAGTTTGGTCGTGAATAAGGTTTAACTTGGTTGATAAAGTGTTTAGGTAATCAACTTAAACACCACCGACTAACAATTGGCTAATTGGGAATGCAAGTCAACCAATTGGGACATCATATCTCTCTAGAGCATAACTCTAGAAGGAAATTAGAAAAATCAGTTATGATGGTTACACTGATGCAAGATTTCAAACTGATAAAGATGAATATGGATCACAATTTAAATTTGTGTTATTCCTAAAAAATAAAGTTGTAAGCTGGAAGAGTTCCAAGAAAGAGACAATTGTTGATTCTACAACAAAGGCGGAGTATATTGCTGCATCTAATGCAACAAAGGAAGTTCTTTTGATCAAGAAGTTCATTTCTGAACTTGGGGTGGTTCCAAGCATCAGTGATGTTGTAGAGATATATTGTGACAACAATGGAGCTATTGCACAAGCTAAGGAATGCAGATCGCATTAGCATTCCAAGTAAATACAATGACAGTTCAGTTCAGTCGCATACAAGAGAACGTACAACGAGGATATGTGAGGATTTGCAGAGTAACAACTGAAAGCAATGTGGTTGACCCCTTAATAAAAGCACTTCCATAGCATAAGAATGAAGGTAAAGCTAGGTCACTTGGGATTAATATCATGGATGATTGGCTCTAAGTGCAAGTCAGAGTTTATTGGTATGTATGCCCAAAGAGCCAATCATATGATAATTTTAATGGCATATCTTGTAAACAATTTGATTAATAATAAAGGCAACTTCCATTTATTCTATTTTATTCAGTTATGAGATAATGATGTAACACAATAAATGTCTAAAGAATAATGTTACTCAGTGATGTATGTCTTTAGGTTAAGGACATGAACAATGAGTTCATACTAATGTGAAGAGTATAGACATTCTTGTTGTGTCCTTGTCGGTTGTTAATGTGCAAGTTGATAGACAACAATAACACATAAGACTAGAATGTGTGTTGGTTGATGACAAAATTTCATTAGTCATGATATGTGATATGAAACCAAATACATAGATAATTGTTAGAGAATAGTGTATCAAACATACCCACCTTAAGAATGATTAATGGAAACCTATGAATGGTAGTCAGAATTAGCTCTCATAGTGATAGGTGGTGATTGTGGTTCTTAGATCTAAAATAATGACACTCATCATATTGCGTGCAATATATTTTGACATCACTCAATGTGATCTTGAATAAGGGTTACCATAAAGGTGATGCTCAAATACATTGTGACACATGGGGAATGATTGTGAGTGATGTAGATGGAGTTTGTCCCTCATACAAGAGTTTTATATCCTGCCCACTTGATAAGTGAGACTGAGAAATGCATGGCCATGCTCATGTGAGTCAATATGTGATATTGAGCTCTCATATATCTTAGATAGTCTTCTTAGTTCAAGGAACATGGGTTGGATGTGGAAGAGGATGATAATTCCATGCCTCAAGTTCAATTTGGATATCAGAGACAAAGGAACTATACGGTCACTGCAGCACTAATCATAGATTGTAGGTTGGAGTTGTTCTCTAAATTTCCAAATACTTGGGTAGCAATGATGTCTTGATATATACCACTCATTTTGTGTGATGTCATAAATTAGTTATGGACATTCACTGTCAACGTAACTTGGGACCTATAGGGTCAGACTCATATGATACACCTGGAATAGGAGTTTACTCCTGAATACGGTTTAAACTTGAATATTAAAGTGTTAGGTCTTCAACTAAAATAGAATTGGCAATCAGAACTCTAAAACAACCAGTTCACCTAGTGAACTGATAGGTTTATATGTCTCAAGTTGTGAACCAACTGGTTGGATGATCAATATGATTAGATCAAGGATTGATGATGACATCGTGTTATGAATTAATCAAATATTAAAAGCCAATATAGAATAGGAAACATAGTGAATTGACTGGTTCAAGTGTTGAATCAATCAAATCACATGTGAATCGACTGGTTCATGTATGAACTGACCTATTCATGGTTCACAGGTTCTAGAAAATTCATGAAATTCCATCTCTTCTACTCCTAGATGATTTGAAAATCCTAACCCTGACCCACGTATTAATAGAGGGGTGGTGGAGGCTTTCAGGGGATACAAAAATAAGCTCTGACAATTTTTGTCTTCTCACAGTTTTGATAATGTGAGAACCCAAGCAATTCTTGCCCCATTAAAGGAAGATACATCAAGGGAGAGAAAATCAATGTTAGCACATCAAATAGAAGGAAAAACTCATTCTTTTCTGTTCCAAAAGAATGACATGAGTTCTCGGTGGTCTGCGTGGACTACCACAAAGGTGAGTTGGTCTTTGTCACCCGCTAGGAGGATGCCGTCAACTACCATCCATGGTCCTAGACCAAGAGGCCAACATCGACAGCCATCCAAGTGCATCTTGCATAAAGAAGTGCAATGTAACAAGCATAGTCGGTGGCCTTACTCCAGGACCATGTATATGCCTTACGACACAATCTACTATCTAAGGGGAATATGACAGTAAATTTTTGCTTCTGGTGCCATTTCTAATGCCATATTTCCCTACAACCTTTACTAAGTCATAAAATACCAACTAGGGTTTCACTCAGTGTCTAGTCAGTCACCACCACTCACAAAATCACTTTTGTAGATGAGACTCCATTTTGGTAACCCTAATCATCCTAACCTATATATAGTAGTGAATATTTTCTTAAATGGAAGATGGATATCTTAGTGAAGAGTTTCTATCTTATTATTCATGAAGACAGTTCAAACATTATGGAGTGTAGGCTGATTTTAACACTCCCAATTTTCCTAAATCCTAGTTCCCTCCTTTTCCCCTTTCTGTGTTGCCTTTAAAGCATGCCTCAACTATGTCTACAATGAGAACTAAGCATGCATGGATAACAAACATCAAACTTCGACATAAGTTATAGAGTTATGATGTTTCTCCATTATTTTTGGGAAGACCTTGCCTTCAACATGGTTGTTTCAATATAGTTTTTTTTTACCACTCCGTCTTGGGACTAGATTTTACCTTCTGTGAGTTCCATATTCCACATAGACTATGTCAGTTGAGGAAAGTTCTTGTTACTTTGATTAGTTTTAAAAATTTATATCAAATTCATAGTGTAGATAAAACACCTACATAGTTCATATAGGGCATGTGGATACATAATTTCTTAGATATACCAAGTGTTGAATGCTCATATAGTCTCCTTCATCTAGTAAACCCTAATCTTCTCATGTAACAATCATGTGACAAGTATATTCCCCAAAATCCCATAATGAGGTTATGTGCTCTTTGATAGGATCAAGCACGAATAAGGTCAAGGGTAATGATGGGTGAAGTAACCAATAAGAGACTAGTAGAAGTTGACATCTTGATCTTGTAAATTATATTCCCATCACCTATGATATAAGAGGATATTCTTTTAGCATAGACTTCTAGATGTGTGAAGGTACATTATCTCTTGTTAGAATCAATTATGGTGAAAAGTGATTGACTTCATTCTCATATTTACTTTCACACCAATTTCTTAGCTTCACATTGAAAAGTTTTCTTTGTTAAACTTATTTTCATTACTACATTACAAAAAGTTTTTTTTTGGATTTTATTGATATTTTGACCAAAAGTCACCACTATAAGACGTTTAAATGGGTAAGAAGTCGCTCAAGGAAGCACCATTGACAGTTAGGTCAAGTGTGAAACTCAGACCTAAGTAGGGATCAATGGGTACAAAGAAGTCTTAGATATAATGGACTCAATTAATACACCATGTTTTCCCAGTTCATAGTTGTTGACACAATCTACTGTCTAAGGGGAATATGGCAGTAACTTTTTGCTTCTGATGCCATATCTAATGCCATATTTCCCTACAACCTTTACTAAGTTGTAAAACACCAACTAGGGTTTCACTCAGTGTCTAGTTGGTCACCACCACTCACAAAACCACTTTTGTAGATGAGACTCCATTATGGTAACCCTAATCATCCTAACCTATCTATAGTAGTGGAAATTTTCTTAAATGGAAGATGGATATCTTAGTGAAGAGTTTCTATCGTATTATTCATGAAGTTAGTTCAAACATTATGGAGTGTAGGCTGATTTAAATACTCCCAATTTTCCTAAATCCTAGTTCCCTCCTTTACCCCTTCTGTGTTTCCTTTAAAGCATGCCTCAACTATGTCTACAATGAGAACTAAGAATGCATGGATAACAAACATCGAACCTAGACATAAGTTATAGAGTTATGATGTTTCTCCATTATTTCTAGGAAGACCTTGCCTTCAACAAGGTTGTTTCAATATTGTTTCTTTTTACCACTCCGTCTTGGGACTAAATTTTACCTTTCGTGAGTTCCTTATTCCACATAGACTATGTCAGTTGAGGAAAGTTGTTATTACTTTGATTAGTTTTAAAAATCTATATCAACTTCACAATGTAGATCAAACACCTACATAGTTCATATAGGGCATGTGGATACATAATTACCTAGATATACCAAGTTTTGAATGCCCATATATCTCCTTCATCTAGTAAACCCTAATCTTCTCATGTAACAATCATGTTACAAGTATATTCCCCAAAATCCCATAATGAGGTTATGTGTTCTTTGATAGGATCAAGCACGATTAAGGTCAAGGGTAAATGATGGGTGAAGTAACCAATAAGAGACAGGTAGAAATTGACATCTTGATCCTGTAAATTGCATTCCCCTCACCTATGATATAAGAGGATATGCTTTTAGCATAGACTTCTAGATGTTTTAAGGTACATTATCTCTTGTTAGAATCAGTTATAGTGAAAAGTGATTGACTTGATTCTCATATTTACTTTGGCACCAATTTCTTAGCTTCACATTGAAAAGTTTTCTTTGTTAAACTTATTTTCATTATTACATTACAAAAAGTTTTTTTGGATTTTATTGATATTTTGACCAAAAGTCACCACTATAAGACATTTAAATGGGTAAGAAGTCGCTCAAGGAAGCACCATTGACTAGTTAGGTCAAGTGTGAAACCCGAACCTAAGTATGGATCAATACAAAGAAGTGTTAGATATAATGGACTCAATTAATACACCATGTTTCATCGCTTTAAGTAATTATTGGTTTATACGTTAATCCTTAAGGTTCAGTGTAGGTTGACTGAGCTTAACAATTAATTCATTAGGTAACCCTTGGGTAAATTCCTAAATAAAATTTCACACCTATATTATTACCCCTTGATTATGATAATTAAACATTGGTAAGATGAACACCATGGCCATTAGTTGGATAATTTAAAATGAATCCATTAGTAATATGTGCTTATCAGTTAAGGTTGTTTCTAAACTTGTTGAAACCAATTGGTTGATAGTAGGAAGAGAGTTTGAAGATGTAAATAACTTGATAATCAACAAAACAAAAGTTGATCTTCATGTCCTTATGCACTAACTTGCTATTAGGTATTTAGAAATCAAAATAAACATTTTTAGTAAATGATAAATGTAACGAATTGAAATCATTTCCCTATATGTTAAAAAATAAAGTCAAGTGATGAAAATAGAGTATAGAATTGATGAATGCATATTCATCCATTTTTACTACGTTGTCTAGATCGTTCCTTAGAAACGGTTTGTTGCTATTTCCCAATTTTGGGATTTAATTGCTTTAGTTTACTTTTCTCACTTAAATAAGAGCTTATAATATGTATGGTTATTGTAGAAAAATAGCTCAATTATATCTATTCACTCCAAATATCAAGAATTCCTAAAAATACTCTGGGAAGATGTTTATAGATCTTCCATCAGTGCCTTATATATATATATATATATATATATATATATATATATATATATATATATATATATATATATATATATATATATATATATATATATATATATATATATATATATATATATATATATATATATCCCATACCAAAACAGATATACCGTTTGTGTACCAACTCATAATTTAATGTATAAATATGCATTCGAAAAGGAATTTTATCATATATAAGAAAAACATATTTTCAATCTGCTTGTAACTTTAACATGTACAAAATTTACTAGAAACTCTTGTAACAAAAATCTACAACAAAGAGAGTCAAAGAAGTTGAGTGGTCAAAATAATTTCAGGAAGGCAACAAATTTTTTTTCTTTGTTTCCTATTGGTTCAAGCAATTAAAATTGTTAATGATTACTCCCTTTATTGGTCATAAAGGAATATAATCATTGAGTTTCCTTATGTTTATAAAGTTGAGCATAAAATGAAAAGGTAAGTTGTCTAATAAAAGCAACAACCCATGACCATGCTCTGTTGTACAGAGAATGCATGTAAAAAAAGCCATTGACTGACAACAATTGAGAGGGTGTCACACCTCTATTTCTTTGTATGCTCATGAAACAAAAGTCGAGCATATGGCATTAATTGCAGCGATGAGTTGTAAAAACTAAGATCAGAATGATCCGTCTCTCTCCACAATTATATCTATAGTGAAACTCTCAAATACTCTCTTCAACATTGATTATTTATGGAAAGGGAATGGTTATCATTGATGGACATTATTAGGTGACTATGTTATCTCAATATCTCTCCACATTGGCAGCAGACAAACTAAAAGGCTTCCCATCTTTCACTATAAAGACAAGACATCCACCACTTTCATGGGGTATCATACCCTATCATCTCAGAGCCTCCCTTGGATGCACGAAGCAAGGAAAGGAGAGAAGGATCTTACATCTTCCTCAAGAAGATTTCCACCTTTCTAATACACTCTAGCAAAATGACTCCTTCCTTTCCTATATGTACTTTTGTGTCTATTTTGACTATGAGAGAGTAGATCTTATCACTACGACATGGGGTGTAGCCCCATAAATGTGTTTCTTCCACTCTTTGCACTTTTTTATGGTTCAGTCAATTATATTCTTGTTGTTATAATCTTGGGTGAAGAGATCTCAAATCCTAAGACCAAACTGCATGTGAATATATAGAACTTTGCATGAGATCAGGTATGGAGTTCTAAGATTGATCTATTATTTTGTTGTTTATTATAATCCTTGGTGATGAGATAAGGGATCCTAGGATTAGAATACCAGATGAAATGTGTAGAACTCTAGAAGAGACCTGAATGGAGTTCTACTAGATGATTGGACAAAGAACCACAAACATCAAGATCTCAAGTTTGTGGTGAGTTTAATCCTTATGAGATTTGCTCTCTTAAAGGATGCAAATCCGCTTGGTCCTAATCTAACTACTCAATTTAAGGAGCCAAATCAAAAACTACAACTACAAAAGCTATGTTGGTGAACCCTGGACCCCCAATATTCTTTATCAATTGAATAAAATCTCTAATAAAATTATTTTTGTTTTTGTAATATTTACTTCAAATTTTTTTTTCTCAACAATCATATTTAAATATTATTCTTACTAATAGGTTCAAGACAATTCTTAATCATGTTGTCTTGTGGGTTGGACCTTTTTTTTACTAAAACTGACTTGTTTCCTTACGTATGATTTTGTTGTCTTTTATGGTTTAACTATAGGGATATTTCTTCCTTAGTGAATATGTGCATGCAAAATTACTTGCATCGAATTTTGGCTCCATAAACGTATTTTCTTTCAAACCCCATTTCTTTGGGTAATAAGGACTTCTTCTTTCTATTTGTGTTTGTAATTTTTAGTTGGTTCCACAGTTTCCTTTAGTCTATATTTTTTTCTTTGTAAGACTTTTGTAATTTATTGTTTCCATTATGTTGGAAAAAAATAATTCTTAAGCCTAATTATTTCTCAGAAAATCATATTAAGTGGATGAGGAAGAGATTCAATGTAGGGTGGATCAAGTTTGTAATTTATTGTTTCCATTATGTTGGAAAAAAATAATTCTTAAGCCTAATTATTTCTCAGAAAATCATATTAAGTGGATGAGGAAGAGATTCAATGTAGGGTGGATCAAGTTGTCAAAGTCGAGATAGATAGATTCCATACAGAAATTGAGGTCGAAGTACATGAGGAATTCCAAGATGCTTAGCCAACAATTACTAGGGGCTACAATCAACAATATAAGTCTAAGAGTGAGAGGTTCTCTACCTATAGGAGGAAGCTTATGAACCAAGATACCACAGAAAAAAGAATTGATGCTTGTTTGGCTCAAAGAATCTCCCAACAACCTAAGGCTCTGGAACCCTTCCCTATTGCAGGCCTCGATCTAGACATTTACAATGATCAACCAACTTTGATTGAGCATATTCTAGATAACAAACCACCATCCTCCTATAAAGAATCGATGGATTATAATGATGAGAGAGTTTCTCATCATGAGCCTTACACTCTACTAAAACCTCTTTTGATTTCATATATGACTAGTCTAGATAGGGAGTTGTCACCTCTAGAAAAGGTTCACATGACCCCACTCTTGAAATTGAAGGATGATATTCCTATTTCAAATCCTCTGAAGCCACATGTGACTTGGGTACATCTTGCATGGAGGAACTAGAGCCCCATGTTGATTTAGTTGAGATTATTGCTCTAACTTTAGCACCACATGTGTTTGCATGATTCTTCTAGAGGATACACAATCATATAAAAATGTTTATGATGTTGATGCAGTTGAGATTATTGCTCCCATTTCAGCACCACTCCTACATGCAAATCTATTAAATAGAGAAACCAAAGTTGAATCATCCACCTGATCTTACATAGCCAGTGTTGCATGTGGTAGATTCATAACCTACTATCTTACAATCATAAAGGTAGCCCCCCTCTAGTCTTCTTAGAGGAACCACTGCTAAATATCACCACCATTCCTATTGGGTGCTTCTCTTAAAGATCTACTCACATGTGGTTTGCTTCCTACACTAACTGAGGAATATCTATGGATCTTACTAGAAGGATTGCAAGGGGAAAATAATTTTCTACCAAAGTGAAATCCCCTTTGACTTGTCAAGGCCAACCAATCACTGAGCACACTATGAAATTTGTTCACTCAAGGTCACATCTATTGTTTACATTCTTTTCAATTGGACCTTCATTTGGTTACGAGGACTGCCTAGATGAACCCACAAAATATTTTCCCTCCATCCCTGATTTAGTATTTCTTGGGGACAAATAAATTTATATGTTTGGGGTGGATGTTGGGTGGTACGTATTTATCCCAACCACTTTATCTTTCCTTATTTCAACATTCTTAACATGTTATTTAGGTTGCATGTAGATTAGCTTTAAAGTTTTTAATTTTTCCTTTTCTTGCATATGATTTGGCCCTTATCTAGTCGACAAGTTATTCATGTTTTAATCAACAAAATCCTTAAATGAAAGTGACATCTCTTGTAATAAATTCATGATATCTCTTTACTACAACTCACCCTGTCATGTATGACCCTAAGTAGCATTGCTCCTTGGAAAAGATGGCAAGCCATAATGGATACATAACAATCAAATGCAATGTGTTTTTACTTAAATTGTTTAATAGCTTGTGAAATATCTTGATAGATTCATATTGTAGAGAGAAGTGAACAAAAGATATGATACTCTTAATACACTGAATTCAAAATAGGAGATACACAAATTCAACATTTCTATATTTCTCTTATCATCTTCTTACCCTTCCATTCACCAAAAAAAAATCCAAAAACAGTGCCCAAATCCAAGTTTGGGGTGGCACACCTTCCCCCTATTGCTTTTTCCACAACCCTCCTATGTAATGGGGGTGTACCATCAACATAGAAAAGATGTCAATGTGCACACAAAAATGCAACCAACATAATTGCAACAAAAATAAAATGATCTCGAGTAGAATAGAGGAGAGATCACCTTCTTGTATACCTCCTTTCAATCCATTTTTCTACCTGGGGGAATCGACATACCCCCAATCCATTCAACAATAAACCATGTTCTTATGTAGAACTTGTAAGAATATGTCGAATTACCAAAAGTAGAATAGATATAACATCTAATTCCTTATGGATCTTGACATGGAAACAAGTTGTCAAACAATTTCATGTAGAGAATGTAGAAAATTATCTTTTGTGATTTTAGGAAATCAGGATTGCTTGGCCATGAAAGGTGGTAAGGATGCATGTAGCTCTATGCAATAGGGGATGACAAGTTGTTAGTATTATTTGGCAATTGTTTATGATTCATTGATGTCCAAGGATGAGAAAATTCAAGTTTGGGATGATTTGATGAATGCATATTCATCCATTTTCACTACGTCTTTTAGATTGTTCCTTAAGAATGATTTTTTGTTATCTCCCAATTTTGGGATTTATTCTTTATTTTTTTCTATTAAATTAGAGTTTTATTAGATCATTTCTTTCAAGAAAACATCTCAATTATATCCATTCACTTCAAACATCAAAAATTCCAAAAAATACTCTGGGAAGATGTTTTTAGATCTCCAGTAGTGCATATATATGTGTTTATATATATATATATATATATATATATATATATATATATATATATATATATATATATATATATGTATGTATATATATATGTATATATATATATATGTATGTATGTATGTATGTATGTATATATATGTATATATATAGCACCAAAATGGACATTTCTTTTGCATATGAACTTGAGTTTAATGTTTAAATATGTGTTGGAAAGTTTTTACTTATTAGTCAATTGAATGATCTATATATCTTCTAGCAATGTCTGATATATATATATATATATATATATATATATATATATATATATATATATATATATATATATCCCACCACAACAATGTTATGTGCCTACTTTGAAGTGGATGTTTATATGTTTGTGTTGTCCATTGTGTGATGGAAACATTGCATAATTATGACTATATTGTTTACTTGCCTCTACATTTTACATGCTATGTGATTTAGTGGCACTAGAGTAGTGTAATTGCATTGGTTTTTGGGTGTGTGCCCCTGCTATTTTTGGGATGGTGGTGGTGGTGCCCCATACCCGAGTTTCAAGGATGTGGAGCCTTGGCTCAACTTTATTTATTGGGAGTTTGGCCATGAGTCATTCTCTATTAAGTTTCAAGGATGTGAAGCCTTGGCCGCCATTGTTATTTATATTATTATAGGGCTATGTTTATCTCACATGCATGCATGTTGATTATTGTGGGGTGTGTGCCCTACTTTCTTCTTATGTTCAAGTATGACACGGTTTTATTTGTTTGGTTATGGCAAGTATCTCTTTTATTGTTGTTTTCTTCCTTTTATGCCCTCTTTGGGTAGTCCTTAACTTTTCTATTGGAAGCCATTATATTTGTTGTCCTTTATTTCATAATATTGCTCAAGTTTTCTTTAGTATGCAAATACCAACTTTTTGCTGATCTTTCTATTTCTTCTCTTCTTTTGTGGGGTATGCTTCCAACCCCAGGTGAGATCAAAGAGAGGTGAACTTCGACATCAACCTTTGTATTTGAGCTTTTGGGAGACTTGAAGAGGTGATTAGATGACCCTCAACTTGATCTTTGGCTTATATGTTTAGTTTTCCTTTTTAGACACCCATGTATGGTGAAGTGATGTATAATGTTAACAAGCTTTGTAAATTGTTAGATAATGATCTTTTCTATTGCTACTCATTGTGTTATGATACTTACATGTTGAATAAATTGGTCTTCATCCCTTTGGCAAAAAATTATGTGGTGTTTGGTTCAGGGGATGTTGCCTTTTTATTTCTAGTAGGGAGTGGTTCCCCTCTGGAATCCCACTCCTTACAATCACCCTCCAACCTAAATTCTAGTCACATTACCCCAAACGGCCCACACGCCCTCAATTTCTTAAAGCCCTAATTGCTCCCTTACTAGTTAATAATCTCTTAGTTAGTTGTTTTACTTACTTTGTTTGTTAATTGTCTTTTTATTGATAGTTAGATATTGCTAGGTTAGTGAGTGTCAACTTTTTCTTACTTGTGCTTCCTTTATCTAGCTAGTTAGTTTCTAACTTAGTCCTTTTCTTGCCCTAATTGCTACTTTAGTTCTCTTTCTTGCTTAGTATAATTAGTTTCTCTCATTAGGTTATTAAGTAGAATTGCTTGTTAGCTTAGTATAAAGTTATCTTCTTGTTTATTTGTCATAGTTTAATAGCTCTTTTCTTTCTTATCTTGCCTACTTTGTTAATTAGATCTAAATTGTCTAGGGTTAAAGTATGTTTTGCTTCTTTCTCTCCTTTAATTGCATGTTTGAGCCTATAGTGTAATCAAACCAAATCAATGATAAACTCTTCAACCCTACAATTTGTCATAGGAACATATCCCAACCGACATAGCTTAGTTCCCTCTCTCTCCCTTGGGTTATACCCCTAACTTGCCATCTCTGTACTACGATACAAACATGTGTGCTTCTGAGGTAGATTTTTTTGTGTATTTGAGTGTGTCGAGTAGAATTATAAATTTATTGGCTCAAGTGTGTGAATCCCATGCATGCACCAAGCTTTTTGATGATGTTGTCGGGAAGTGAGATGCTCGTCCTAGCTAGTACATTTAGCCTTGACTTTTCTTGCTGCTCTAACCATTGTTATTTATTATTTTTTGTTACTCTAGCATATTGGTTTTCGAACTTGTCCTTTTTTGCTTGGTTGTGCCTTGTGCAAGTGACACTCAACCTTGGAAGACAAGACGGGAGACCAAGATTCCCAAGAGAAACCCCCACCTACTTTTCCCATGCATAAGACACTTCATGACTATTTTATTCCTGTGAACTATGATTCACCAATTGCAAATAGAGTTGAGCAAATGCCAGGGCAGAAATTCTTTGTTCCTCCTTGTCTTCTTACCCCACCTTTTGTGAAATTGAGAATGAGAACCCATAAAAGTATGTGGAATCTTTCTTGGAGACTTTCTCTACTTGCATAATGCCTACAGGTACAAATGACCCATCCTACTTACCTTATTTCCATTCTCCATAAAGACAAGGACAAAGATTGGCATGATTAAGAAAACCAAATCATGATTTGGGGATAGGTGAAGAATGACTTCTTATTGAAGTTCTATTCTATTTCAAGGTTGACACAAACGCGGCATGCTATATTGAATTTCATACAAATGGATCATGAGAGGCTCTATGATGCCTGGGAAAGATTCCATAAGATTATGAGATAGTTTCCCCACCAAGAAATTCCCTTGTAGCAGCTAGTTCAATCATTTTACTCCAATCTCTCTCAAATTAGTCAAGCTTCAACAGATTCTTCTTATGGAGGTGAATTCATGGCTAAACTCCCTGAGGTGACATGGCCTTTGTCTGAGAACATGGTAAAAAAAACTCAAGGAACTAAGCTTCTAGCATTGCTAATGGTCGTAACCATGCCATTGGTGTGACACCTTCAGCTCCAAATGGTTCAAGGCCACAAATGATGAAGACTATTATTGAAATGATGAATCTTATGAATAATAAAGTGGGGAGTGCTCCTAGTCACTCAATGAATTCTAATGAGTTCTTTGGTGAAGAAGTGAAGTCCCTTCATTCTCATAGCAACTAAGAATAATATGGTCAATGGTATAGTTAAAGTTTTGAGGATGAATTTCTCTCTAGGTTGAAAGGCTTTGATGAAGTTCAAAAGAATGTCCAATGATTTAGCAAAGAGTGGAGCAACTATCTTTAATACCTCCCCTTCAAGTAGAAGGGAGCCTCCTTCCAACCTGTGGTGAAGTGTAGTGTTGCAAATGGACCAATGGGTTCTTCTAAAAACTCTTATAGTCCACCCCCATTGCAAGTGCATCCTATATATCAATTTCAAGGCCCTCCTCCTCATATACCTTATACACCTCCATCACCATCACCTCAAGTACCCTACCAATACACTCACCACCATCAATACTCCCCTACACCTCATTTCTAACACTAAGGGCCACTTCCACCTCCTCTAGAGAAACAACAAGATCCCCCTCTCCACCATGAGCAAGTTAATCAATTTTAAGGATTGGAAGAGTTATTGAGCATCTTATAGGTTAAATGTGCAATGATCACATGAGCCAAGGGCATGTTGATGAGACATGGCCAAAGAAACCAATTAGTGATACCATGATTGATATAGCTGAAGATGATCCCTAACACCTCATGTTGAGTTTGTGATATTATGTGTTCCACCTTATACTCATTTTGCAAATTCTACAATCCTTAGTGTTTGACACTTGATCCTACGAATTCCTCATGCCATGCCTCTAGGGAATCATGTTCATCCAAGTAAATCTAGTGCAAGTGAGACACCATTCCCGAATGCATTGGATGAGCCCTTGTCATTAAAAAGGAGTTAGAAACACAATGTTGACATTCTACAGATATTTCAACAAGTGAATGTGAATATCCCTCTATTTGATGCTATCAAGCAGATTCCATGTTGTTCCAAAAAAGTTCAAGGATATGTGAACTATCAATAGGAAGTCAATGCCTAAGAAAGTCAAGTTGATGGAACAAGTGAGCGCTATTCTCCAACATGCATTTCTAGTGAAGATAAAAGACCCATGAGCCCCACTCATACCTAGCCAAATAGGAGAACATCACATATACCAATTCCTCCTTGATTTTAGATTTAGTGTGAATTTGATTCCATATAGTGTCTGTGTGGAGTTTGGGTTAGGCAAGTTGCAACCAACCAGTGTAACTCTATAATTGGAAGATCATTCAATCAAAGTGCCTAGATGAAGGTGGATGATGTCTTAGTGATGATAGACTAAGAAACAACATTTGTTTTCCCAGTGGATATCATTGTTCTTGATATAGAACCAGAGGATAGGAAGATTCCCATTATTTGTGGAAGACCATTCCTATCTACAGAGGATGCCAAAATACATATGTGTAGTGACATTGTAACATCCCTGACCTGGGTTATGCCTTAACCCTAGAAGTTTTGGTTAAGTAAGTCATTTATATTCTTTTCTTTATCTTTTGAAAAGTAATTAAGACTAAAGGAGAGCTTATGTTTCAATTTTGGTCCTATTTGAATAATGTTGAAATAATGTTTTACATATTTTGGACTAAAGTGCAATATACCCAAATTGAGGGGTTACTTTGCAAATGTTACATGATAAATGTTCCTCAAGTGTTATGGCATCATAAGAATGAGAATGATGTTGAGGTATGGCTTCCACAAGCCTAAGTTCCAAGAAGGAGCTTATTTGAATAATGCTTGTGTATTGAATGCTAGTTTTGGTGTAATTTGCAAATTACCCAAAATCTAGGGTTGAATATGTAAAATGCCACTTCAAGAATATCCCTAATGTTTCTTGGTATCATTTAGAGAAAAAAAAAAAGAAAGGGCGTCTTGTTTGAACTACTTTTGAGGAGAGATAATCTTGATAATAAAATAATCAAGATTTAAGCATAATTGAAACCCTAATTTATTTTGTAGCAAAAATAAATATATTAATTGAAGTGTCCATCAACTAAAAAGGCTTTGGTTGAAATACTATAATGCAAGTAAGTTCAAATGCCTTGAGTTGCACCGAAATATCCTAAGTAGGTGAAGAAACCCACTCACATTTGTTAATTAAAAAGTAATGTCCACTAAAAATGGATAATAGTATTATATCAATTAAGGTGCTTAAGTGATTGCTTTTAATTCAAGGATAAATGAGAGGATATTGAGGATGAAGGGAGTTGGCTTCAGAGGCAAGTAAGGGATGGGGCATGTGGCAAATAAAGTGGATGGATTTTCTTCTACTTTCTCTCTCCTAGAAAATCAATCACATATATTCAATTTTCTCTTCACTTGAAAGACCATTTTGCAAACCACTTTCTTCCCTTTCTTTGCCCGATGACCAAGGAGCTTAGGAGCAGGAGGAAAA
Organism: Alisma plantago-aquatica; assembly: GCA_963693085.1. NCBI lineage: Eukaryota > Viridiplantae > Streptophyta > Magnoliopsida > Alismatales > Alismataceae > Alisma > Alisma plantago-aquatica. Next base: position 683,379,726 of record OY856415.1, on the reverse strand, counting down.
TGTTCCCCAAGCTTAAGGTAAGCTCCATGATCATCTTCAACCGTGAATTGATGGTTGAAATCGGATTTCAACATTGATTTTCTTCTCTTTTCCATCCAATGCTCAACCTTGATCATCTTTTGCATCCAAAAAGTTGGAAATGAGCCTTGGATAGTTGGAGGATCTTCTTTCAACATTATAGGCATGAAGCTTGAATCTACTTTGAAGGCGGGTTATATAACTTGAACCCATTAATGTTGTTATTGATTTCAATTTCTCATAATATGTTGATCCTTTATTTCTTTTTGAATAATTGCTGAATTTTTCATATATATGGAAATAGGAATCGAAGTTCTGAAGCTTGATGATTATGACATCATCTTAGCACACACCTCAATAAATATCATGAGCAAATGGTTTCACTTTGTATTGGTCAAACAGTTTCAAACCGTTTTAGACCAAACGGTTTCAAACCGTTTGGTGACCAAACGGTTTCAAAACCGATTGGAGGGCAAACGGTTTCAAACCGTTAGAGACTAAATGGTTTCAATAGGCTCAAAGATTGATTGGTCTGATGACCTAATAACTTCAAACAAATCAAATTCAATTAATTTCTAAACCCTAGCTCGATTGGGTTCAAAGCCCTGAGTTAATTAAGGAACAAAACCCTAATTTAGGGTTAAACGGTTTCAACTTGAATTGACTAAATGGTCTTAGACCATTTGAGGACCATTCAGTCTCAGACCGTTTGAGGACTAAATAGTCTCAAACCGTTTGGGGTTAAATAATATTTAAATCAAGCGGTCTCAAACCATTTAGGGATTAAACATTTTCAAAATTGATAAGATCAAACGGTTTTAAAACCGATTGAAGGAATTAGGGCAAGACCGTTTGGAGGTCAATGACTTCAAGACCGTTTTAAGGTCAATGACTTCAAGACCATTTAGAGGTCAAGCACCTAAAGATCATTTGGAGGTCAAGCACCTCAAGACCGTTTAGAGGACAAGCACCTCAAGACCGTTTGGAGGTACAAAAGGTTCAAGACCGTTTGGAGATCAATTGAACCAAGACCGTTTAAGGTCTAACGGTCTTCAAGACCGTTTGAAGTTCAAGTGACCTTAAGACCGTTTGAAGGTCAAGTGACCTCAAGACCGTTTGAAGGGTCAATTGGTCCAAGACCGTTTGAAGGTCTAATTGGTTCAAATCATGTAAATACTAATAACCCTATAAGTGGTTGAAGGGTATCTCAAGGATGATTTCAATGGAAGAACTTTTAAAGTATTTAGGTGATTAGCATAATTAGAGTGATTATCACTCAATGCCTATGAAAGTAACTAATGCAATACACTATGATAAGCATAGGTGCATGTACTTAGTGAAAGGTTAAGTCAATTGAATAGGGTATGATGGTGGTGTGTTCCTAAGTACATGGAACAATGATAAATATGATTTAACTTATATAATGCTATGTGTTCCAAGAAATGTGGAAGCATTGATTTAGGGTTTGGATTAGTGAGGTAATCATAAAACCCTAATGAATGGAGAATGGAAATCCTAATCAATAAGGGAAATTACAATACATAAGTTTAATTGAATACTTATGAAGGTATTATGTAATTCTAGACATGTGAAACCCTAATACAGGGTGATGCTATGTGAAACCCTAATATAGGGTTATGTTATGTGAAACCCTAATTGATAAAGTTGAGAAACCCTAATACAGGGTAATGCTATGTGAAATCCTAGTATAGGGTGATGTTATGTGGAATCCTAATATAGGGTGATGTTATGTGGAACCCTAATATAGGGTGATGTTATGTGAAACCCTAATATAGGGTGAGGTTATGTGAAACCCTAATTGATAAAAAAATGGGAAACCCTAACCCTAAAGAGGGAATAGTGATGTTATCTTTGCATTGTACAATGTTGATATGTAATTGATATGGTTGTTATCAAGTATACTAACCATGCAGGTATCATGAGATGATGAGGATAATAAGGTATGAGGTATGATGTTTAATGGGCCTTGTGAGCCATTATTTTATTTGTTACCTAGTAAGAGGTGACAAGATGTGCAATGGCCTTGTGAGCCATGTGAATAAGTTATTACCTAGTAAGAGGTGACAAGATGTAATTACCTTGTGAGCCATGTGATAATTTGTTGCCTAGTGAGAGGTGAAAAGATACTTAATGGGTTTTGTGAGCCATGTGAGATGCTTGTGTAACAAGTGTCCTAAATACCTTGGTCAGATGACCTGGTGGTAATAGTTACCTGATAAGTGGTAACCATGTTCTGTGATGAACTAAGGGTTTGAATACCCAGATTTAGTAATCATGATGATGATTATGTTAAGGGATAAGAATTCCCAATAATGAGATAAAGGATTGAGATCCTAAATGTTATATGTGTTCTAAAGAATTGAAAAGTACTTAATAGATGTATTACGCTTTTCTTTGTAGCATTTGTCATAATAATTCATGTTTGAAAACTTGACTGATGCTAAAAGAATATGGTAAAGTACTTAATTATCCAAGTGAAATCTTGATGGAGCTTCCACTCGCATGGAATTGCGTGCACCACTAAAAATCCTAAAGATAGTAAATCTTTAGGTTTAGCCTTGCTTATACTAGATTGAGAACTCCACCCATGTATGCTAGGATACGTGGAAGTCTTATCGTAGTATAGTTAAGGGTCGAATCCACAGGACAACGGTCTTGTTGGGAACAACAAGATGGAAAACATTAGAATTTCACATAACTCCTTAACATTTGGTATCTAGATCAAAGAGTTGGTTTGGTTGTTTTAAACTAAGTGCAAGTAAAACAAAAGCAAGAAAGTAAATTTAAGGTTGTAAACAATGATAAGAAACCACTAGGATGTGATCATCTTTCACACCACTACGCATGGATCAAAACATGCATCATAAAAAACATAACCTGCCATAAGAGTTTTAAACAGTTAGCATCTTTGTAGATTTAGTTTCCTTTCGGAGAACTAACTACTAGAAGTGTGGGAATGTTATAATGCCAGCCATCCCCGAACGAATGTTCACTTACTTTACATCATTCCCTTCGCAAAGTGTGTTCCTTGACTTATCAAGATTGTACTTTCATACGTCAACTGATTCCATTTCATAGTATGAAAGTACAACGGTGGAAGTGAGTTTACTCCATTTCTTGAAAAACACTCCTAGATATCGAAACAGATGCATGGTGGATACATGCATCAAGAACCAACATTCAATCGAGATTCGAATCTAATAGTACAAACGTAGACAAGTCATACTAAAAGATAAAAGGTAACACAAGTTGGTGATCAAGCAACAAGCATTCATTAAACGATTGATGTTGAACTGAAAATAAAGTATATCTCTATTGCAAACTATGGATTGCATTGCATGAAATGAAAACATGGGTAGCGGGGCTACTCCCCGCACCCTAGTGTATAAGACTACTCGCTCATGGCAAGGACAAAGAAGGAGGTGAGAAGAGAGAGAGCATCATCTCCATGAAGGAGGGAGGAAGGTCAACCCCTTGGAGAGAGAGAGCAATGATCTTCACACTTCGCAGGTTGCTCGATGATGAATCCTCCTCTTCCCACCTTCTTTGGTGATGAGAGAGAAAGCAGCTTCTAGATGGAGTGTGGATCTCAGACCGGCAGCCTCGGGGTGGTGGATGAAGGATGGAGCAGCTCTGGAGTAGCAGAGGCAACCTTTAGACGTCTAAAACTTGATGCCTTGTTAGGACCCTTTGGGTCTTATTTATAGGCTTTAAGTGAAGTCCAAACAGTTTGGGCAGTTTTAGGCCCAAACAGTCATGGAAACCGTTTGGGCTCTGAGACCGTTTACTTTTATGCGGTCTCGGGACCGTGTAACACCATGCGGTCTCGGGACCGTTTGGTTTTGTGCGGTCTCGGGACCGTTTAGTTTTGTGTGGTCTCGGGACCGTGTAACTCCATGCGGTCTCGGGACCGTTTGGCTTTACACGGTCTCGGGACTATTTGGCTTCATGCGGTCTCGGGATCATGTGACTTCATGCGGTCTCAGGACCGTGTGACTTCATGTGGTCTTAGGATCGTGTGACTTCATGCGGTCTCGGGACCGTGTGACTTCATGCGGTCTCGGGATCATGTGACTTCATGCGGTCTCGGGACCATGTGACTTCATGCAGTTTTGGGACCGTGTGATCTCCAAATGGTCTTGGGACTGGGTAATCTCCAAACGGTCTTGGGATCGTTTTCTCCAAATGGTCTCGGGATCGTTTGGGACTTTTGTGATTTTTTTTGTATTTTTCTGTAAGAAAAAAGGAGAAAAGTTAATCTAATGGTATATTTGCAATAAAAGAGGAAAGTTAAGGATTCTATCTAATTTATCTAAGAAAGAGTATGGAAAACTGAGGAAAATTACTAAGATAACATCACAAACTGGGAGGTTATCACCCCCCTAACTTAGAGTCTAGCTTGTCCTCAAGTTAGATAGAGCTGAGGCATGTAATGGTGAGGCAATTTTATTTAGTTAAGATTTCCATACTCTTGCTCCAATTCTAAACCAGGGATCTCCTAAGGTTGTATCAGAGCTTTTGCTTGCCTTAACTCTTTTAGGTATTGAGAGTTGCTTGGATCTCAGGTATCTTCCATATCTCGTAACCCGCATTGGGACCACTTTTTATTTTGTGCATGTCGTTGACTCTAATCAGTTTTATACTTCTCTGAAAATCCTACCGGAAGCTAGAGTGGGTATGAGGGTTGGCTAAAGGCTTGTTGTGTAACTCCCCCTTCAAGTGGGGGAGGGTTTGTCTATGCGTTTAGGGTCTCACTACCGGGCATGATACATCTGCCTTTGTGAGGATAACTGAATGTGCCGGCCGGGAAAGACCTTCATCAGCCTTTCATATATTTGGATACCTTAGGGTTTCACTACCGGGCACGACACATCTACCTTTGTGAGGGAAGCTGAATGTACCGACCGGGTGAGACCTTCATTGGCTCTTCATGTAGATCCTTATGTGTGGCACATCTCTCATAGTTTTATTCAACACTCTGGCTTTTATTCATAAACTCACAGGCTTAGGATTTGGAATTTTAGGGGTTTTGATTGGGCGGCCAAGCCTCTTTTATTTGAAGAGAAGAAAGATGTTCTTAGAGTTTCTTGACATGCACTTATTTCGTTTCTACTTAGTGGTCCACTTGCGAGGCTTCTTGATTTGGATGTCACCTGATATCCCTCCCATCCTTGAGAGTGTTTGGCTTGTTTTCGGCCCTGATGTTGACCTGTGGAGAGTCAGATGTAGAATTGAAGCAAAAAGCATGAAAGTCTAGTGTGAAGACAATTCATTAATTCGCCATTACATGTCTATATGCTATTCTTGTTATTGCTCTTGAGGACTAACTGGATTCTAAAGTTAGTTGGGGATGAATTTTTCCAAGAGGGATGTTATTCTTTATGTGCAGGGTTTATTTTAATAGGGAAAAACAAAATATAAATGTGCAAAGAAAGCTAAGAAAATTTTGTACAAAATTGAAAGAGAAGGTAGAGAGGGAGGGATTAAAAATGATACATCACCCTTGTCCAGTGTACTCCCCCCCTAACTTATCACTCACTCTGTCCTCAGAGTGGCAAAGTGATAGGTTGAGAAGTACAAGGACAAGGGCATCAGGCTTCTGTTAATCCTTTATTAGCTCCATGTATGCGGAGAAGATTAGCTGCAAACTTTCCACGTAACGCGTGGTAATCCACATCTGTCATGTCCTCTACTGGTCTTCCAAGGACCATGATGGTGTACATCCAGTAGAGGATGTGGAAACCACAATCTTTTAACTCTCGGAGTTGTTGGGGACATTTGTGGCTGAAGGCAGGGCGATGAAAGTGTTCTTTACCGTATAACCGTGTGTGCTTGCTGAGAAGGACATGTAGTTGGTCAGCACACTCCTTCGCCACCTCCTCCGTGGGCGTTCTTGGTGTTGTAGTGTACTGTTGCTGATCTGGATTGTACTGGTTGTCGGAACTATTGTATATGATTGTTGTTCCGGCATGAAGATTTGTTTCCAGTAACATCCAGTGCTCTGAGTGAAGGAAAGGAAGCATGATAAACTTCGGAGTCATATGTTGGAGGAAGGAAATGAGTGCCTCAGTTGTTCCGAAGATCTTTAGCTTTAGGAGATCATCCTTCATATATGCTGATGCCATATAGATCGTAGGGTGATTCTGTCCGAGAAGAAATTGATAGGCGGCCATCAAACTCACGGATAGAGACCCTTTTATCTGTATAGTTTCATGTAGTGCATCTGCCATAACCAGAATATTTCAGGCTATAAAAATGAGATCATCTTTCTCGGCGTAAAGCCTTGACATGATGAGCCGAAGTTCATTGTCGGAAAGACTTTTGCAGGCACTGAGGTCAAAATTAGGGAATGTCGGTGTAATGGCAGATAGGGGGACCTTTTGTGAAGGTGATCTGTTGATGGTAGCCCCGGTTAGCAATTTAGTGTCCCCTATATCATCTGCCAAATCAAAAGCGTAAGGGTCCCATTGTTTCTTCTCAGGGACCCTGGCGGGCTGTTCTTTCTCCAACTCCTTTAATGTTTGTCAGAATGGCTATTTTTGAGGACGTTGGATGGACGAGTAGAGGTAGCGAGGAACATCATTAGGCGCCATAGTTGGGTCCTTGAAGAACCTTCTGTCACATATTAGCTCCATGGCGTAACGACCTCGTAGAGAATGAAAATCCTCTGTGGCCAACTCAGTGAAAGGGATTTGTTGATTGAGCGCTTGGATGTGGCGTATAGTATAGAAAACACAATCCCTAGATCCTTCTTGTGCTTGGACTTGTGGGTTTATTATCTTGAACCAGGGTTGGCTCCAACCCTGGTGGAGAGATGGGCTTGTGGCCCAGATCAGTTTCAGAAGCCGGAAAGGGATGCATCAGGCCTCCCCGGCTTCAATACCAGCAAAATTAATTATTTCGGTCTTTAGTTCACTGGCACAAAAATTGTACACCTTGGCATCTCGAGCCGCGGTGTCTATGATCATTAGCAGCCAGTGACTAGAAACTTGAAAGGGCATGATAATATAGCATACCTTTCTGGCAATCCCCCTCTGCAACTGCTCGATAGATTTGTTTTGTAAATCTCTATATAATAGACTCATTGCCAGAGTAGGTGAAGAGTTAAGTACCATTTGCAGCCGTTTAGAGCTTCTGTAGATTTCGATAGAATTGGCAAGGAGGAAACAGAAAATTGTCATCTTCATCGATGAATGTGGTCGAAGGATGGTGCGGAAGTCTTCGCGTGTCAACTTGTGCTGGGTCTTTGTATTATGGTAGATAACATCGCCCCCTTCTTTGGCATCATCTACTATAGTTTTTAGGATGAAGATGTCTTGAGCATCTAGAGTAGAGATGGCCGCCATGTCTAGATCGTACATCTTGTGAGGTAGAGGTGGCGGTGGGGGAAGCTCTTGCGGAAGGTGGGAAGAAGTCTGCTCCAAATCATCAATGTAGTGCTACAGATCTTCATCTTTATCTGAATCAGAAGCAGATTCGAGATCTTCATCTGTATCTAAACTGACTCTTTCTAATTCTTCCTGTTCTGGGGGAAAAGGCACCGATTGTTCTGGTGTAGAGAAATGTTGAGCTGGTGTTACTTGTTGTTGACTCGTGCTGGTTTTGAATAAACATTGTTGGAACTCAGCAAAAGTTGCCTCTTTGGCAGTTTCCCCCAGAGATCCCATTGCTGAATAGTCAAGAAATTGATCCCCATATGACATATTAACATTTTCATTATGAGTAGGGGATTTGGGATCTTTATCACCTTCGTGGTGATCTTTCTGTTGTTTTGGTGCAGCTCCTTGGCTGGGGCCCTCCCCAGCATTGTCTGGGTCGTCAGATTTATCGTCTGAGGAGGTGCTATTGTTGGAGTCAACCGAGGAGTCAGAATCCTCATATTCATTTTCTTCTTCATCATCTTCTTCGTCTTCCGCCTTATCTATTGTCTTCTTTGGTGGAGGCTTCTTGCACTGTCGGTGGAGTGCTTGTAATTCGTCAAAAGCCACTCACACATGCTCGTGTGTTTCTAGCAATGCGTCGTGGGTTTCTTTGAGATATGAATAACGAGCCTCAGCGGAGAGGAGTCAGGCAGATAGGTCTGTCACTTGAGTTCTTAATTGGTTGATTTCATTGTTGGATGACTCCTCTTGGCAGTTATTGAGTTCTGTGAGGGTGATGTTGATGTCATCCAAGTGTGTGCTTAAAGCAGTTTGTTGCTGCTTAAGCTCGCACAGAGATTCTGGCAATGGTTGATTTTGCGCAGAAAGCATGTCGACCTGCTTGGCCAGATCGTCTTGCTGGCTCTTCACCCCAAGTACCAACTGTGGTAGTTGTTGCAGGCGGTCGTCAATGCGGTCGACTTTTATTGCTGCAGCTTTCTACTATTGGTGGATGCTTGAGATGATGCCTGGCAAGGCACGACTTTTCTTGTCAATATTGGCTAGTTGTGTAGTTATACCCTACACACAAGAAAAAATAGATTATAAAATATTAGAAGGGTTGGTGAGGAGGTTTCGGATAGCGTCGAATTGACGTCTGAATTCCTCACTGACTTTTGTAAAAGGGACCCCAGATGCGGAAGGGTGGGGTGGCTGGGGTCAAGGTGGAAGGGTGGAGGTGTCTTGCGAAAGAGACACTGTTGATGGTCCCACAACCTGCGTGGTGACTGTAGATGGGGTCACTAGTGGTGTCGGGGTGGTGGCGGATGAAACAAAATGGTGACATTCCTGGTGAGAATGGTGGGACCGAAAATGTTGAGGGGAATAGAGTGGAGATGGGAGCGGAGGAGGTGAGGTCAGGTGTTGGAGTGTAGAATGGGATATCCGAAGGGGAAAAGGTTGAGGTGGAAGATGTGGGTGGAGATGTGGATGTGGGAAAAGGAATTGTTGTTGGGATTGTTGTGGAGGAAGGTGGGAGGGTGATAGATGGTTGGATAGTAGTGGATGGTAGTGTTGTAGGAGTAGCGGTGGTGGTGAGCTCATCAGTTAGGCTTATTATGAATGAGTTTAATGATGAGGTATTGATAAGGTCCTCGGGGTGGGGGCGTTCTGTCTCAGGATTTAGCTTTGATGTCGGCGTCCCCGACAACTGTTGTGGTTGTAAACGTGCCTTAGATGGTCGTTTTACTGGTATTTTTGTTACCCTAACTGCTGGGGTGGTGATACTAAGCTCTGTCTCGCCCGCTTTGGTCTTCTTCTCTTGTACTTTGACTAAAGCTAGGAGTTTGGTAAGCTCTTCGTCAGTAAAGAGTAGTTTTTCCTTGTCGTAATCCGCTAGCTCCGGAAGCAGTAGCAGAGTTCTTGAGGATCTTACTGTAGGGTAGAAAATGTAGTGCGATTTTGCATCCTTTTCTTTGATAATGTAAGAGTTCTTCAAGGTTTTATCGTCAGTGAGGATGTCGCCCTTGATCTGCGTGCACCGAGGGAGTAATCTTTCCATCTTGAGGTATTTAAGAATGGAAGTTATGTGTCCGCCCATGCAGATTTCTTTCCCTAGGGTGTATGCTGAAAACTTTTGTATCATGTGTCGTCCAATGTTGACCAGCTTCCCATGTAGGACGGACCACAGAATAAAAAGATCAGCGGTGATAACATTCCCACCCTCTGTTCTGGGGAAGAGTGCACTGGTGAGAATTTTGTGAAGCGTGCGCACTAACCCAGAATGAATATTGGAGGCCTTGCAGGTCTTCGCCTCATAATTTGGGATCTCTGTTAGGAATTTCCAAAAGTTGTGTCTATTGAAATGGGAGCTCTCCGTACTAACATCGGCCTTTTTTAGCTGCTCCTGGTTGTCTATGAAGATTTCGTTCAATAGATTTTCTGTTATGACAACTTTGTGATCAAAACGTTTGGTGACCAGCCTGCGTCACCTCCGTCCCTTGCTCTGTCCATAATGTCCACAGATTCTTTGTTGAGATGTGTAAAGAATTCTGTTGTGGGCTCGACGTATGAGATCTCAGGGACAAAGCACAGTCTTGAGATATTTGCATTATCGAGCAGGGTGAGGATTCGGTCATATATCCCCATCTTCATTAGTACGCTTGAGCAAACGTACTTTGTTGGTTTTAAAGTTTTGTAGATGGATGGGATGGTGTGGATGAAAAGGTTTTCTGGTGGTGGTGCGACGGTGGTGATGACGGAGAGGACAGGAGTAGTGGTGATTGCGGGAGTGTTAGTGGGGGTGGTGGTAGCGGTTGATGGGATGTATCCTTCTAGGGTTTGTTCCCTAGCAGTGGCGGGGCGGACCTGTTTCCTTGCCTATTTTTTGTGGGTTGTTCTGTTGCAGTTTCCTGGGCCTTTCGTTTCCCCTTGGACCTTTCAGTTGGGGATTCATCCTCAGAGTTTGGCTCGTATTCAGAGCCTTCATCACTGGAAGAGATTTCTTCCACTTCTTCTTCAGGCTCCTCAGCTAGACATCTGTTGATGCGGTCAATTTCAAACACGACCGCTATCATGTTGACCTTTGGTTGGATCTATTTAGTCTTTTCATAGGTATCTAAGACCTTTTGGAGATTGGCACAGTCCTCTATCAGTTGCGTTGTTGTCCAGAAAGGAGCGTCGGCAGATCCAGTGGCTTCCTTAGTTGGTGATGCCATATCTGAAAGAGTTAGTAAAAGGTTATGTGTTAGAAGGATTTGGATTTGCAAAAATAACAAGTTTATTAAAAGAGAAGTTTACGTTATGTAAGTGTTAATGTTTTTTTAGGTTTTAGCGGAATTCAAGCGGTTTGTAGGACCAAACGGTTTCAGGACCATTTGGAAGGTGGAACGTCGAGGGCGTAGTGGACAGTGGTAGAATAGGTGGAAAAGGTGGATGACGGTGACGACGCGCGTGTCGTCAGAAAAGAGAAATGCGCCGGCGACGTAGGCGATGGTAAAAAATGGAGAGCGGCATGATGACAGAAGTGTCGGCGATAGCGGTGGCGTAGGTCTACCTTGCTGCATGGGTGAAGATGACGACGGTGAGGCGACGATCGTCGGAAAAGATGGTGCGGAGGTCTTGAAGACACACGGAAGCATCAGGGATGGTGGCGGAGAGAACCAGCATCGCGAGTTGCACGGGAGCGAGAGCGGAGGAGATGAAACAGTGCTTGTGAGGGTTTAGAGGGTTCAAGAATCAAAAGAAAGAAGAAGGAGAGGGGTAGGGTTATATTTATAGGATATGGGGGTTGACTTTACAAATTCCCAGGGTCAAACAGTTTGAGACCGTTTGGCTCCAAACGATTTTAGGACCGTTTGGCTCCAAACGGTTTCAAAACCGTTTAAGATGGTTTAGGTTTTTTATTTTTTTATGTTTTTATGTTTGTTATGGATGTTTATGTGAATTTTTATATTTTCAGATTAAAGATGATAAACCTAAGTTAAACAAAGGAAACTAAAACAAAAATAGAAGATAAACAGTGATACTCAGATCTTGGGTTGCCTCCCAAGTAGCGCTTGGGTTTAACGTCGCTGGCTCAATGAAGTTTTGATTTTGTTATGGTGATGTTGTGGGGTCTCTGATCTCAATAGTCTGTCTCATAATTTTATCAGCTGGAGTATAATATTTTTTCAATCTATGGCCATTGACTGTCCTCTCTTCTCCATTGCCGTCAACAATTATGATGGCTCCAGTCGGATATATGTGCTTGATGGTAAAAGGCACGGACCACTTTGTATGAAGTTTCTCGGGGAACATTTTGAGTCTGGAGTTAAAAAGAAGGACTTTGTCTCCAATAGCGATGTCTTTTCTTTTTAGATGATCATCGTGCCACGTCTTGGTTTGTTCTTTGTAGATCATGGAACTTTGGTATGCGGTCATTCTAAGATCCTCTAGTTCTTGTAGCTGGAGTTGTCTGTTTTCTCTGATGCTTTTAAAATCAAAACTCAGTTGTTTAATGGCCCACCAAGCCTTATGTTCCAGTTCAACTGGAAGATGACATGATTTCCCATATACTAGACGGAACCAGGTTGTTCCAATCCGTGTTTTATAAGCTGTGTGGTAAGCCCAAAGGGCATCGGGAAGCTTGATGGACCAGTCGGTACAGTGTCTATTGACGGTTTTCTCTAAAAATGCCTTCAGTTGTCTATTCGATACTTCGACCTGACCACTAGTTTGTGGGTGGTAAGGTGTGGCAATTTTATGGTTGACTCTGTATTTCTTTAAGAGGGCTTCGAAGCTTTGTTCTAGAAAATGGGTCCCTCCGTTGGATATGACAGTTCGGGGGACTCCGAATCTGGGGAAAATGATATCTTTAAACATCTTAATGTCTGGTTTGGAATCGCTGGAAATTGTGGGTATAGCTTCTACCCATTTCGAGACATAATCCACAGCAACCAGTATGTAAGAAAATCCGTATGAAGAGGGGAAGGGACCCATGTAGTCTATCCCCCATACATTGAAAAATTCGATCTCTTGCCACATAGTGAGGGGCATTTCATTCCTTTTAGTTATACCGCCAGAAAGTTGACATTTATTGCATGATTTTACAAAATCATGGGAATCTCTTGCTATTCTTGGCCAAAAGAAACCCGATTGTAGAACTTTCATAGTGGTCTTTTTCGAACTCATGTGTCCCCCAGTGGGGCCAGAATGACAATGTTCTAAGACAAGAGTAATCTCTTCTTCAGGTAGGCAGCGACGGAAAAGTCTATCTGCACATAACGAAAGAGATAAGGTTCGTCCCAGTAGTATTGCTTCACATCGTGGAGAAATTTCTTTTTGTCGTGGTGAGAGGTGGAAGGGTGGATGATTCCTATAGCCAGATAGTTCACTATATCGGCATACCAGGGGAATCCGGTGGTGATTTTCATTAGCTGGTCATCAGGGAGGGAGTCTCAGATAGGTACTTTAATCCTCGACTTCAATGCGGCTGAGATGATCAGCGACGATGTTTTCCACTCCGCTTTTGTCTTTGATTTCCAAATCGAATTCCTGAAGCATCAACACCCAGCAGATAAGCCTAGGTTTTGTGTCTTGCTTCTGAATTAGATATTGTATGGCGGAGTGGTCAGTGTAGACTATGACCTTTGATCCAATCAGGTAGGAGTGGAATTCCTCGAACACATAGATGACAACTAAGAACTCCTTTTCTGTAGTGGTGTAGTTCTTTTGTGCTTCATCAAGAGTCTTGGATGCATAGTATATTACATAAGGCTTTTTATCAATTCTCTGCCCTAATACTTCTCCTATAGCATAGTCGTTGGCATCACACATTATTTCGAATGGTTGCGACCAGTCAGGTGCTCTCAGAATAGGCGCAGAGACTAGAGCGTTTTTTAAGGTTGTGAAGCTTTGTAAACATTCTTGGTCAAAATTAAACTCGTTGTCCTTGGTCAATAATTGGGTCATGGGTTTTGCTACTTTTGAGAAATCGTTAATGAATCTTCGATAAAACCCAGCGTGACCCAAGAATGCTCGTACTCCTTTTACGTCTTTTGGTGGTGACAGTTTCGAGATGACATCAATTTTTTCCTTGTCTACCTCAATCCCTCTGTTACTCACTCTATGCCCGAGGACGACACCTTCAGTTACCATAAAATGGCATTTTTTCCAATTTAAGATAAGGTTCGTTTCCTCGCATCTTTGTAAGACTTATCCAAGGTTGAGTAGATAGTTGTCAAAGGAATCTCTGTAAACTAAAAAATCATCCATGAATACTTCTATTATGGACTCGGTTAACCCTACAAAAATAGTAGACATGCATCTTTGGAAGGTGGTAGGTGCGTTGCACATCCCAAATGGCATTCTTCTGAAAGCGTAGGTCCCAAAGGGACAAGTAAAAGTTGTTTTTTCTTGGTCTTCCAGATGTATAGGGATTTGATAGAATCCGGAATAACCATCGAGATAACAGAAGAACTTTTGATGGGCTAGGCGTTCGAGGACTTCGTCAAGAAAAGGTAGAGGGTAGTGATCTTTTCGTGTTGCTTTGTTTAGTTTCCTGTAGTCGATACACATTCTCCACCTCGTGACAGTCCTCATGGGCACTAGCTCATTTTTATCATTTAGCACGACAGTGGTTCCTCCCTTTTTGGGGACCACTTGGATAGGGCTAACCCATTGGGAATCTGAAATTGGGTAGATAATACCGACTTTCAGCAGTTTGAGGACCTCAAGGCGAACCACCTCTTTAAGATTGGGTTCAGCTTTCTCTGGTGCTCTCTTAAAGGCTTAAATTCTTCTACCATGGGCAGTCTATGCATGCATAAGGTTGGGTTTACACCTGTCAGGTCAGTTATTTTGTACCCAATGGCTTTCTTATGCTTCTTCAACTCAACGAGAAGCCTTTCTTCTTGGTCTTTCATTAGAGTGGAACTGATGATTACTGGACATAGCCGGTGGGGCGTAGCTCAGGCGGTGCGGCTCGGAAGGCCTCTGCGAGAGGTCACATGTTCGACTCCTTGCTATGCCCCAGAAGTGAGTTTGTCGCAGCGTCGGCCGGCCAACGATGCTACTATTTGGGTACCCATTCATGCGGCTGGGTGGGCCCCCGGGTCTACCCTTCCAGGGGGGTCACAAAGTGGCATTTTCTGAAGGGGGGTTCCCGGTCATCAAAAAAAAAAAAAGATTACTGGACATAGCTTTTCTTCATCTAGGAAGACGTGCTTAAGTCCCATTGGTAGGGTTTTCATCTCGGGAGCCTTAGGTGCTTCTGTTGTTTCTAAAATAGTGACATATTTGAGCTCCTCAAAAGTGGTTGTTGGTGCTTCTTCAGCTTTCTCTAAGTGTTGCAAGCATTGTTGAACTAATTCATTGGCTGAGAATTTGACTTCTAGATTTATTAGGACATTTTCTAACTCATCATATGGTTCAGATATTTCCAATTGGGACATTTGATGTATTGCATCTAAGAGAAAAACTTCCTCTTGAATGTTGGGACCTTTCATGCTGTTTAGGACCCGGAACTGAATTGCTTCTTTTCCCAATCTTAGAATGATCGTGCCAGCTTCAACATCAATGAGCGCCCTAGCTGTGGCAAGGAAGGGTCTGTCGAATATTATTGGGTATCTGAGATCTTCCTTGATATCCATAATGACAAAATCGCATGGGACATAAGAATCCTTGCCTATCCTGACCGGAATGTCTTCAATAATTCCTTGGGGTGCAGTGATAGTTGAATCAGCTAACTGAATTGTCATCGTTGTGGGTAGCAAGTCAGTAAAGCCCAATCTTTTACACATGAAGTAGGGCATAATAGATATGCTAGCCCCTAGGTCAGCTAATCCCATTTTGCTCGAAGCATTTCCAATACATCATTGAATACCGAAAGAACCAGGGTCCTTCTTTTTCTTTGGCATCTTATTAAAAATGATATCAGAGGTGGTCTGAGCCAGTTTGACCGTTTCTTGCTCTTCAGTAATGTATTTCCTTGATAGCAAAGTTTTCAGATATTTAGCCCAAGCTGGTACTTCAGAGAGAGCATCGAGGAGCGGGATATCAATATAAAGTTTCTTCATCACCTCCTTGAATTTTTGGAATCTAGTGCCCATTTTAGTCTCTCTCAATCTTCTTGGATATGGTATCCTAGGTTTATATTGCGGAACCTCTGGCTCTTTGGGAGCTTGTTCCTTTTCTTTGCCATTTGCAGTTTCTACAGATTTCTCAATTCCTAGATTTGGGCTTGCATTCGGAGAAAAGACAGGTTTATCATCATCATCATGAGTGATTCTCGTAGCTTCATGAAAGACACGACCAGATCTTGTAGTGACAGAATTCAATTGCTCTGGTCTATTTTGATCGTGTCTTGGGTTTGACTCCGGTTGACCAGCAAAAGTACCAGCTGGTTGCTTCATTGGGCAACAATTTGTGCTAGTTGAGCCTCCACAACCTTCTGCTGAGCTTGTTGATTGGCAAGCATGGTTTGTTGTGACTGTAACATCTGCCTGATCATAGTCATCTCGTCTGTTGGTTGGGAAGGGGCATTTTTCTGAGTGAGTTGTTGCTATGGTTGTTGCGGAGGTGGTGTTAACTGAGGTTGCTGCGATTACTACAGCTGAGGGTGTAATTGTGGGTGCAGAGGAGGATGGGTATATTCATAGTAGGCAGAGGGATTTCCAGGGTAGTTGGATCTTGGAAAATTATTTCTGAGGTTCCCTTGCTTTTGGTTAAAGTTACTTTGAAATCTAGGTGGCAACCTATTGGAGGATCCGCCTTATGTTTGATGTTGTGGGTTAGCAGTCCCCGCATGATTCCCATATTGAAATCCAGGGTGGTTTCTTGGTTGATTTGGATTATAGTAAGCTTGTCCTGGTATGGAATGAATGGAATTGACTTGTTCGGGCATCTGATCTTCAGGGTGTTCGATGATTGGTTCATACTTCTATTGTGGTGGTTGCATATCCATCATCACATTATAAAGTAAGCCATAGGATAGTGTAGGGTGATCAGTTGCGTGACATGCTTCACAAGTCCCTGTGGCAGCTTTAACTTGTTGGACTTGGGGGTTTTTCTTATTATCATATTCTCCAAATGAAGTTTCAAGTGACTGTTGTTTGTGAGCTATAGTCTTTAAAGCTTCAGCAATAGCCTTCATTTCCATTGATTCCTCAGCCTTATAAACTTTGAGGACTCCCTTAGAGGATGGTCATACCCAATTGGATTGGTTCTCAGCTCCAAGTGTAATGATTTTCCAAGCATCCTCATAGTTTTTCCTCATAAAATTTCCACCAGATGAGGAATCTAGAAATTGTTTGATATCATCACTCACCCCCCTATAGAACATTTCTATTAATTGATTTTGGGAGATACCGTGATGAGGACACTTCCTTAAAAGCTCCTTGGTTTATATTACGGAATCTCTGGCTCTTTGGGAGCTTGTTCCTTTTCTTTGCCATTTACAGTCTCTGCAGATTTCTCAATTCCTAGATTCGGGCTTGCATTCAGAGAAAAGACAGGTGTATCATCATCATCATGAGCAATTCTCGTAGCTTCATGAAAGACACGACCAGATCTTGTAGTGACGGCATTCAATTGCTCTGGTCTATTTTGATCGTGTCTTGGATTTGACTCCGGTTGACCAGCAAATGTACCTGCTGGTGGCTTCAGTTGGGCAGCAATTTGTGCTAGTTGAGCCTCCACAGCCTTCTTCTGAGCTTGCTGATTGGAAAGCATGGTTTGTTGTGACTGTAACATCTGCCTGATCCTAGTCATCTCGTTTGTTGGTTGGGAAGGGGCATTTTTATGACTAAGTTGTTGTTGTGGTTGTTGCGGAGGTGGTGTTAACTGAGGTTGTTGTGATTGTTGCAACTGAGGGTGTAATTTTGGGTGCAGAGGAGGATGGGTATATTGATAGTAGGCGGAGGGATTTCTAGGGTAGTTGGATCTTGGGAAATTATTTCTGAGGTTCCCTTGATTTTGGTTAAAGTTACTTTGAAATCCAGGTGGCAACCTATTGGAGGATCCACCTTGTATTTGATGTTGCAGGTTAGCAATCCCCGCAGGATTCCCATATTGAAATCTAGGGTGGTTTCTTGGTTGATTTGGATTATAGTAAGCTTGTCCTGGTATGGAATGAATGGAATTGACTTGTCCGGGCATCTGATCTTCAAGGTGTTCTATGATTGGTTCATACTGTTGTTGTGGTGGTTGCATATCCATCATCACATTATAAAGTAAGCCACAGGATAGTGTAGGGTGATCAGTTGCGTGACAGGATTCACAAGTCCCTGTGGCAGCTTTAACTTGTTGGACTTGGGGTTTTTCTTCTTATAATATTCTCCAAATGAAGTTTCAAGTTCCTGTTGTTTGTGAGCTATAGTCTTTAAAGCTTCAGCAATAGCCTTCATTTCCATTGATTGCTCAGCCTTATAAACTTTGAGGACTCCCTTAGCGGATGATCGTCCCCAATTGGATTGGTTCTCATCTCCAAGTGTAACGATTTTCCAAGCATCCTCGTAGTTTTTCCTCATAAAATTTCCTCCAGATGAGGAATCCAGAAATTGTTTGATATCATCACTCACCCCCCTATAGAACATTTCTATTAATTGATTTTGGGAGATACTGTGATGAGGGTACTTCCTTAGAAGCTCCTTAGTTTATATTGTGGAACCTCTGGCTCTTTGGGAGCTTGTTCCTTTTCTTTTCCATTTGCAGTCTCTGCAGATTTCTCAATTCCTAGATTTGGGCTTGCATTCGGAGAAAAGACATGTCTATCATCATCATGAGCGATTCTCGTAGCTTCATGAAAGACACGACCATATCTTGTAGTGACGGCATTCAATTGCTCTGGTCTATTTTGATCATGTCTTGGGTTTGACTCCGATTGACTAGTAAAAGTACCTACTGGTGGCTTCAGTTGGGCAGCAATTTGTGCTAGTTGAGCCTCCACAACCTTCTGCTGAGCTTGCTGATTGGCAAGCATGGTTTGTTGTGACTGTAACATCTGCCTGATCACAGTCATCTTGTCTGTTGGTTGGGAAGGGGCATTTTTCTGAGTGAGTTGTTTTTGTGGTTGTTGCGGAGGTGGTGTTAACTGAGGTTGCTGCGATTGTTGCAGCTAAGGGTGTAATTGTGGGTGCAGAGGAGGATGGGTATATTGATAGTAGGCGGAGGGATTTCTAGGGTAGTTGGATCTTGGGAAATTATTTCTGAGGTTCCCTTGATTTTGGTTAAAGTTACTTTGAAATCCATGTGGCAACCTATTGGAGGATTCGCCTTGTGTTTGATGTTGCGGGTTAGCAGTCCCCGCAAGATTCCCATATTGAAATCCAGGATGGTTTCTTGGTTGATTTGGATTAAAGTAAACTTGTCCTGGTATGGAATGAATGGAATTGACTTGTTCGGGCATCTGATCTTCAGGGTGTTCAATGATTGGTTTGTACTACTGTTGTGGTGGTTGCATATCCATCATCACATTATAAAGTAAGCCACATGATAGTGTAGGGTGATCGGTTGCGTGACAGGCTTCACAAGTCCCTGTGGCAGCTTTAACTTGTTGGACTTGGGGGTTTTTCTTCTTATCATATTCTCCAAATGAAGTTTTAATGCCTGCTATTTGTGAGCTATAGTCTTTAAAGCTTCAGCAATATCCTTCATTTCCATTGATTCCTCAGCCTTATAAACTTTAAGGACTCCCTTAGCGGATGATCGTCCCCAATTGGATTGGTTCTCAGCTCCAAGTGTAACGATTTTCCAAGCATCCTCATAGTTTTTCCTCATAAAATTTCCTCCAGATGAGGAATCCAGAAATTGCTTGATATCATCACTCACCCCCCTGTAGAACATTTCTATTAATTGATTTTGGGAGATACCATGATGAGGGAACTTCCTTAGAAGCTCCTTGGTTTATATTGTAGAACCTCTGGCTCTTTGGGAGCTTGTTCCTTTTCTTTTCCATTTGCAGTCTCTGCAGATTTCTCAATTCCTAGATCCGAGCTTGCATTCGGAGAAAAGACAGGTGTATCATCATCATCATGAGCAATTCTTGTAGCTTCATGAAAGACACGACCAGAGCTTGTAGTGACGGCATTCAATTGCTCTGGTATATTTTGATCATGTGTTGGGTTTGACTCTAGTTGACCAGCAAAAGTACCTGCTGGTGGCTTCAGTTGGGCAGCAATTTGTGCTAGTTGAGCCTCCACAGCCTTCTGCTGAGCTTGCTGATTGGCAAGCATGGTTTGTTGTGACTGTAACATCTGCCTGATCATAGTCATCTCGTCTGTTGGTTGGGACAGGACATTTTTCTGAGTGAGTTGTTGTTGTGGTTGTTGCGGAGGTGGTGTTAACTGAGGTTGTTGCGATTTCTACAACTGAGGGTGTAATTGTGGGTGCAGAGGAGGATGGGTATATTGATAGTAGGCGGAGGGATTTCTAGGGTAGTTGGATCTTGGGAAATTATTTCTGAGGTTCCCTTGATTTTGGTTAAAGTTACTTTGAAATCCAGGTGGCAACCTATTGGAGGATCCTCCTTGTGTTTGATTTTGCGGGTTAGCAGTCCCCGCAAGATTCCCATATTGAAATCCAGGATGGTTTCTTGGTTTATTTGGATTATAGTAAGCTTGTCCTGGTATGGAATGAATGGAATTGACTTGTTCAGGCATCTGATCTTCAGGGTGTTCGATGATTGGTTCGTACTATTGTTGTGGTGGTTGCGTATCCATCATCACATTATAAAGTAAGCCACATGATAGTGTAGGGTGATCGGTTGCGTGACAGGCTTCACAAGTCCCTGTGGCAGCTTTAACTTGTTGGATTTGGGGGTTTTTCTTCTTATCATATTCTCCAAATGTAGTTTTAAGTGCCTGCTATTTGTGAGCTATAGTCTTTAAAGCTTCAGCAATAGCCTTCATTTCCATTGATTCCTCAGCCTTATAAACGTTAAGGACTCCCTTAGCGGATGATCGTCCCCAATTTGATTGGTTCTCAGCTCCAAGTGTAACGATTTTCCAAGCATCCTCATAGTTTTTCCTCATAAAATTTCCTCCAGATGAGGAATCCAGAAATTGCTTGAAATCATCACTCACCCCCCTATAGAACGTTTCTATTAATTGATTTTGGGAGATACCGTGATGAGGGAACTTCCTTAGAAGCTCCTTGGTTTATATTGTAGAACCTCTGGCTCTTTGGGAGCTTGTTCCTTTTCTTTGCCATTTGCAGTCTCTGCAGATTTCTCAATTCCTAGATCCGAGCTTGCATTCAGAGAAAAGACAGATGTATCATCATCATCATGAGCAATTCTTGAAGCTTCATGAAATACACGACCAGAGCTTGTAGTTACGGCATTCAATTGCTCTGGTATATTTTGATCATGTGTTGGGTATGACTCTGGTTGACCAGTAAAAGTACCTGTTGGTGGCTTCAGTTGGGCAGCAATTTGTGCTAGTTGAGCCTCCACAGCCTTCTGCTGAGCTTGCTGATTGGAAAGCATGGTTTGTTGTGACTGTAACATCTGCCTGATCATAGTCATCTCGTCTGTTGGTTGGGAAGGGGCATTTTTCTGAGTGAGTTGTTGCTATGGTTGTTGCGGAGGTGGTGTTAACTGAGGTTGCTGCGATTACTGCAGCTGAGGGTGTAATTGTGGGTGCAGAGGAGGATGGGTATATTCATAGTAGGCGGAGGGATTTCCAGGGTAGTTGGATCTTGGAAAATTATTTCTGAGGTTCCCTTGCTTTTGGTTAAAGTTACTTTGAAATCTAGGTGGCAACCTATTGGAGGATCTGCCTTATGTTTGATGTTGTGGGTTAGCAGTCCCCGCATGATTCCCATATTGAAATCCAGGGTGGTTTCTTGGTTGATTTGGATTATAGTAAGCTTGTCCTGGTATGGAATGAATGGAATTGACTTCTTCGGGCATCTGATCTTCAGGGTGTTCGATGATTGGTTCGTACTACTGTTGTGGTGGTTTCATATCCATCATCACATTATAAAGTAAGCCACAGGATAGTGTAGGGTGATCGGTTGTGTGATAGGCTTCACAAGTCCCTGTGGCAGCTTTAACTTGTTGGACTTGGGGGTTTTTATTCTTATCGTATTCTCCAAATGAAGTTTCAAGTGCATGCTGTTTGTGAGCTATAGTCTTTAAAGCTTCAGCAATAGCCTTCATTTCCATTGATTCCTCAGCCTTATAAACTTTGAGGACTCCCTTAGTGGATGATCGTCCCCAATTGGATTGGTTCTCAGCTCCAAGTGTAACGATTTTTCAAGCTTCCTCGTAGTTTTTCCTCATAAAATTTCCTCCAAATGAGGAATCTAGAAATTGTTTGATATCATCACTCACCCCCCTATAGAACATTTATATTAATTGATTTTGGGAGATACCGTGGTGAGGGCACTTCCTTAGAAGCTCCTTGGTTTATATTATGGAACCTCTGGCTCTTTGGGAGCTTGTTCCTTTTGTTTTCCATTTGCAGTCTCTGTAGATTTCTCAATTCCTAGATCCGGGCTTGCATTCGGAGAAAAGACACGTGTATCATCATCATCATGAGCGATTCTCATAGCTTCATGAAAGACACGACCAGAGCTTGTAGTGACGGAATTCAATTGCTCTGGTCTATTTTGATCGTGTCTTGGGTTTGAATCTGGTTGACCAACAAAAGTACCTACTGGTGGCTTCAGTTGGGCAGCAATTTGTGCTAGTTGAGGCTCCACAGCCTTCTACTGAGCTTGATGATTGGCAAGCATGGTTTGTTGTGACTGTAACATCTGCCTGATCATAGTCATCTGGTCTGTTGGTTGGGAAGGGGCATTTTTCTGAGTGAGTTGTTGTTGTGGTTGTTGTGGAGGTGGTGTTAACTGAGGTTGCTGCGATTGCTGCAACTGAGGGTGTAATTGTTGGTGCAGAGGAGGATGGGTATATTGATAGTAGGCGGAGGGATTTATAGGGTAGTTGGATCTTGGGAAATTATTTCTAAGGTTCCCTTGATTTTGGTTAAAGTTACTTTGAAATCCAGGTGGCAACCTATTGGAGGATCCACCTTGTGTTTGATGTTGCGGGTTAGCAGTCCCCGCAGGATTCCCATATTGAAATCTAGGGTGGTTTCTTGGTTGATTTGGATTATAGTAAGCTTGTCCTGGTATGGAATGAATGGAATTGACTTGTTCAGGCATCTGATCTTCAGGGTGTTCGATGATTGGTTCGTATTGCTATTGTGGTGGTTGCATATCCATCATCACATTATAAAGTAAGACACAGGACAATGTAAGGTGATCAGTTGCGTGACAGGATTCACAAGTCCCTGTGGCAACTTTAACTTGTTGGACTTGGGGTTTTTTCTTCTTATCATATTATCCAAATGAAGTTTCAAATGCATGTTGTTTGTGAGCTATGGTCTTTAAAGCTTTAGCAACAGTCTTCATTTCCATTGATTCCTCAGCCTTATAAACTTTGAGGACTCCCTTAGCAGATGATCATCCCCAATTGGATTGGTACTCATCTCCAAGTGTAACGATTTTCCAAGCATCCTCGTAGTTTTTCCTCATAAAATTTCCTCCATATGAGGAATCCAGAAATTGTTTGATATCATCACTCACCCCCCTATTGAACGTTTCTATTAATTGATTTTGGGAGATACCGTGATGAGGGCACTTCCTTAGAAGATCCTTTGTTTATATTGTGGAACCTCTAGCTCTTTGGGAGCTTGTTCCTTTTCTTTTTCATTTGCAGTCTCTGTAGATTTCTCAATTCCTAGATTCGGGCTTGCATTCGGAGAAAAGACAGGTGTATCATCATCATGAGTGTTTCTCATAGCTTCATGATAGACACGACCAGATCTTGTAGTGACGACATTCAATTGCTCTGGTCTATTTTGATCGTGTCTTGGGTTTGACTCCAGTTGACCAGCAAAAGTACCTACTGGTGGCTTCAGTTGGGAAGCAATTTGTGCTAGTTGAGCCTCCACAACCTTCTGCTGAGCTTGCTGATTGGCAAGCATGGTTTGTTGTGACTGTAACATCTGCCTTATCATAGTCATCTCGTCTGTTGGTTGGGAAGGGGCATTTTTCTGAGTGAGTTGTTTTTGTGGTTGTTGCGGAGGTGGTGTTAACTGAGGTTGCTGCGATTGCTGTAGCTGAGGGTGTAATTGTGGGTGTAGAGGAGGATGGGTATATTGATAGTAGGCGGAGGGATTTCTAGGGTAGTTGGATCTTGGGAAATTATTTCTGAGGTTCCCTTGATTTTGGTTAAAGTTACTTTGAAATCCAGGTGGCAACCTATTGGAGGATCCGCCTTGTGTTTGATGTTGCGGGTTAGCAGTCCCTGCATGATTCCCATATTGAAATCCAGGGTGGTTTCTTGGTTGATTTGGATTATAGTAAGCTTGTCCTGGTATGGAATGAATGGAATTGACTTGTTCGGGCATCTGATCTTCAGGGTGTTCGATGATTGGATCGTACTGTTGTTGTGGTGGTTGCATGTCCATCATCACATTATAAAGTAAGCCACATGACATTGTAAGGTGATCAGTTGCGTGACAGGCTTCACAAGTCCCTATGGCAGCTTTAAGTTGTTGGACTTGGGGGTTTTTCTTCTTATCATATTCTCCAAATGAAGTTTCAAGTGCATGCTATTTATGAAATATAGTCTTTAAAACTTCAGCAATAGCCTTCATTTCCATTGATTCCTCAGCCTTATAAACTTTGAGGACTCCCTTAGCGGATGATCGTCCCCAATTGGATTGGTTCTCAGCTCCAAGTGTAACGATTTTCCAAGCATCCTCGTAGTTTTTCCTCATAAAATTTCCTCCAGATGAGGAATCCAGAAATTGTTTGATATCATCACTCACCCCCCTATAGAACGTTTCTATTAATTGAATTTGGGAGATACCGTGATGAGTGCATTTCCTTAGAAGCTCCTTGGTTTATATTGCAGAACCTCTGGCTCTTTGGGAGCTTGTTCCTTTTCTTTTCCATTTGTAGTCTATGTAGATTACTCAATTCCTAGATTCGGGCTTGCATTCGGAGAAAAGATAGGTGTATCATCATCAGCATCATGAGCGATTCTCACAGCTTCATGAAAGACACGACCAAATCTTGTAGTGACGACATTCAATTGCTCTGGTCTATTTTGATCGTGTCTTGGGTTTGAATCCGCTTGACCAGCAAAAGTACCTGCTGGTGGCTTCAGTTGGGCAGTAATATGTGCTAGTTGAGCCTCCACATCCTTCTGCTGAGCTTGTTGATTGGCAAGCATGGTTTTTTGTGACTGTAACATCTGCCTGATCATAGTCATCTCGTCTGTTGGTTGGGAAGGGGCATTTTTCTGAGTGAGTTGTGGTTGTGGTTGTGGCGGAGGTGGTGTTAACCGAGGTTGCTGCGATTACTACAGCTGAGGGTGTAGTTGTGGGTGCAGAGGAGGATGGGTATATTGATAGTAGGTAGAGGGATTTCTAGGGTAGTTGGATCTTGGGAAATTATTTTTGAGGTTCCCTTGATTTTAGTTAAAGGTACTTTGAAATCCAGGTGGCAACCTATTGGAGGATCCGCCTTGTGTTTGATGTTGCGGGTTAGTAGTCCCCGCAGGATTCCCATATTGAAATCCAGGGTGGCTTCTTGGTTGATTTGGATTATAGTAAGCTTGTCTGGTATGGAATGAATGGAATTGACTTGTTCGGGCATCTGATCTTCAGGGTGTTCGATGATTGGTTCGTACTGTTGTTGTGGTGGTTGCATATCCATCATCACATTATAAAGTAAGCCACAGGACAGTGTAGGGTGATCGGTTGTGTGACAGGCTTCATAAGTCCCTATGGCAGCCTTAACTTGTTGGACTTGGGGGTTTTTCTTCTTATCATATTCTCCAAATGAAGTTTCAATTGTCTATTGTTTGTGAGCTATAGTCTTTAAAGCTTCAGCAATAGCCTTCATTTCAATTGATTCCTCAGCCTTATAAACTTTGAGGACTCCCTTAGCGGATGATCGTCCCCAATTGGATTGGTTCTCAGCTCCAAGTGTAACGATTTTCCAAGCATCCTCATAGTTTTTCCTCATAAAATTTCCTCCAGATGAGGAATCCAGAAATTGTTTGATATCATCACTCACCCCCCTATAGAACGTTTCTATTAATTGATTTTGGGAGATACCGTTATGAGGGCACTTCCTTAGAAGCTCCTTGGTTTATATTGTGGAACCTCTGGCTCTTTGGGAGCTTGTTCCTTTTCTTTTCCATTTGCAATCTCCACAGATTTCTCAATTCCTAGATTCGGGCTTGTATTCAGAGAAAAGACAGGTGTATCATCATCATCATGAGTGATTCTCATAGCTTCATGAAAGACACGACCAGATCTTTTAGTGACGGCATTCAATTGCTCTGGTCTATTTTGATCGTGTCTTGGGTTTGACTCCGGTTGACCAGCAAAAGTACCAACTGGTGGCTTCAGTTGGGCAGCAATTTGTGCTAGTTGAGCCTCCACAGCCTTCTTCTGAGCTTGCTGATTGGCAAGCATGATTTGTTGTGACTGTAACATCTGCCTGATCATAGTCATATCGTCTGTTGGTTGGGAAGGGGCATTTTTCTGAGTGAGTTGTTGTTGTGGTTGTTGCGGAGGTGGTGTTAACTGAGGTTGTTGCGATTGCTGCAGCTGAGGGTGTAATTGTGGGTGCAGAGGAGGATGGGTATATTGATAGTAGGCGGAGGGATTTCTAGGGTAGTTGGATCTTGGGAAATTATTTCTGAGGTTCCCTTGATTTTGGTTAAAGTTACTTTGAAATACAGGTGGCAACCCATTGGATGATCCGCCTTGTGTTTGATGTTGCGGGTTAGCAGTCCCCGCAGGATTCCCATATTGAAATCTAGGGTGGTTTCTTGGTTGATTTGGATTATAGTAAGCTTGTCCTTGTATGGAATGAATGGAATTGACTTGTTCGGGCATCTGATCTTCAGGGTGTTCAATGATTGGTTTGTACTGATTTTGTGGTGGTTGCATATCCATCATCACATTATAAAGTAAGCCACAGTACAGTGTAGGGTGATCAGTTGCGTGACAGGATTCACAAGTCCCTATGGCAGCTTTAAGTTGTTGGACTTGGGGGTTTTTCTTCTTATCATATTCTCCAAATGAAGTTTCAAGTTCCTGTTGTTTGTGAGCTATAGTCTTTAAAGATTCAGCAATAACCTTCATTTCAATTGATTCCTCAGCCTTATAAACTTTGTGGACTCCCTTAGTGGATGATCATCCCCAATTGGATTGGTTCTCATCTCAAAGTGTAACGATTTTCCAAGCATCCTCGTAGTTTTTCCTCATAAAATTTCCTCCAGATGAGGAATCCAGAATTCGTTTGATATCATCACTCACCCCCCTATAGAACGTTTCTATTAAATGATTTTGGGAGATACCGTGATGAGGGCACTTCCTTAGAAGCTCCTTGGTTTATATTGTGGAACCTCTGGCTCTTTGGGAGCTTGTTCCTTTTCTTTTCCATTTGCAGTCTCTACAGATTTCTCAATTCCTAGATTCGGGCTTGTATTCAGAGAAAAGACAGGTGTATCATCATCATCATGAGCGATTCTCGTAGCTTCATGAAAGACACGACCAGATCTTTTAGTGACGACATTCAATTGCTATGGTCTATTTTGATCGTGTCTTGGGTTTGACTCCGGTTGACTAGCAAAAGTACCAACTGGTGGCTTCAGTTGGGCAGCAATTTGTGCTAGTTGAGCCTCCACAGCCTTCTTCTGAGCTTGCTGATTGGCAAGCATGGTTTGTTGTGACTGTAACATCTGCCGGATCATAGTCATCTCGTATGTTGGTTGGGAAGGGGCATTTTTTGAGTGAGTTGTTTTTGTGGTTGTTGCGGAGGTGGTGTTAACTGAGGTTGCTGTGATTGTTGCAGCTGAGGGTGTAATTGTGGGTGCAGAGGAGGATGGGTATATTGATAGTAGGCGGAGAGATTTCTAGGGTAGTTGGATCTTGGGAAATTATTGCTGAGGTTCCCTTGATTTTGGTTAAAGTTACTTTGAAATCCAGGTGGAAACCTATTGGAGGATCTTCCTTGTGTTTGATGTTGCGGGTTAGCAGTCCCCGCAGGATTCCCTTATTGAAATCCAGGGTGGTTTCTTGGTTGATTTGGATTATAGTAAGCTTGTCCTGGTATGGAATGAATGGAATTGACTTGTTCGGGCATCTGATCTTCAGGGTGTTTGATGATTGGTTCGTACTTCTGTTGTGGTGGTTGCATATCCATCATTTCATTATAAAGTAAGCCACATGATAGTGTAGGGTGATCAGTTGTGTGACAAGCTTCACAAGTCCCTGTGGCAGCTTTAACTTGTTGGACTTGGGGGTTTTTCTTCTAATCATATTCTCCAAATGAAGTTTCAAGTGTGTGATGTTTATGAAATATAGTCTTTAAAGCTTCAGCAATAGCCTTCATTTCCATTGATTCCTCAGCCTTATAAACTTTGAGGACTCCCTTAGCGGATGATCGTCCCCAATTGGATTGGTTCTCAGCTCCAAGTGTAATGATTTTCCAAGCATCCTCGTAGTTTTTCCTCATAAAATTTCCTCTAGATGAGGAATCCATAAATTGTTTGATATCATCACTCACCCCCCTATAGAACATTTCTATTAATTGATTTAGGGAGATACCGTGATGAGGGCACTTCCTTAGAAGCTCCTTGGTTTATATTGCAGAACCTCTGGCTCTTTGGGAGCTTGTTCCTTTTCTTTGCCATTTGCAGTCTGTGCAGATTTCTCAATTCCTAGATTCGGGCTTGCATTCGGAGAAAAGACAGGTGTATCATCATCATCATGAGCGATTCTCGTAGCTTCATGAAAGACATGACCAGATCTTTTAGTGATGACATTCAATTTCTTTGGTCTATTTTGATCGTGTCTTGGGTTTGACTCCAGTTGACCAACAAAAGTACTTGTTGGTGGCTTCAGTTGGGCAGCAATTTGTGCTAGTTGAGCCTCCACAGCCTTCTGCTGAGCTTGCTGATTGGCAAGCATGGTTTGTTGTGACTATAACATCTGCCTGATCATAGTCATCTCGTCTGTTGGTTGGGAAGGGACATTTTTCTGAGTGAGTTGTTGTTGTGGTTGTTGTGGAGGTGGTGTTAACTGAGGTTGTTGCGATTGCTGCAGCTGAGGGTGTAATTGTGGGTGTAGAGGAGGATGGGTATATTGATAGTAGGCAGAGGGATTTCTAGGGTAGTTGGATCTTGGGAAATTATTTCTGAGGTTCCCTTGATTTTGGTTAAAGGTACTTTGAAATCCAGGTGGCAACCTATTGGAGGATCTGCCTTGTGTTTGATGTTGCGGGTTAGCAGTCCCCGCAGGATTCCCATATTGAAATCCAAGGTGGTTTCTTGGTTGATTTGGATTATAGTAAGCTTGTCCTATTATGGAATGAATGGAATTGACTTGTTCGGGCATCTGATCTTCAGGGTGTTCGATGATTGGTTCGTACTGCTGTTGTGGTGGTTGCATATCCATCATCACATTATAAAGTAAGCCACAGGACAATGTCGGGTGATCGGTTGCATGACCGGCTTCACAAGTCCCTGTGGCAGCTTTAACTTGTTGGACTTGGGGGTTTTTCTTCTTATCATATTCTCCAAATGAAGTTTCAAGTGTCTGCTATTTGTGTGCTATAGTCTTTAAAGCTTTAGCAATAGCCTTCGTTTCCATTGATTCCTCAGCCTTATAAACTTTGAGGACTCCCTTATCAGATGATCGTCCCTAATTGGATTGGTTCTCAGCTCCAAGTGTAATGATTTTCCAAGCATCCTCGTAATTTTTCCTCATAAAATTTCCTCCAGATGAGGAATCCAGAAATTATTTGATATCATCACTCACCCCCTATAGAACATTTCTATTAATTGATTTTGGGAGATACCGTGATGAGGGCACTTCCTTAGAAGTTCCTTGAATCTTTCCCATGCTTCTGCGAGTGATTCTCTAGGAAGTTGGGCGAAGTGATTGATCTGCCCCCTAATTTCCTAGGTTAATGAAGGAGGGAGAAACTTTTCCGAGAACTTTTCTTCGAAGGGAGCCCATGTGGTGATGATTGGCTCCCTATCAAGTGAGTTGTGCCAACTCAGAGCCCTTCTAGATAGAGTGAAGTGAAAAAGATGTAGCATTATTGCGTCAAAGGAAACTCCGGCTTGTGGGACAAGTCGGCAAAGTGCCTTGAATCTCTTCAAGTGATCCATGCAGTCATCTCCAGAGCCACCCGATAATGAGATACCCTGCATGATTTGAATCCATTGTGTCTGGATTTCGAAATTGGGTATGTTGGTGATTGGTGGCCGGACTGGATGATTATCTTCATAGTTATTGGGGATGGCATAGTCCCTTAATTGCTTGTTTCTTAGCTCTAGCTGGGCAGCTTGGTTAGCTACTTCATTTTCAGCCTGGATGCGGGCCTATTCTTCAGCTCGGATTTCCGCTTGGATCTGAGCACGAGCGTCAGTAATGAGTTTTGCTCTCTGAGCGGCTATGGCGGTGTTGACCCTTTCCATTACTAACGCAGCTTGGCGTTGATCTTCAACCATTTTTCTCGCTCTTTGGTGGTTAAGTCTCATGCGGCAGTGGAAGCTTCTCTCTACCTCAGAGTCGTACTCTGAATCAGGGGAGAATCCAAGGTTATGCGATGGTCGCATACACATATTCTACCTGAGTAGAGGAAGAAACACACTTTTTAGATGATGCAGGAGATATGATGAATTCAAGAAGATATGGAAAAATGTTTAAAGAAAAGTGTAAAACCCTAACAAACTAGCAAGATGGTAAATGAAATTAAAATATTCTGTTGTCCTCGGCAACGGTGCCAATTTTTGATGGAGCTTCCACTCGCGTGGAATTGTGTGCACCACTAAAAATCCTAAAGATAGTAAATTTTTAGGTTTAACCTTACTTATACTAGATTGAGAACTCCACCCACATATGCTAGGATACGTGGAAGTCTTATCGTAGTATAGTTAAGGGTCGAATCCACATGACAACGGTCTTGTTGGGAACAACAAGATGGAAAACGTTAGAATTTCACTTTACTCCTTAACAGTTGGTATCTAGATCAAAGAGTTGGTTTGGTTGTTTTAAACTAAGTGCAAGTAAAACAAAAGCAAGAAAGTAAATTTAAGGTTGTAAACAATGATAAGAAACCACTAGGATGTGATCGGCTTTCACCACCACTACACATGGATCAAAACATGCATCATAAAAAACATAACCTGCAATAAGAGTCTTAAACAGTTAGTATCTTTGTAGATTTAGTTTCCTTTCAGAGAACTAACTACGAGAAGTGGGGGAATGTTGCAATGCCAGCCATCCCCGAACGAATGGTCACTTACTTTACATCATTCCCTTCACAAAGTGTATTCCTCGACTTATCAAGGTTGTTTTTTCATACATTAACTGATTCCATTTCATAGTATGAAAGTACAACGGTGGAAGTGAGTTTACTCCACTTCTTGAACAACACTCCTAGATACCGAAACAGATGCATGGTGGATACATGCATCAAGAACCAACATTCAATCGAGATTCGAATCTAATAGTACAAATGTAGACAATTCATACTAAAAGATAAAAGGTAACACAAGTTGGTGATCAAGCAACAAGCATTCATTAAACGATTGATGTTGAACTGAAAAGAAAGTATATATCTATTGCAAACTATGGATTACATTGCATGAAATGAAAACATGAGTAGTGGGGCTACTCCCCGCACCCTAGTGTATAAGACTACTCTCTCATGGCAAGGACAAAGAAGGAGGTGAGAAGAGAGAGAGAGAACATCATCTCCACGAAGGAGGGAGGAAGGTCAACCCCTTGGAGAGAGAGAGCGACGATCTTCACACTTCACAGGTTGCTCGATGATGAATCCTCCTCTTCCATATTCTTTGGTGATGAGAGAGAAAGCAACTTCTGGATGGAGTGTGGATCTCAGACCGGCAGCCTCGGGGTGGTGGATGAAGAATGGAATAGCTCTGGAGCAGTAGAGGCAGTATTCGGACGTCTGAAACTTTATTCCTTGTGAGGACCCTTTGGGTCTTATTTATAGGCTTTAAGTGAAGTCCAAACAGTTTGGGAAGTTTTAGGCCCAAACGGTCTTGGAAACCGTTTGGGCTCTGAGACCGTTTGCTTTTATGCAGTCTCGGGATCATGTAACTCCATGCGGTCTCGGGACCATTTGGTTTTGTGCGGTCTCAGAACCGTGTAACTCCATGCGGTCTCGGGACCATTTGGTTTTGTGCAATCTTGAGACCGTGTAACTCCATGCGGTCTCGGGACCATTTGGCTTTGCGCAGTCTCGGGACCATTTGTCTTCATGTGGTCTCAAGATCGTGTGACTTCATGCGGTCTCGGGACCATGCGGTCTCGGGACCGTGTGACTTCATGCGGTCTCGGGATCATGTGACTTCATGCAGTCTCAGGACCGTGTGACTTCATGCGGTCTCGGGATCGTGTGACTTCATGCGGTCTCGGGACCGTGTGACTTCATGCGGTCTCGAGACCGTGTGATCTCCAAACGGTCTTGGGACCGAGTAGTCTCCAAACGGTCTTGGGACCATTTTCTCCAAACAATCTCGGGATCGTTTGGGAGTTTTGTGATTTTTTTGTATTTTTATGTAAGGGAAAAGGAGAAAAGTTAATCTAATGGTATATTTGCAATAAAAGAGGAAAGTTAAGGATTCTATCTAATTTATCTGAGAAAGAGTATGGAAAACTGAGGAAAATTACTAAGATAACATCACAAACTGGGAGGTTATCAAATCTCATCATGTAGTGCCCTGGCCATAGATCCATCAATGTCAGAATTTGCTGATGGTGAAATGGGTTGCTCCGCGGCATAACCCGATGAATGCATATTTTTGAATATGTGGGGGTAATGGGCGAAAATATCCTTACGCCTCATAGGAATGACTGCGAGCCATATCCTATGCACAGGAATGGTTATGGACCATATCCCAATAAGAGTATGGCTATGTGAGATGTACGACTCGGGAAAACAAGATTAACTATTCTAATTGATGCGGAAGCGGACTATTAGCAGCGGAATTACTGAAAATCACTAAAAATTAAAACTTTTTGCACTGAGATCCACAAATAAAAAAAACTCTTTCATAAAGGACCAAAGTAAGTTATTTACATTCTGATACATCAATACATCTTTGTATCATCTCATCTTGAGAGTCATAAACATTGACTGCCTTGTTTAACTGTACACGAGCAGTAAACAAAAATCTCGCGGCATTAAGCCAAAAATCTCAAATCTATATCAAACCATCTACTGACTCCTAGGACCTGAGAGTACAGAGATGACACATAGGACTCTCTATATACAGAACCTAACAGACAGTGTCTCCACCTGTAGATCACTGTTGTCCTTGTTGTTGTTGTTGCTGCTGTGGCTGCTGTTGCTACTCACCCACTGAGGGATTTCTTCTTCCTCGGCGTCTACCTAAAAAGTTGAATCCCACGGGGGTGAGATAATTGATAATTGTCCCAGCGAGAGATATAACTCTTCGCCAGAAGCATTGTTATTGCAGATAAAAGAATAACACTGAGCAATAGAATTATAAATATTCAACAGCACGTAAATCATTGAATAAACTAAATAGAGCAGTATTCTTTGTGCAATCATTTCAATTATAACTTGATTAAGAAGCAAGTCATTTATTCAATAAGTAATATGAAGAACATGTATATTATTTATCCAACTAGGATATTATAAACAATGTGTCATCAATCATTGATTCTCGTAATTCAACCCTAAGCAATATGCTACATGGCTGATTACGTTTTACAAACATACTTATGTCCTGAGGAGATGAGGTATACCGCTCATACTCCAACCAACCATTGCAAAATTGAAATCGGTACCATACATAGGTCATCAGAAGAGTCGGATTTCTATGACCTCATCCTTCTCAGTCAATGTGAGGAATAACATGCAGGACATCTCGTGTCTCTGCCATAATAGTTTTCCAGGGTATTCTGGCAACTTCGCTATTAGAGTTACAGTGGCATGTTGTACACTCTTCGCCATCGAGGGATTTCTTATTTATCTCTCATCGATGCGGCATTAACAACATCATCGGGAGATTAGTGATACATCATCCCGACATATTCATATAATGAAGGATTGAGAGATTAAATGTTTATCTCACATCAATTCCTCCATTAGGACGTAAGAATATCCGCGTCCATAACCCCCACATACTCAAAAGTATGCTCTCCAGGAATTCCCTTAGGAAAACTTATTTCACCATTATCCAACTTTTGACGATGATGGATCTATGGTCAGGGTTGTACAAGATATCATTTCACTTGGTTATTTAAGTACATTACAACATTCTTTTAGCATCAGGAATGTTTACAAACATAAGCCATTATAACAATTATTGTAAGGAAAAATACTACTTCTATTAAGTTCAATTCACAGCTTTATTAACATTGGGATCTCAATCCCTTATCATCTCATCACCATGATTCAAGACTATGGGTGTTCAACCCTTAAATCATCAAAACACATGTTACCACTTTAACTGGTAACTTAATGCCATCAAGTCATCTGATAATGTAAACATAATAATTGCAATGCAGGTATTTCGCATAGCCCTTAAGGCCTATAAACCTTATTTTGTCACCTTTCACTAGGCAACATAGCATGGCATTGCTTACACAGCTCATAAAGTGTTTTCAATGAACAAAACATCATAGCTCATACCTGGCTATGTTCAACATCTCATAAAACATGCATGATTAATACAGATTATAACAGATATATCTATTTCATATCAGCATAATGCAAAACAGAAATAACATCACTATTCAAGGGTTGCACCATTCTGCCCTTACCAGGGTTAGGATTTCCCTTTTCAATTCATATTAGGGTTAATCATCCCCTTGACTCAAATAGGATTAGTGATTCATCAATTCATTATCCAGTCTTAGAACTCCATGCTATAAGGCATAACCCAGAATTAGGGTTTCATACTTCCATTTACCTTATTTGGAATTAGGTTTTACTTATTCATATCACATCACCCTAGATTAGGTTTTACTATTCACATCACATCACCCTAGATTAGGGTTTACTATTCACTTCAAGTAGGAGTGAACATCAAAGTACCCTGAATTAGGGTTTCTAATGTCATCATTATGAATTAAGATCAAACCATCATCATGTATTAGGATTTCACCTATCAAGGCCCTCAATTAGGGTTATGATTCATTAACCTTCATAATTAGGGTTTCATGATCTCACTATCATGGATCATACCCTAATTAGACATGCATCTATAATAAAAATTCATTACATGATTAGCATTCATGTAGGAAGTCTTCTCTCTCATCTTCTATAAGATAATGCTTTCATCAGCTTTGATTATGCTAAGTCAGCTCAACATGAAAGAGGATTAACATCATGGGTTAATTCATTATCACCATGATCATTAAGTCTTACTCATTCAAAGAGTACCAATCACCTTATCCCATTAAGGGTACCTTTATTATAATTATCTTTGATTACATCAAGTATTAATCAACTAATCACTCTGTCCTTTATCCACTTTAAGTACCCATGCGGTTTTGGTTAATTATCCACCAAACGGTCTTGGTCATATAGACCCCAAACGATCTTTCCAGATCAGACATCAAATGGTCTTGCACACTAAACCTCCAAATGGTCTAAGACCGTTTAGACCTCCAAACGGGCTTGCACAAACTATTGAAACTGTTTGGTAAAGTAGGTGGAAACCGTTTGCCAAAGTTACCTTGAGATCGTTTGCTAAAGGTGCTCACATGAAACTGTTTACTAAAGTTGCACACTTGAGACCATTTAGTAAATTTGGTGGTGTAGACCGTTTGCCAAAGTTGACTTTTGAGATCATTTGCTAAAGGTGCTCACATGAAACCATTTATTAAAGAAGACCCCCAAAACCATTTTCTAAAGTAACCTCTTGAAAACGCATGAACTCAAACGGTTTGGGATCGTTTGGTCCCAAACGGTCTTGAGACCGTTTGGTCCAAACCCCCTCAAAATCGCAAGGACCAAAAAGAGTCTCAACCACTTCAATTGAATTAGGGTTTCCAATGTTGATTCCCTCAACGATAGAGTACATGTAACCATTCATCAATTGGACTTATCATCATACTTCAATTGAGTTAATTAGGTCAACCTTTAACTGATTTGACCCTCAATTGACCCTCAATTGGTCATCAATTAGGGCTTGAATCAATTGCATTAGGGTTTAGAATCGATGACCCTTCAACATTAACCAATGTGAGTCTAATTACTCTGAAACCATTAAACCTTCATCCAATTTGAACATGACCTGACCCCAAACGATCTTGAGATCGTTTGGATGACCTTCAAACGGTCTTGAGACCATTTTCCCATGTCAACATCAAAATCCAAGTCAACCAATTAGAGTTTGGTTCATTGGATTGATCACCATATCAATATTTGATTATACTTCAACCTAGTATCTTTGGATCTTCAATTGGTCAACCATACCTAACCCTAGACCTCCAAATGGTCTTGGATGATCACCAAACGGTCTTGAGACCGTTTGGGTGATCCCCAAATGGTTTTGAAACCATTTGGGTCACTCAACCCAAACTTACAACTTAATCACTCATGAAACCAGCACTCAACCCGATTAGGGTTTTGATGATTGTTGGACCTTCAATTAGTGATCCAATTGGAGTTAATTAACAATTATTGATGGATCATTGACCTACATAATTCTCAACAGGTCTCCAAACGGTCAACGATTGGTCAAATCCACCAAACGGTCTTGGACCGTTTGCTTCTATGCGGTTTAGGTGAAACCGTTTACATTCAAACGGTTTGAAATTGTTTGCTCCCAAACGGTTTAGGAAACCGTTTGAGCAACAAAAACAAACCGTTTGGTAAAGTAACTTTTTGGATATTTATCTAGGATGATGTCACCTTCATCTTCCTCTGTTCAACCAAGAATTGTTGTTGTTCTTCACGAAAGTTATAGCAATGAACCAAAAGGATATCAAAGGAAGAAAAGTAACCAATGATTCTTATAGAAACGAGTGCAATACTAATGCTTAAGGGTTAGAGTTATAAAACCCACCTCTACAACTGATGAAAAGCTCCTAGCTCCATGGCTTTAATGGTGGATGGAGTTCCAGTAGTTGTCCAAGGTCCGTCCTTCAACTTTTGGATGTGCAAACTAGCTAGAAATGGAAACTGAGTGAAGAAAACCATAATTAACCATTGGTTTTAGGGTTTCCACCATGGATCTGAGGTAGATGATGATCAAAATTCACCTACAGGTTAGAGTCATCCTTCCTCTACTCTAGAGCTCTCCCTTGGTCGGCCAAATCAAGGTGATAAGAGAAAGAACTAAGGAAACGATCCTTTTGGTATTTTGGAAAAAGGATACATACATATATATATATATATATTTATTTATTTATTTATTTATATATATATTTTTTTATATTTATATATATATGTGGGTTTTCAAGGAAAATAGAAAAAGAGTTATTTTTCTTTTAATTCCAACTAATTTCCACAAAAACCTCCTCCATTCCTTGGCCACGAAGACAACTTAATCTCTTGCAAAAACCTCTCCATTATCCAAAGATTAATGGAAAAGGAACTAAGCACCTTAAAGGGTTTTATATTAATATCCAACCTTTTAGTGAATATTACTTTATATTTTGTTAATGTGAGTGGCTTCCACTCAACCAAGATCTTTTTGTGCCCAAGAATGGAACAAGCTCGTCCAAACTATTGCAAACACATCCTTCAACTTTTGGTTGAAGGGCTTCTCAATTAATTCATTTCGTTTTGCATTAAGTTATATTAAAGAGCCATTTGTGCTTAAATATTTATTATTTTAATGTCAAGATTCTCTCTCCTCCAAGATAATTCAAATGAGGCACCCATCTCATTTTCTTTGCTCTACTTGATGCCAAGAAACATGAGAGACCCTCTAGAGGTGATATTTTTCACATTACACCAAAACTAGGTTTTAATGCACAAGGATTTCTCTACAAGCTTTATCTTGATACCCAAGCTTGTGGAATCCATACCACTACATCATATTCATTCTTATGATGTGTCAACATCAGAGGAACATCTTATCATGTGCAATTTGCAAGTTAACCCCTCAACTTGGGTAATTTGCACTTTAGTCCAATTTTAACAAAACAATGTTTCAACATTATTAAAAAAGGACTGAAATTGAAATATAAGTTCCTCAAAAGCCTTAATTACTTTTCAAAGTATAAGAGCAAATATTTAATCAACTTAATTAGGCAAAACACCTAGGGTTAGTACATAACCCAGGTCAGGGATGTTACAAATTATCCTCCCCTTACAAGGATTTCGTCCCCGAAATCATAAACAAAACATATTAAGAGAAAAGAGTAGGGTATTTCCTCCTCATCTCTTCCTCTAGTTCCCATGTAGCTTCTTCAACTCCACGGTGATTCTAAAGGACTTTTACAAGACTAATATGTTTCTTTTTCAACTTCTTGATCCTTCTATCAAGAATCATCATAGGCCCTTCAACATAGGATATGTCATCGTTTAATTCTACTTCCATAGACTGCAGAACTGATTCTGTATCAGGATGACATTTCTTTAGCATGGAAATGTGGAACACAGAGTGTAACCTTTGCAGCTCAGGTGGTAACTCCAACTTATAAGCTACCTTTCCAATCCATTCAATGATTGGATAAGGCCCCATAAATCTAGGAGCTAACTTTCCTTTCCTTCCAAATCTAAGAACTCCCTTCCAAGGTGAGACCTTAAGGTACACTCTATCTCCAACCTAGAATTCTAAAGGCCTACGACGCTTATCAGCGTAAGATTTCTGCCTATCTTGTGCAGTCTGTAACTGTTGTTGTATTATTTTAATCTTCTCGGTGGTCTGTTGTATAAGATCAGGACCCAAAAGTTGATATTCACCAGTTTCATACCAACATAGGGGATATCTACAACGTCTACCATACAAGGCTTCATAAGGTGCCATGTCAATACTGTGTTGATAGCTATTGTTGTAGGCAAACTCTATCAAACTTAGATACAGATCCCAACTTCCTGTAAATTGGAGGACAATGCCCTAAGCAAGTCCTCCAAGGTTTGTATAGTCCTTTCTGACTGTCCATCAGTATGAGGATGAAAGGTTGTACTAAACCTTAACTGTGTGCCTAAGGCTTTATGAAGTCGCTCCCAAAAATGACTCGTAAATAGGGGACCTCTGTCAGAAACAATGGTAACTAGGACCCCATGCAGCCGCACTATCTCATCTACATATAACTGTGCCAGCTTATCAGCAAAATAGGTTGTTTTGACAGATAAGAAATGTGATTTCTTTGTCAACCTATCAACTATTACCCAAATGGAATCATGACCTTTGGTTGTTCTGGGTATACCAACCAAAAAATCCATGGTTACATGATCCCACTTCCACTGTGGTATGGGTAAAGGTTGTAGTGTTCGTGTAGGCTTCTGGTATTCAGCTTTAACTTGCTGACACACTGGACATCGCACAACAAACTCAGCAACATCCTTCTTCAATCTAGGCCACCAATACATATCTTTTAAGTTATGATACATCTTGGTGCTTCCTGGATGCATAGCATACATTGAAGAATGAGCTTCTTCCAGGACTAACTTCCTTAAGTTATCAACATCAGGTACTATCATTCTACCATGATAATAGGCTACCTGTTCATCTGAATCATGGAAACCATCTCGTTTCTCACTACCATACTCTGATCTAATCTGCTGAACTACAGCATCAGCTTGTTGTGCTTCCTTAATCTGCTGTCTCAGAGTAGGTTTTATATGCATCTCAGCTAACAACCCCATTAGCAATGATACTTTTAATTGTACATTGTCTCACCTTAAAGAGATAAGTGTATCCCTCCTAGAACACACCAAAGAATTTAGCTATGCTCTG
Source organism: Alisma plantago-aquatica (assembly GCA_963693085.1). Lineage (NCBI taxonomy): Eukaryota > Viridiplantae > Streptophyta > Magnoliopsida > Alismatales > Alismataceae > Alisma > Alisma plantago-aquatica. Next base: position 683,340,393 of record OY856415.1, on the reverse strand, counting down.
TCTAAGGCTGGTGTTGCTGACTTCCTACTTAAAGCATCAACAACCACATTGGCCTTCCCTGGATGATAATCAATTGTACAATCGTAGTCCTTGATTAACTCCATCTAGCGGCGTTGCCTCATGTTAAGCTCATGCTGAGAGAATATATACTTTAGACTCTTATGGTCTATGAAAATCTGGAATGTCTCTCCATAGAGATAATGTCTCCAGATCTTCAAAGCATGGACTACAGTAGCTAGCTCTAGATCATGTGTTGGATAATTCTCCTCGTTTTTCTTAAGCTGTCGAGAAGCAAAAGAAATCACTTTTTATCCTACATCAACACACATCCTAGTCCATTCTTAGAGGCATCACAGAAAACTATGTACCCTTTTCCTTGTTCAGGTAACATTAGCACAGGTGTACTTGTCAACCTTTCTTTCAGCAACTGGAAAGATTGTTGACACTTGTCACTCCAGACAAAAGGAACATCTTTTCTAGTTAACTTGGTTAAGGGTAAAGCTATAGAACTGAAGTTCTTAATGAACCTCCTATAATAGCTTTCCAACCCTAAGAAACTACGAATCTCCGTCGGTGTCTTCGGCTGCTCCCACTGTAGGATAGATTCTACCTTTTTAGGGTCAACACGTATACCTGAAGCAGATATTACGTGTCCAAGAAAAGAAACTTCTGGTAACCAGAACTCACACTTGCTAAACTTAGCATATAAATTATGCTCTCTTAGCAAAGCTAGAGCCTGACGAAGATGTTGCTCATGTTGTTGAGCATCTCTACTGTAGATCAGAATGTCATCTATGAAGACGACAACACATTGATCCAGAAAAGGTCGAACAATTCTATTCATGAGTTCCATAAATGCAGCTGGTGCATTAGTTAGTCCAAACAACATAACTGTGAACTCATAGTGACCATACCTTATCCTAAAGGCAGACTTAGGTATGTCACCTTCCTTAATACGCAGCTGATGATATCCCGGCCTCAAATCTATCTTTGAGAAGACAGTTGCACCACACAACTGATCAAAGAGATCATCAATCCTCGGCAAAGGATACTTATTTTTATTGTTACTTTATTTAATTGTTTGTAATCAATGCACAACTGCATTGAACCGTCCTTCTTTTTAACAAAGAGGACCAGAGCACCCCAGGGTGAAGTGCTCAGTCGGATGAAACCCTTCTCAAGCAACTCTTATAGTTATTTCTTGAGTTCTGCCATCTCAGCAGGCGCCATCCTATATGATGTTTGTGCTATTGGTTGCATGCCCGGGATTAGATTAATCTCAAAATCAATCTCTTGGGGCGGAGGTACACCTGGATGTTCTTCAGGAAATATATCTTCAAATTCCCTTACTACAGGAATTTCAGCAGGGTTAGAACTCTCCATGGTGGTATCTACTACATGGTCCAAGAATGCATAACATCCTTGCCTCATCAGCTTCTCAACAACCATAGCTGACACAAGACAGGTTGGTAGGATCTTTCTATCTCCTTGAAAGATCCATGTGTCACTGTCATTAGTGAACACAGCTTGCTTGGATTCACAATCCAAGACAACCTTATACCTTTCTAAGGTACCCATCCCAAGGATTATATCAAACCCATGCATCTCAAGTGGTATAAGATCCACTTGAATGCGATGTTCAGAAAAGAAAAGAATGTAGGGAGAACACACCTCCTGCAACACAACAGATCCCATCAAAGGAGTTTCCAACTTCAAAATCTCTGCCCTTTGACTAATTGTCATATTGTAGTCAAGAATCACTCTTTGAGTGATAAAGGAATGTGTAGCACCCGAATCAATTAAAACAGATATGACGTAGGGTGTAGTCATATCAAAATAAAACAACTTCATCTGACCTGCCACAACCCGAGGGTTGATCACTGCATCAGGTGGATTCATCACATAGAACCTCGTCATCGCCTGTGGTCAATTTGGTTCTTGATGACTAGGTGTTGATGATCCAGCTTGGGACGCTTGTCCATGTCCTCTAGAACTACCTGGAAACTGTCACCTTTGGGATCCTTGCTGACTCTGCCTTTGGGGTTGAGTCACACTTGCCTCTCGGGCTCTGCAATCCTTCATCATATGCCCCACTTTTCCACATATGTAACAACTCCTAATTCCTTATTGTGGTTTGGATGGTCCGGTAACCGACACAGATGCTGAGCTGTGAGCTCCTTCTGGTGGTAAACTTCTTCCTCTACCCCTATTTGACATCCACTGCGTCTGGGTACTGAATCTAGGTGGTGGTGTAGGCATGGAAAAACTCGGTTTCTTGAAACCTTTGGATGAGGATCCTTGGAACTTGGGGTACATATTCTTGTTCTTGATTTGTAGCTTCTCATTCATAGACCTCTCTATCCTTCTGACAGAATTTACAAAAGTAGCAAATCTTTCCCTGTTCTCTAGAGCAGACACAGGGGTGGTCGACTCAGCATTTAACCCCTTCTCAAAATGCCGAATCCGCTCTTCGTCTATGGGTGCCATATGCGGACAAAACTGCAAAAGCTCCATGAACTTAGCCTCATACTCACTAATATTCATTGGTCCTTGCCTTAACCTCTCAAACTGAGAGATTTTCTCATCCAGGAACATCTTAGGCAAGTATCTGTTGACAAATTCTCATCAAAATACTTCCCATTCGACCTCTACACCTGGCCTTTTCCCTTCCTCTATGGTCCACCAGTGACCAGTACTCCCCTTAAGAAGGTACACAACATGTCTAACCTTCTCAGCTTCTGGGATGTTCAGGATTCTAAAGGCCTTCTCTAGTTTAGTTAACCACATGTCAGCATCTGATGGGTCAGTTGTCCCCGCATATTCCGTGGCTCCAACCCAGCGTAATCATTTAAACGTCTTGCCGGCTCCCTGTCTTTCATCATGGGCAGGTGCCCTAGGTGTAGGTATGGGCATCCTATCAGTCATATGTGTCATGGCAGTCATGAACTGACCAAACATGGCTTGGAAGGCTGGGTTCCCCATGTCGGCTGGATTGAACTAGGGTGGTTCAGGTACATGTTCCTCCCTTCCTTGGTCTCTTGCACCTCCTCCAGGTGTAGCGACACTACTCTCTGCAACATGTTCCTCGTGTGATCCAGACATCTTTAGTTTTCTCTTCTCCTCTTATATAGGTAGAAGACACTATTAGATATACTGAAAGACACTAGAACAGACTCAACAACCTTAGTCCTATGTCTCTGTAGACTCAGCAAACCTAGAGCTCTGATGCCACTAATTTGAGACGTATGAGTCGGGAAAACAAGATTAACTATTCTAACTGATGCAGAAGCGAACTATTAGCAGCGGAATTACTGAAAATCACTAAAAATTAAAACTTTTTGCACTGAGATCAACAAATAAAAAAACTCTTTCATAAAGGACCAAAGTAAGTTATTTACATTCTAATACATTAGTACATCTCTGTATCATCTCATCTCGAGAGTCATAAACATTGACTGCCCTATTTAACTGTACATGAGCAGTAAACAAAAATCTCGAGGCATCAAGCCAAAAATCTCGGATCTATATCAAACCATCTACTGACTCCTAGGACCTAAGAGTACAAAGACGACACATAGGACTCTCTATATACAGAACCTAACAGACAATGTCTCCACCTGTGGATCACTGCTGTCCTTGTTGTTGCTGCTGCTGCTGTGGCTGCTGTTGCTGCTCACCACTGAGGGATTTCTTCTTCCTTGGCGTCTACCTAAAAAGTTGAATCCCACGGGGGTGAGACAATTGATAATTGTCCCAGCGAGAGATATAACTCTTTGCCAGAAGCATTGTTATTGCAGATAAAAGAATAACACTGAGCAATAGAATTATAAATATTCAACAACAGGTAAATCATTGAATAAACTAAATAGAGAAGTATTATTTATGCAATCATTTCAATTATAACTTGATTAAGCAGCAAGTCATTTATTCAATAAGGAATATGAAGAACATGTATATTATTTATCCAACTAGGATATTATAAATAATGTGTCATCAATCATAGATTCTCGTAATTCAACCCTAAGCAATATGCTACACGGCTGATTACGTTTTACAAACATACTTATGCCCTGAGGAGATGAGGTATACCGCTCATACTCCAACCGACCATTGCAAAATCGAAATCGGTACCATACATAGGTCATCAGAAGAGCCGGATTTCTATGACCTCATCCTCCTCAGTCAGTGTGAGGAATAACATGCAGGACATCTCGTGTCTCTTCCATAATAGCTTTCCAGGGTATTCTGGAAACTTTGCTATTAGAGTTACAGTGGCATGTTGTACTCTCTTCGCCATCGAGGGATTTCTTGTTTATCTCTCATCGATGCGGCATTAACAACATCATCAGGAGATTAGTGATGCATCATCCCAGCATATTCATATAATGAAGGATTGAGAGATTAAATGTTTATCTCACATCAATTCCTCCATTAGGACGTAAGGATATTCGCATCCATAACCCCCACATACTCAAAAGTATGCTCTCCAGGAATTCCCTTAGGAAAACTTATTTCACCATCATCCAACTTCTGACGATGATGGATCTATGGTCAGGGTTCTACATGATATCATTTCACTTGGTTATTTTAGTACATTACATCATTCTTTTAGCATCATGCATGTTTACATACATAAGCCATTATAACAATTGTTGTAAGGAAAAATACTACTTCTATTAAGTTCAATTCACAACTTTATTAACATTGGGATCTCAATCCCTTATCATCTCATCATCATGATTCAAGACTATGAGTGTTCAACCCTTAAATCATCAAAACACATGTTACCACTTTAACTAGTAACTTAATGCCATCAAGTCATCTGATAATGTAAACATAATAATTGCAGTGCAGGTATTTCGCATAGCCCTTAAGGCCTATAAACCTTCTTTTATCACCTTTCACTAGGCAACATAGCATGTCATTGCTTACACAACTCATAAAGTGTTTTCAATGAACAAAACATCATAGCTCATACCTGGCTATGTTCAACATCTCATAAAACCTGCATGATTAATACAGATGATAACAGATATATCTATTTCATATCAACATAATGCAAAACAGAAATAACATCACTATTCAAGGGTTGCACCCTTCTTCCCTTACCAGGGTTAGGGTTTCCCTTTTCAATTCATATTAGGGTTAATCATCCCCTTGACTCAAATGGGATTAGTGATTCATCAATTCATTATCCAGTCTTAGAGCTCCATGCTATAAGGCATAACCCAGAATTAGGGTTTCATACTTCCATTTACCTTATTTGGAATTAGGTTTTACTTATTCATATCACATCACCCTAGATTAGGGTTTACTATTCACATCACATCACCCTAGATAAGGGTTTACTATTCACATCACATCACCCTAGATTAGGGTTTACTATTCATATCACATCACCCTAGATTAGGGTTTATATTCACTTCAAGTAGGAGTGAACATCAAAGTACCCTGAATTAGGGTTTCTCATGTCATCATTATGAATTAAGATCAAACCATCATCATGTATTAGGATTTCACCTGTCAAGGCCCTCAATTAGGTTTATGATTCATTAGCCTTCATAATTAGGGTTTCATGATCTCACTATCATGGATCATACCCTAATTAGACATGCATCTATAATAAAAATTCATTACATGATTAGCATTCATGTAGGAAGTCTTCTCTCTCATCTTCTATAAGATAATGCTTTCATCATCTTTGATTATGCTAAGTCAGCTCAACATGAAAGAGGATTAACATCATGGGTTAATTCATTATCACCATGATCATTAAGGATTACTCATTCAAAGAGTACCAATCACCTTATCCCATTAAGAGTACCTTTATTATAATTATCTTTGATTACATCAAGTATTAATCAACTAATCACTATGTCCTTTATCCACTTTAAGTACCCATGCGGTTTTGGTTAATTATCCACCAAACGGTCTTGGTCATATAGACCCCAAACGATCTTGACCAGATCAGACCTCAAATGGTCTTGCACACTAAACCTCCAAACGGTCTAAGACCGTTTAGACCTCCAAACGGTCTTGCACAAACTACTGAAACCGTTTGGTAAAGTAGGTGGAAATCGTTTTCCGAAGTTACCTTGAGATCGTTTGCTAAAGGTGCTCACATGAAACTGTTTACTAAAGTTGCACACTTGAGACCATTTAGTAACGTTGGTGGTGTAGACCGTTTGCCAAAGTTGACTTTTGAGATCATTTGCTAAAGGTGCTCACATGAAACTATTTACTAAAGTAGACCCCCAAAACCGTTTGCTAAAGTAACCTCTTGAAAATGCATGAACTCAAAAGGTTTGGGATCGTTTGGTCCCAAACATTCTTGAGACCGTTTGGTCCAAACCCCCTCAAAACCGCAAGGACCAAAAAGAGTCTCAACCACTTCAATTGAATTAGGGTTTCCAATGTTGATTCCCTCAATGATAGAGTACATGTAACCATTCATCAATTGGACCTATCATCATACTTCAATTGAGTTAATTAGTTCAACCTTTAACTGGTTTGACCCTCAATTGACCCTCAATTGGTCATCAATTAGGGCTTGAATCAATTGGATTAGGGTTTAGAATCGATGACCCTTCAACATTAACCAATGTGAGTCTAATTACTTTGAAACCATTGAACCTTCATCCAATTTGAACATGACCTGACCCCAAACGGTCTTGAGATCATTTGGATGACCTCCAAATGGTATTGAGACCGTTTTCCCATGTCAACTTCAAAATCCAAGTCAACCAATCAGGGTTTGGTTCATTGGGTTGATCACCATATCAATATTTGATTATACTTCAACCTAGTATCTTTAGATCTTCAATTGGTCAACCATACCTAACCCTAGACCTCCAAACGGTCTTGGGTGATCACCAAACAGTCTTGAGACCGTTTGGGTGATCCCCAAATGGTTTTGAAACCGTTTGGGTCACTCAACCCAAACTTCCAACTTAATCACTCATGAAATCAGCACTCAACCCGATTAGGGTTTTGATGATTGTTGGACCTTCAATTAGTGATCCAATTGGAGTTAATTAACAATTATTGATGGATCATTGACCTACATTATTCTCAACAGGTCTCCAAATGGTCAACGCTTGGTCAAAGCCACCAAACGGTCTTGGACCGTTTGCTTCTATGTGGTTTAGATGAAACTGTTTACATTCAAACAATTTGAAACTGTTTGCTCCCAAATGGTTTGGGAAACCGTTTGAGCAACAAAAACAAACCGTTTGGCGAATTAACTTTTTGGATATTTATCTAGGATGATGTCACCTTCGTCTTCCTCTGTTCAACCAAGAACTGTTGTTGTTCTTCACGGAAGTTATAGCAATGAACTAAAAGGATATCAAAGGAAGAAAAGTAACCAATGATTCTTATAGAAACGAGTGCAATACTAATGCTTAAGGGTTAGAGTTATAAAACCCACCTCTACAACTGATCCAAAGCTCCTACATCCATGGCTTTAATGGTGGATGGAGTTCCAGTAGTTGTCCAAGGTCCGTCCTTCAACTTTTGGATGTGCAAACTAGCTAGAAATGGAAACCCAGTGAAGAAAACCATAATTAACCATTGGTTTTAGGGTTTCCACCATGGATCCGAGGTAGATGATGATCAAAACTCACCTACAGGTTAGAGTCGTCCTTCCTCTGCTCTAGAGATCTCCCTTGGTCGGCCAAAGCAAGGTGATAAGAGAAAGAACTAAGGAAATGACCCTTTTGGTGTTTTGGAAAAAGGATACATATATATATTTATGGGTTAAAATAGAAAAAGAGTTGTTTTTCTTTTAATTCCAACTAATTTCCACAAAAACCTCCTCCATTCCTTGTCCACGAAGCCAACTTCATATCTTGCAAAAACCTCTCCATTATCCAAAGATTAATGGAAAAGGAACTAATCACCTTAAAGGGTTTTATATTAATATCCAACCTTTTAGTGAATATTACTTTTATATTATGTTAATGTGAGTGGCTTCCACTCAACCAAGATCTTTTTGTGCCCAAGCATGGAACAAGCTCTTCCAAACTATTTCATACACATCCTTCAACTTTTGGTTGAAGGGCTTCTCAATTAATTCATTTCTTTTTGTATTAAGTTATATTAAAGAGCCATTTGTGCTTAAATCTTGATTATTTTAATGTCAAGATTCTCTCTCTTCTAGGATAATTCAGATGAGGCGCCCCTCTCATTTTCTTTACTCTACTTGATGCCAAGAAACATGATAGACCCTATAGAGGTGATATTATGCATATTGAACCCTAGGTTTTGGGTAAATTGCACATTACACCAAAACTAGGTTTTAATGCACAAGGATTACTCTACAAGCTTTATCTTGATACCCAAGCTTGTGGAATCCATACCACTACATCATATTCATTCTTATGATGTCTCAACATCATAGGAAATCTTATCATGTGCAATTTGCAAGTTAACCCCTCAACTTGGGTAATTTGCACTTTAGTCCAATTTTAACAAAATAATGTTTCAACATTATTAAAAAAGGACTGAAATTGAAATATAAGTTCCTCAAAAGCCTTATTTACTTTTCAAAGTATAAGAGCACATATATAATCAACTTAATTAGGCAAAACACCTAGGGTTAGTACATAACCCAGGTCAGGGTTGTTACACTATGGGCCATGACCACATAATACCAGGCATTGGCTACGGGCCATATCCTGAAGAGAGTATGGCTATGGGCCATGACTCCACAATACCAGGAATTGGCTGCGGGCCATATCCTGAAGAGAGTATATGCTATGGGCTATAACTCTATAGCGAAGTTGCCAGTATACCCTGGAAAGCTATTTTTTTAGCAGTGACACTAAATGTCCTACATGTGGCCTCGTACTGTCCGAGACAGATGAGGTGATGGAGTCTGGCTCTTCCATTGACCTTGTATGGCACTGGGTTTCGCAACCGAAGGTTGGAGTATGAGCGGTATATCTCATATCCTCAGGGCATAAGTGTGATTATAAAATGTAATCAGCCGTGTAGCATATCTGCTTAAGGATCGAACACGAGAAACATTGTTTGATGCGCAATATAGTTATACATATTAGTGGATAGATGTTATTTATGTTTCTTTACATTCCTTACAAAGCAGATGGATGATTTATAACTCTACCATGGATAGATGCAATGTTCTCCTTAGGAAAGGTGATTATCTTATTCTGCTCATACAAATGATTAATGCTACCTATTAATATAAAAGAACCTCTACTCGGTCTATTACTATTAATATGCAATAATAATGTTTCTAGCGGAGAGTTATATCTCTCGCTGGAACAATTTCAATTGTCTCACCCCCGTGGGATCCAACTTCTTTTTAGGTGGACGAGGACGGGGAGGTAGAAACCATACAGTAGGGGAAGGACAACAGCAACAAGGACAACAGTGACATCTCGGGTGGAGATACAGACTGTCGTGTCTTGTAGATAAGAGTCATATGTGTCATCTATGTACTCTCATGTCCTTGGAGTCAGTAGTTAGTGCTTTTACGATCGACCTGAGATTTTGGCTTGAATGCCTCAAGGTTTTATGTTGCTTATGTATAGTTTTGGTAAAGGAACTGTTGTATGTAACCCTCGAGAAGAGATGGTACAATGTATGTACTTTGTGGACCAAAATATATATATACAGTACCTTGATCCTCTTTAGAAGAGTCTCCTGGAATTGTATCTCTTTGCAAAAAGGTTTTAATTCTTAGTGATTTTTTGTTAATCTGCTGCTAATGTTTTCTTCCGCATTCATCATTATCCGATGTTTGGAGTCTGTCGTCACAATTTAGTGGTATCAGAGCTTGAGGTTCGTTGAGTCTATAGAGACATAGGAATAAGATGTTGAGTCTGTTCTAGTGTCCTTTAGTATATCTTATAGTGACTTCTGCTCATGCAGAAGATAGAACAAAGCTTAAAGATGTCTGGACTACTGAAGGAGTACATTACTGAAAGCAATGTTGATGCACCAACAGAAGGTGCAAGGGACCAGGCGAGAGAAGAATGACTGCCTGAGAACCCCTAAGATGATCCAACTATGATAAGGAATCCTTCTTTTGATATCACTGTTGGGCAAGTTAGGACAGCAATGATGCGTATAGTGGACCATGTATTAGTAATACAACCTAGATTACCAGCCCCCAATGATGAAGTTTTGAACTCCAACAGGATTCTTGATCAACATCAGCATGTCAAAGCAATAGGAAATGTTAGAAGAAATAGGTTACAACCCAAAATCAGGGTTTGTTACAGGTGTAGGTAGCCTGGACATATCAGAAGAGATTGTCCAGAAAAGGATAATGAGGAAAGAATTAAGAAAAGGCCTATCCAAACTCAGGAACAGAGGACTAGTAGTTTCAAAAAAGGGAAGTTTTTGGTACCCCCGATACAACCAGTGTCTAGTGCACTAGGGAAATGGCTACCCAGAAAGGGTAAAGGACCTTTTAGACCATATCAAGAGAATAGAATTTGTCACCAGTGTAGATAGGTAGGACATCTAGCAAGGGATTGTCCAGTTGGAAACACAATATATGGTAACCCAACCACTGAGGAAGAGACATCAAGGTCATCAGAGGAAACAATTTTCTAGTGGCACTCGAGGACGTGGACAGACGTCCCAGGCAGGATCAACTGCATTAAATAACAAAGTACAAAGTCAACATTAGGTAACGGCAAGATACTATGAAAAGAATCAACCTAAGGTAGTAAACAAATTGCGAGATGAGGCAAGTCAGATGAAACAGTTTCATTCTGATATATCATTTCATGATTCTATGTGTTAAATATAAGAAAGTAGTTGTTTTTTAGCTTCCTTTGACTAGTCATATGAGGACACAAGGAAGATGAGGACTTATATTTTACTCAATATTCCTTTAAATGATTTATAATTTCTCTTATCTTTGTGAAAAAGGGGATAAGATATATATGTGATGCCTGGAGGAAATCCAGGAATGATAAGTCCTATGTTTTAGATGATATGAAAAGTAAGGAACATGATAGTAAATAAAGTCCTTACTACCTAATCTCAGTCCTTGTATACCCTGGCCAGGTATATAATTATTGAAGATAAGGTGAGTATGGAACTCTTAGATTGTTATCTTTCTGACTACTCTGATCAAGTAGTCATTCTGAGACAATCTAGTGAGCATAAAGAAACTAGAAATATGGCATGGATATTTTTTTATCACATCCTAAGTGCAAGAAAGAGGAATTTGAGATGATATCAGATCAGTGTGTGTGTATGAGGAAGTAAAAAGTATAATCCTCATAATAAAGAGAATAAGAACAAGAGAGATGATCACTATCTAATAAAGCATGTGTGAATAGTAAAAGATCCTTTCCCATGATGTAGAAATGGAAAATGTGATGAAATCACAAAATGCTCATGAACAGTTGAAAGTTCATGCTATAATTGGAAGAGATGATAATCCCTTCTCTTTGATAAGCAACCCTGGGTGATGATGGGGTGATGAGAGGAATATGTTTCTTTGTGTTCTCTCCTTTTAGGGACATGGCAGTCAAGTGAGTACTATGACACTTGATGTGCATGGATTAGAAATAATCCAATGACGAATACTTAGAAAAGTATCATATCATCTTGGACTTTGGTCCCACAATAGAGATATGTGTAACAAATAATGTTCCAAAGATAAAAGAAAGATCCTTTTATATGTGTGGCTTTGGTAATAACAATAGAAAGATGGAAATGATGAGGATGTGATGTGTTTTTAACACATGTGATGGATACCAAAGTAAGGAATTATGGTATCTAAGAAATATCAGGTGGTATGGAAAAGTAAAAGCATAACTCCTAATCAGATGACTTATGTTGGTTACCTGGAATGGCCAACTGTGAAATCAGTCTAGTTACATAAAATAGTATGAACATCGCATGTTAGAGGTTTATGCTCCGCATAAACATAACATCGGTAAGGATGCACTAATTGAAGGAACGATTGTAAACTCATTGTGGGAAAAGCTTATAAAACTAAAAATAATTCCTTAAGATACCTCTATTTAGATCTGTTAAGGAAGCTTATACATAAAATCTAAAGATACCTCTAAGGTAAGTTCTTAATTGATAAGTAACCTCCCCTTATGAAAAGAGTATGTACAACTAATGAGATAGTTGGTACAAGCAGCAAGAAAGTTTAGTGTTGTGTCAGTAGATTGGATGGCACAACAAATGTATGGCAATACTTGTAGTCCTAAATGGGTGACAGAACATAACTCTGGTCTTTACTTGAAAGTGAAATGCTAAACTAAATGAGGAGTATGGGAGACTCCCCAGAATCAAGAATCATGTCAAATAAAGTTGTAAGATGAGAAAAGTGACAAATCAATGAGGTTTGACACTTGAGTTAAATAAGTAATGTATAATGTTTCTCTGACTAAGAAAGGTATTAGCTGACACAGAGTTGACTCTACAGTCAATAATGAAAAGGACAGTGGAGTATGTGTCCTGTGTGACCGATTCTATGATAACCCAGTGTGGAAGAACTTTGTGTTGATCAAAGTTCTATGGTGTCTCCAAGGCATTAAGATGTTAGGTGGATACTTGATGATATGATGAATAAATAATATCTATCTTCCTTTACCTGGGATTTCGGGGACGAAATCCTTGTTAGGGGTTTATAACTGTAACATCCCTGAACTGGGTTATGCCTTAACCCTATAAGTTTTGCTTAAGTAAGTCATTTATATTCTTGTCTTTATCATTTGAAAAGTAATTAAGACTAAAGGAGAGCTTATGTTTCAATTTTGGTCCTATTTGAATAATGTTGAAACAATGTTTTACATGTTTTGGACTAAGGTGCAATATACCCAAATTGAGGGGTTACTTTACAAATGTTACATGATAAATGTTCCTCAAGTGTTATGGCATCATAAGAATGAGAATGATGTTGAGGTATGGCTTCCACAAGCCTAAGTTCCAAGAAGGAGCTTGTTTGAATAATGCTTGTGTATTGAATGCTAGTTTTGGTGTAATTTGCAAATTACCCAAAATCTAGGGTTGAATATGTAAAATACCACTTTAAGAATATCCCTACTGTTTATTGGTATCATTTAGAGAAAAGAAAAAGAAAGGGGCGTCTTTTTTGAACTACTTTTGAGGAGAGATAATCTTGATAATAAAATAATCAAGATTTAAGCATAATTGAAACCCTAATTTATTTTGTAGAAAAAATAAATATATTAATTGAAGTGCACATCAACTAAAAAGGCTTTGGTTGAAATCCTATAATTCAAGGATGTTCAAATGCCTTGAGTTGCACCGAAATATCCTAAGTAGGTGAAGAAACCCACTCACATTTGTTAATTAAAAAATAATGTCCACTAAAAATGGATAATAGTATTATATCAATTAAGGTGCTTAAGTGATTGCTTTTAATTCAAGGATAAACGAGAGGATATTGAGGATGAAGGGAGTTGGATTCGGAGGCAAGGAAGGGAGGGGGCATGTGGAAAAGAAAGTGGATGGATTTTATTCTACTTTCTCTCTTCTAGAAAATCAATCACATATATTCAATTTTCTCTTCACTTGAAAGACTATTTTGCAAACCACTTTCTTCCCTTGCTTTGTCCAATGACCAAGGAGATTATGAGCAGGAGGAAAATGTTCCCCAAGCTAAAGGTAAGCTCCATGATCATCTTCAACCTTGAATTAATGGTTGAAATCGGATAACATTGATTTTCTTCTCTTTTCCATCCAATGCTCAACCTTGATCATCTTTTGCATCCAAAAAGTTGGAAACGAGCCTTGGATAGTTGGAGGAGCTTCTTTCACCATTAGAGACGTGAAGCTTGAAGATTTGAAGCCACTTTGAAGGTGGGTTATATAACTTAAACCCATTAATGTTGTTATTGATTTCAATTTCTCATCATATGTTGATCCTTTATTTCTTTTTGAATAATTGCTGAATTTTTCATATATATGGAAATAGGAATCGGAGGTCTGAAGCTTGATGATGATGACATCATCTTATCACACACCTCAAGAAATATCATGAGCAAACGGTTTCACTTTGTATTGGTCAAACGGTTTCAAACCATTTTAGACCAAACGGTTTCAAACCCTTTGGTGACCAAACAGTTTCAAAACCGATTGGAGGGCAAACGGTTTCAAACCATTAGAGACTAAATGGATTCAATAGGTTCAAAAATTGATTGATATCATGAACTAATAACTTAAAACAAATAAAATTCAATTAATTTCTGAACCCTAGCTCTATTAGGTTCAAAGCCCTAAGTTAATTAAGGAACAAAACCCTAATTTAGGGTTAAACGGTTTCAAGCTGAATTGACTAAAAGGTCTTAGACTGTTTGAGGACCATTCGGTCTCAGACCATTTGAGGACTAAATGGTCTCAAACCATTTGGGGTTAAATAATATTTAAATCAAACAGTCTCAAACCGTTTAGGGATTAAACATTTTCAAAATTGATAAGATCAAATGGTTTCAAAACCGAATGAAGGAATTAGGGAAAGACCGTTTGGAGGTCAATGACTTCAAGACTGTTTGGAGGTCAATGACTTCAAGACCGTTTGGAGGTCAAGCACCTCAAGACCATTTGGAGGTCAAGCACCTCAAGACCATTTAGAGGACAAGCACCTCAAGACCGTTTGGAGGTACAAAAGGTTCAAGACCGTTTGGAGATCAATGAACCAAGACCGTTTAAGGTCTAACGGTCTTCAAGACCGTTTGAAGGTCAAGTGACCTCAAGACTGTTTGAAGGTCAATTGACCTCAAGACCGTTTGAAGGTCAAGTGATCTCAAGACCGTTTGAAGGGCCAATTGGTCCAAGACCGTTTGAAGGTCTAATTGGTTCAAATCATGTAAATACTAATAACCCTATAAGTGGTTGAAGGGTATCTCAAGGATGATTTCAATAGAAGAACTTTTAAAGTATTTAGGTGATTAGCATAATTAGAGTGATTATCACTCAATGCCTATGAAAGTAACTAATGCAATACACTATGATAAGCATAGGTGCATGTACTTAGTGAAAGGTTAAGTCAATTGAATAAGGTATGATGGTGGTGTGTGTTCCTAAGTACATGGAACAATGATAAATATTATTTAATACTTATATAATGCTATGTGTTCCAAGAAATGTGGAAGCACTGATTTAGGGTTTGGATTAGTGAGGTAATCATAAAACCCTAATGAATGGAGAATGGAAATCCTAATTAATAAGGGAAATTACAATACATAAGTTTAATTGAATACTTATGAAGGTATTATGTAATTCTAGACATGTGAAACCTTAATACAGGGTAATACTATGTGAAACCCTAATATAGGGTGATGTTATGTGAAACCCTAATTGATAAAGTTGAGAAACCCTAATACAGGGTAATGCTATGTGAAATCCTAATATAGGGTGATGTTATGTGGAATCCTAATATAGGGTGATGTTATGTGAAACCCTAATATAGGGTGAGATTATGTGAAACTCTAATTTATAAAAAAAAATGGGAAACCCTAACCCTAAAGAGGGAATAGTGATGTTATCTTTGCATTGTACAATGTTGATATGTAATTGATATGGTTGTTATCAAGTATACTAACCATGCAGGTATCATGAGATGATGAGGATAATCATGTATGAGGTATGATATTTAATGGGCCTTATGAGCCATTATTTTATTTGTTACCTAGTAAGAGGTGACAAGATGTGCAATGGCCTTGTGAGCCATGTGAATAAGTTGTTACCTAGTAAGAGGTGACAAGATGTAATGACCTTGTGAGCCATGTGATAATTTGTTGCCTAGTGAGAGGTGACAAGATACTTAATGGGTTTTGTGAGCCATGTGTGATGCTTGTGTAACAAGTGTCCTGAATACCTTAGTCAGATGATCTGGAGGTAATAGTTACCTGATAAGTGGTAACCTTGTTCTGTGATGAACTAAGGGTTTGAATACCCAGATTTAGTAATCATGATGATGATTATGTTAAGGGATGAGAATTCCCAATAATAAGACAAGGGATTGAGATCCTAAATGTTATATGTGTTCTAAAGAATTGAAAAGTACTTGATAGATGTATTACACTTTTCTTTGTAGCATTTGTCATAATAATTCATGTTTGAAAACTTGACTGATGCTAAAAGAATATGGTAAAGTACTTAATTATCCAAGTGAAATATCATCATGTAGTGCCCTGGCCATAGATCCATCAGTGTCAAAATTTGTTGATGGTGAAACGGGTTGCTCCGCGGCATAACCCGATGAACGCATATTTTTGAATATGTGGGGGTAATGGGCGAAAATATCCTTACACCTCATAGCAATGACTGCGGGCCATATCCTATGCACAGGAATGGTTATGGACCATATCCCAATAAGAGTATGGCTATGGGCCATGACTCCACAATACCAGGCATTGGCTACGGGCCATATCCTAAAGAGAGTATGGCTATGGGCCATGACTCCACAATACCAGGCATTGGCTACGGGCCATATCCTGAAGAGAGTATATGCTATGGGCTATAACTCTATAGCAAAGTTGCCAGTATACCCTGGAAAGCTATTTTTTTAGCAGTGACACTAAATGTCCTGCATGTGGTCTCGTACTGACCGAGACATATGAGGTGATGGAGTCTGGCTCTTCCATTGACCTTGTATGGCACCGACTTTGGGTTTCGCAACTGAAGGTTAGAGTATGAGTGGTATATCTCATCTCCTCAGGGCATAAGTGTGATTAAAAAATGTAATTAGTCATGTAGCATATCTGCTTAAGGATCGAACACGAGAAACATTGTTTGATGTGCAATATAGTTATACATATTAGTGGATAGATGTTATTTATGTTTCTTTACATTCCTTGCAAAGAAGAGGGATGATTTATAACTCTACCATGGATAGATGCAATGTTCTCCTTAGGAAAGGAGATTATCTTATTCTGCACATACAAATGATTAATGTTGCCTGTTAATATAAAAGAACCTCTGCTCAGTCTATTACTATAAATCTGCAATAATAATGTTTCGGAGAGTTATATCTCTCGCTGGGACAATTTCAATTATCTCACCCATGTGGGATCCAACTTTTTTTAGGTGGACGAGGACGGTGAGGTAGAAACCATACAGTAGGGGAAGGACAGCAGCAACAAGGACAGCAGTGACATCTCAGGTGGAGATACCGACTGTCGTGTCTTGTAGATAAGAGTCCTATGTGTCATCTTTGTACTCTCAGGTCCTTGGAGTCAGTATTTAGTGCTTTTACGATCGACCTGAGATTTTGGCTTGAATGCCTCGATGTTTTATGTTGCTTATGTATAGTTTTGGTAAAGCAACTATTATATGTAATCCTCGAGAAGAGATGGTATGTGGTATGTACTTTGTGGACCAGAATATATATATATATATAATACCTTGGTCCTCTTTAGAAGAGTCTCCTGGAATTGTATCTCTTTGCAAAAAGGTTTTAATTTTTAGTGATTTTTGTTAATCCGCTGCTAATGTTTTCTTTCGCATTCATCATTATCCGATGTTTGGAGTCTGTCGTCACATACATAATAATGGTCTCTTTCATGGAAATGAAGATAAAGATATGTACGTTCAAGGCCCTCACTTGCCAGAACAAGATAAGGATGTTGAGCAACATCACTTATTGACTAATAAAAGATGGGGGTCCAGATAGAGCACCTCTTCCTAACTTATATGATCAATGGGATGAGGAACAAATTCAAAATGTGAATGAGAGAGTCATCTACTTCAATAGTGGACACACAAGATTTCCCAATAGTTGATTTATTAAGAAGACTACAAGAAGCCAAACTGAAGCGAACCACCTAGGTTTGGGGACTTTTTCACCCAACCTTCATTATTTTGACACTTTTTAGTTATTTTTCACACGTTCCAAGACACACACACACACTATACTTGTCAGTTTTTCTATATGTTAATCATGTTGCAACAAGTTTATAGATAGAAGGATGAGGCATAGAGGATCTAGACAAGGAGAGAATCAAGATGGAAAAAAAAAGAATTGAAATCGGTAAAAAGTTATAGGAAGGTGACAACCATGGCCATTCCAAGCAACACAGTCGTGGTGCCAACTGGACAAAATGGTTTTTATGCATAGAACAACAGTTCTGGCTCTGCCCTTACCATTTGAAGCCATGTGATCTCTCCCCCTCTCAATGGTTGTGTACCATGACTATGTGACCATAACCCTACTATTCTAAACTTCTAATTCATGTTGAGGACAAAAATTGTTTAAATGTTTGGGGTGGTAGGGTGGTAAGCCCTTACTTTAAACCACATTCTTCTATGTCTCTTATTCTAAATTTTTGTACAAAATGATCAAATAGTCTATCTAACATTTATACTTGTCCATCTATGTTTATTTTCATTTTTGTTGCATACATGTATACATATAGTTTAATTTATTGCACTTTTGCGTAATTTTTCATTCTTTTTACTTTTCTTGCTATTCCATGTCATGCTTTGCATTTCATGTAAGTCTTTTGTAATTGTTGTGTGTTTCTAGCTAGGAGTTGCTTGTTTGTTGTTTATTGCTTCCTAATGTAGGTTTTAATGTGATTGAAGGCAATTTGGTACCACTTTGGCCAATTTTTCCCAAGCTTCATCTTTATTACTTAATAGTGTGTTTCAAATAAATCTCTACATATTGTGATGTGAATGATTAGAATTGGGATAATGCAGTCCATTGATAATGTTTTTGGATAAATGAGTCCTATGTTGAATTTTTGCACGTGCTCCAAGCTTCTTTCAAGTAATGGACTATTTTAATAAAAGTGTGAGCCTTGCATGCCTTGGATGCTTGGGAGTTTTCATTCAATGTGGAAAGAGTGTGATATACCATATTGTTCATATGATGCATGGTTTGTCTTTTGGTGAATGTTGCATGTATTTGCTTGCTTGAATGAAATTCTACATGGGTCTTCATCACCTATGACTCCTCATTGACTTGTCATCTCTTGTACCATCCATTTACCTCTCTACCTCATGAAAGGATTCCAAAAGTTCACATATTAGCCTTAGACATCCTCCAAAAGTTTGGGATGGCCATATCTATAGCCCTCCCCTGCTTCACCTTTATCACCATATGCGCTCCTTACATATGGGGCAGAGACAATTGAGAAAAAAGTGAGGGATGGCTCTATGCAATAGCCTCTCAAGAAAAGGAAAAAAGATGAGTGCTCCTATGTAATAGCACTCCACTCACTTACATGACCCTTTCTTATCTTTTTATGCCTAGCATGGCTAGGGTAAATTAATTCTAGCCCTTAGAACCCTACACAAGCCAAGTGGGTCATGAGAGATGAAGTGAAGTGTATGATGGAGCTCTATCAAGTGAACAAACAAATCTAACCAAGTTGATGTATGCCTACATGATACGGTCTACCTGAAGCATTATGAATATTGCATTATTTACATGTGTGATTGATATCCCACAAATTGTATTTCTTGTACTCTATGATGGAATCACATTGAAATATTGAAAGATGAATGAAGAGTAGTGGATTGCATGCCTCATTCCACATGTGAACTTACTTTATCCAATGAACAACATGATGATTGTATTCTCCTAGGTTTTTCTTGAATGAAGTGAAAGAGAGATTAAGTTGGAGCATACTTGAGGACAAGTATGTTTTAAATTCATCTCTTCTCCTCTCACATACCACCATTCTATTGTAGTCTAGAGATTATCTACAACAACCCAGTAGATTCTTAGATACTATCATGTCCCTACTATCATCTCCAATGTCCATGGTCAGAGCAATGCCTCCCTTTGATCTACCTCACAAGTGCCTTCAATGGTAGATTGAAACCTAGCCCGTGTAAAATGACCATGTTTTACTATGGAGGCCCAATTTTGTTTTAGATCCTACTGTGTCTTGGTCTATCTATGCTCATGGGTGTAGAAGTCGGTGTCATAGTTGGAAAAAGGCCTATGATGGATGGATACTCATTGTTGCCACTAATCATGAGCATGTGGATTCTGCAAGAGATCTTGCAACTTATAAGTTAGTAACCTTTAGTTTTTTCTAGTAAAGCATGATGTTAGAAATTAATGAAACATGATAAGATGTGAGTTAAAGCCTTGTGGCTGCCCAGGCGACTAGGGCCCCATGTGAACTCACCCGACTTGGGAGGAGGGGTGGCGGATGACCTTCTCCCTTTCTCCCCTGGGCCCTCTCTATCTTCCCCTCCAACCTTTCCCTCTCCATCTCCGTGGAGGTATGGTCGGCTACAGTTTCTTTGGTGTGATTGGACGCGCTCTTGTGTGAGCGGCGGCAATGCTAGGGTGCTTGGCGTTGGGGCCTCGTGGTGGTTTCCCCACCCATAGTGGTTGTTGTGTTCTCCCTTGTTAAGTCGGTCCTAGCTTCGGTGGTCTCCATCCAAGGTTGTCACAGTGCCTGGGGCTCGAAGAGACCACGACTCTTCTTCCCTTTTTTCCCTTTTATCTTTTGTTTTCTCCTCTACCTCTTTTGCTTTGTGTTTTGTTGTTGCATTGCCTGGGTTTGTGTTGTGAGCCCTCAGCTTCAGCTAGGTGGGTGGTCTTGTAAAAGGGGGCCACTAGTGACCTCTTTTGTGTGGTTCGTTTGTTGGGGTTTCCCCCCTTTCTACGGTCTTTTGTGTTTCTTTTATTTCTAGTCTCAGGTTTTGGTGGTGTGGCGGAGGTTTGGTCATTGCTCGATCTGGCTGGTTTGCTGGTGTGTCTTGTATGTGTCTGTTCTTGTCTATATCTGTTCTGGCGTCTGAGGTTTGGTGGGTGTGCCCTCAGTTTCCCTATTGGCTTGCTGGGGTAGGGGATAATCAGGGGTCTTGGTTTTGGAGGCGTTGCTTCCATTCCTCTCTCGATTGTGATCGAGTTAGGATTATTGGTGAGTGGCGGTGGGGTTGTGTTGTGTTTTCTATCCCCCATCCTTGTTCTTCCTCCGACCTTTTTTGCTCCTTTGCTTATCCTTGAGAGGGATCTGTAGTGGCTTTTTCTGCTGGTGCCGTAATATGGTATGTTATCTGTTATCTTTCTCTCTATTTGTAGTTTTCTTTAGTGAGTTATAGATTATATGTTGTCGTGTGGTTTGTGTCCTCCTTTCATGTTAGGTCTTTTTTTGTTTCTTTGTTATATGGCAGCAAGTGTGAAGGTGATCCCTTCTTCGGTCACTGGTTTGGAGCATATACTTTATATCAGATATAATCTCAGGTTGAAGGAATCTCTCATAAAAAGATGTTTTGGTCAGCGATATAGAAGAGAGATCAATACATCATTGTACTTATCATGTTTCGATATGAGTTTCTGGTTATTGTATATGCTCTTTACTTTTTGTGTTCGATTGGTGTATCACCCTTTACATGTAGATGCCATATGGATTTAATGTAATGAATGTGATGTCTTTCAAAAAAAAATATGTGAGTTAAAAATCATGGAGAATCTGAGTTCCAGAGGTAGCCAAATCATTCCTTGTAATATGTATCTTGTCTCCATGTAATTGATTCAAGAACTCCCATAATAATGTATGATTGTTCACTCTAATGCCAATCTACTATCATATATCTATAATATTTTCATATGGGAAGTTCAGATCTTACTAATATAACTAATTAGGTACAATACCAATTGTCTACAGTTTCAATAATCCACTATATTTCATATTTAAACATACCAAATAATGATAGTGTTTGACGATTTGGAACTTGAGTCCAATAAATTTAGTATGCATGTCTACTATTCTTCATAATAGATCGATTTAATGATAAATATATGGGGAGGATGATAGACCAAAACAACTGACACATTAACTTAGTGTTTATTATAGATATGCATATTAGTAAAATTTCATACCAGTGAATAACAAGTGAAGCTTTAGATATATACATATATATGTATATATATGTGTATATATATATATATATATGTATATGTATATATATATGGGGTGTTTCTAATACCTGCACAGGTAGCTACACACTCCTGAAATAGTTAGCTTTCTTCAAATTTTTAGAATACATGTGTTCATGGATATATTACCTTCCAATTAGTTACATTACCTGCATTGTAGATACAGTTGTTACAGTTGTACAATAACATCTTTTTTCCAAAAAAATTACTGTACAAACTGCCCATTTTTACCTTTTCAGCAGATTAGTTACTTTCATCCAAATCCTTACTTTTCTTACTAAATAGTTACTTTTTGGTATGCATGGGTAACTTAACCTTAGTTACCCATGCGAGTATTATAAAAATCCCCTATATAAGTATATATATATATATATATATATGAAACATAAGTTCTACAAATACTATAACTAAATTAACCTACCATATTTCATATCTTAGAAAATGATACTATGACATATATCTTAAAGAAGAATTCTCGATACCCTTGACATGATTTATGAGGATACTTAGTATCTCTCTCGATTCTTCACATATATGAATCATATTGATATATACACACTTTTAATCTTTATAATTATTATATATAAATTAGTCATTCTTGTAATCATTAAGAAATATATATATATATATATATATATATATATATATATATATATATATATATGTTGCACCAGTTTATCATTGTCAAAATAAAACCATGTACGTGTATGCATACTATGATGGTATTAATTCTCAATGTGAATGTAAGAGTGTGTATACCTATAAATGACCTCCCTCTAATTAAGTGTTGTATGAGAGAAAGAAGCATATTCATTTAGATAAATATTATTTTATATCAATTGCTAAAAGTACAAAAAGACATTTAAGAGGAAGCTCTGTTAAGAATGTAGATGACTTGCAATGGGAATAACACAAAATGAATAAATATATGGAAATATTAAAACATAAATTTTTAACTAATATGTCACTCGGATTTCAGTTGAACATACCCTTGTCATTATAAAAATCTAGAAAGCAAGATTTAATTCAAATATAATAATGTGTGGACAACTTTATATTTGTAAGTTTATGCTAATATGGGACATTATTTAAATTCATATGTACAATTTCATATGGTAATAAATACACTATAATTCATGAATAAATGAATGAAATTTAAATATTTAAACATGTATAGATAAAGATAATCTAGAAAAAGATTATGACCAATTACAATAGAAGTTGTTATCAGGAAATGAACCTCAATTATGAATTATGAATATTGAGAAGTGATAACTTGAAATGTCAATATATAACCTTTTGTAAAAATGAAACACACATTTTGGTGTTCCTAAACCCTAAATCAACATTAGACAACCAATACTAGGTCTAGTTTAGCTTTAAATTTTGAATGAGTAATTGTAGAAATATGTGTGTCTAAAACACCTTTAGGTCAAGAAGGATGGCAACTGGGAGTTTCACCCCTACAATGAGGGCTAGTTGTGAAGATCAGGCTAGTGCAAATATGCACTAATTTGATCGAGAACCCATATTTCCTATAACGAACCAATATCTTTTAATTTATTCATGCAATGGTTCCAATGGAAATTTCTAATTCCTATATTGTTATTTTCTAAATTCATTTTGTATGTTGGATGCATATCTATGACCCCACTTGACTTTCTATTTGGAAATAAAAAATGGATGAATTGTCTATCTTGTCACTCAATTATGCATGCATGGTGGCATACTATATATTTATAGTAGTAGTTCTTATCTACAACCATTTATATTTTCGGGTGCGTCCTTTCCACCCAGGGTGTGAGTTTGCTAGTCCATGATCTAGTGTGTTAGGTGTCTCAGTCTATCCCATATCTACATTAATTAATATCTCAACTATTTGATCAAGACTTTTGTAAAAATTATAGAGTTGATCAATTGACTTCCACCCTATCATTTGACTCATCCATATATTGTCTATTAATCGATCAATGACATTCAATTGATCAATTGACTTATCAATCTTAGCCCATCATATGATCTATCAATTGACTACTTGGGTTATTTATCAACGTGTCTAGATCTACTTTACTCAATCTTGAACTCAATTGATTCAAAAAAATTTACTTATCTATTACCCTTGAGGTGAATAAATATTTAATGAGAACAATGATGAAATAGTACATTTGTTGTGGTTATAAATGATGTTTGTATATCATACTTGAGAAATCAAATTACATCTTTTTCCATCATATATATTAGTGTGTTTGTATTGTATGGGTTTATTCCTTAGTTAAGTAAGGAGTGGATCCCCTCCAGGTTCCACTCTTTACACCTAAAGTCTCTCCTTTAGATTGGGAAGGCATGGGCAAGAGTTTCAATAAAACTTAAGTCTTCATCCAGGATTTTATGACAATTTATAGTTGACTCATATAACTTCACAGTCGATCATTTTGGAAGCCTAGTTGACCAGTTAACCATGGATAATCCATGATAATTACATAACAATTGACTAATAACTCATGTGACCAACTAGACATTCTATATAACTGATTGACATCTCGATTGATTGATCTAGACTTTTTTAAACATTCTATAGTTGATAGATTGACTTCCAACCTATCATTTGAATCGTCCATAGATTCTCTATTAATTGATCAATGACATTCAATTGATCGATTGAGTTATTGATATTAGCTCATAATATGATCTATCAATTGACTAATTGGGTTATTTATCAACATGTTCATATCTACTTTACTCAAGATTGATCCCGATTGATTCAAAAACATTCCAATCACATTATGTATTTTTATATTCATTTTTTTAAGTATCCTATTTTTGTGACCCTATAGGTTCCAATTATCATGGCAGTGATGTTAATGGATTCACAAACAACGAGTGGTATCTCAAAACATATTTTTTCTATTCAATTAATTTGGTAAGTTGGAGAACAACTTTAGCTAATGTGAGCAATGTTACCATGATCATATCATACCCTTGTCATAGAAATCCACATTTTTTATGTCTACATATCTTTCTTGGAACTTTTCCAACATAGCATGAGGCTTCAATGTTTATGTCTCTTGCTTGGAACTTTTCTAACTTATAGATCTACCATTTAGGTACTGCACAAAACCTAATTGTGATTGGCAATTGTATATGTGCATATGGAATATCCCATTAATGCAACCCTTTACAACCAACTCTTCCTCACCTTTGCAAAATCTAGCATTGATCATTATTTATTCTCAAGTACTTAATTATGCTCATTGTAGCAACCCAACAACCTTCATCAATTTTTGACCAATACCTTCTTGTTATTCTCAAAGCATATGATATGTCAATATGTGTATATAAAATTTCATACGTAATAAATCCAATTATATAGGCATGCGATCTTTCTCGTGTATGCCCTCTCTTACAAAGAGTTGGTACATTGATATCTAGATAGACTTACTACACGAGATCTGACTATAACTACTCTCTTAGAGTCTTGTATACTGAAACATTTCGCTACTTCAGCAATGTATGTACTTTATCTTAGACCAAGAATCCTCATATATCTATCTATGTATATCTTTATTCCTAGATATATGATGATCACCTAATTCCTTTATATAGAAGATATATCCCAGCCATGTTTAGTTAATTGTAGAGTAGGGATGTCATTTTCCATAAAGAGTGTGACATATACATACAATATGAGCAATACAATTATTCTCTCACAAACTTTCTTGTAAAGCCAAGGTTCATCTTTATTTTTCATCAACCAGACTATCTGATAACTCAATAAAATGAAGAGTCTATCTTCTAGATGCATGATTTAATATGTAGATTGACCTTTGTATATTACAAACTACTCTAGCTTGAATTTGAAGAAATAAACCCTTTATATTGTGTCACATAAACATCCTCAAGAAGCTTAATATTAAAAAATGGGGTTTTATTGTACATTTACCAAATTTTGTAATCATGATTAGCTACTATGTCAAGCATGAAACTTGTGGATTTAACCATGGAAACATGCAAAAAAGTGTCATGATAGTTAACTACTTGAACTTTTCTGTAACCTTTTGCAACCAATCATCCTTTATAGGTTTGTGAATTACCAACCATGTCATTCTTATTCTTTAAGACCCATTTTCACCCTTCGGGTTCTGCCCCTTTATGTTCATCCACCAAGGTCCATACCTTATTGGCATATATGGAGTGCATCTAAGGCCTCATGGCTTCAAGCCATGTCATATAGTTTAGTATCTCAATAGCTTCTTTGTTGGTTGTTGGATCATCATGATCATATCCACCATATCACCTATTTGAGTGGCAAGAAATGTAAATTACTCTAGATCCAGGGCATGTCCTACTAAACCTTCAAGGATCTTATGCTACAAGATATTTTTTAGATTCCACAACATTTTGTTATTTTTCTTATTTTTTGTGTTCCTCCATAGGTTCAATGTTTTCTTGTTGGTATCTAAATTCTTTAGGTTCTATTTTTCTTTCATTGCTTACTTTGGAAATGAATTCCTTTTCACGTAATACAACATTTATGAAAACAAACACTTTGTTGTTAGATTGAATATACAAGTAATATCTCTTGGTTTCTTTATGATATCTAAGAAAGTAACATTCATCAAGTTTTGGAATAAGAATTCATGAAACTATTTCTTGATGTAAGTTTCACATGTCCAAATATTTATAAAATGCATAATGGGGTGTTTTCCCAATCCATATATCATATGTTGCCTTTTGAATTATTTTGGAGGTACATGATTAAGTGTAAGATGTGGTTTTAAACAATATACCTAGAATGAAGTCAGGAGATTGGTTAAGCTCATAATCGATGATACCATGTCAAACAATGTGATTCCTTATTTTTCATACACCATTATGTTGTGATGTTCTAAATGGAGTTAATTATGATGGAAAACAACGTCTCTTAGAAGATCTTATACTCTTGGTTTAACTGTTGCCCACAACAATATAATCAAATTCATCAATATTCTTTCCAATTTGATTATGTACCTCATTCATAAATCCTCTTAAATTTTAGATGTACATATCCATATCTACTAAGGTCGTTAGTAAATGTAATGAAGTAATTATTCCCACCTCTAGCATTTGTGTAAAATAGCCCATGTAACATGGTTATGTATGATTCCTAGTAAACCACTATATTCCATTGTCACTAGTAAAAGGAGCATATGTCATCATTCCCAATAAATAATATTTACATGTATTTAGTGACTCAAAATCAAATGAATCTAGATGTTCATTATTATGGAGTCTAGAAATGTGATTCCAATATGTGCCTTAAGAGAAAATTCTTGAGGCTTGATTTGTTTGAGTCATTAGTTTTAGCTTTTGGTTTATGTGTTATTGATTCAGCCCTATTTTAGGGCTCCATCTTGTGTCATATTGCATTTCAATCACATCTACACCTAGTAAATTATATGTTATTTCCCCTAACATGTATATTTGTGTAAAATGCACCTATGGATGCTATTTGCATGTTTTTCAGGTATTTAGACCACACTTGGATGGAAAGAGTGATCCTAGGGTTTCTCTACCCTTGGAGAGGCCCAAAGTGAATTCCAAGACTCCCTCATCCCACCTCTAGTGGCCAAAGATCAACTGAAGTAAAGATGTCCAAGAATGAACCAAGTACAAGCTCAAAGTGATGATGCAGAGAGAAGTATGGCCCTGTAGCATAGCATGGTCGTGCTACCATGACCTAACAAGGCCATGCTACCATGACTCAGTATGGTCATGCAGTGTTGCACAGTCGTGTTGTATACAGACCATCATGGGAATTCCACTCAAAACAGGCAGCCAACTCCAGAACCAAAATGACAGTGGCGACCACCACAACCATTCTACCCTTACCCCACCATGGTCGTGCC
The DNA here is from genome assembly GCA_963693085.1 of Alisma plantago-aquatica. Classification (NCBI taxonomy): domain Eukaryota; kingdom Viridiplantae; phylum Streptophyta; class Magnoliopsida; order Alismatales; family Alismataceae; genus Alisma; species Alisma plantago-aquatica. The sequence continues at coordinate 683,312,634 of OY856415.1, read as the reverse complement.
ACCATCAGTTCAGAACCCCACATGTTAATGTGATTTTTCCCCACTTTTCACCTCGGTCATTTCCACACACCACAACCATGTTCCCCTATACCCACCACGGGCGTGGTACCCACCATGGCTATCAGGACCCACTCTTTTGATCAGCATAAATACCAACCATTAGAGATAATCCCAAACCTAAACCTAGATTATAAAATAAAACAATGAATTCTCAACAAAGGCGATTAAACAATATACGAAAAAGACAAATAGATTTTTCCTTTTTATTTCTTCACAAATTCATAAATCAATGTCACATCAAGGATATCACATTCAGATATCACAAATCATATTCAACTCCATTAAATCTAGAATCAAATCTTGTTCTCATATGCGATTCAGTTTACATCAGATACATGTACATTGATGAACAAACTTAATCTACAACCCATCCCGGGAAAGAGAGAGTACAGGGACATTCTAATATATCGAGATTATGCTATTTATATCTTCCTTATCGTGACCTCTCTGCTGGATAGCATTATACCTAAAAACATTTGAAACAACCTCATGAGACTCATATAGAGCCCCGGTGAGTGGATACCTCCCACTCAAGCTAGGTACATGCATCAACATCAGATTAAGTATAATAAACTTAACATAAACATGCAGATATTGAAAATTCTAGCAGATAGATTTATCATAAGTCATTTCTAACTTGTAATGATAATCTGATCCAACAGATAAGGTAATCACTTAAACCAATTATAACTTTGAAACATCTTTTAAAGCATGTCTATGAACAAATCAAAAGATACTTCTTAGTTCAGATTAAGAATCCTAATGCATGAGTAATAAGTCAAGTTCTAAGCATTTTGAATCAATACATAACAACAACATTAACTTTATGACACTCCACCAGCGGGACCAGGAACACATCCTACAGTCCTGAAGCTAAAGTACACATAATACATATCTACCGAACAATACTATCAAATAGCAAGCAATCCAACACATATTCAAAATGGATATAAATCCCAATATTTATAACTTGTCAGCATGACAGATCATAATATGAAATAGAAACTGTCCATAGCAACATGATTACTTTCCACAACATGAAGCTTAATCAATAATGACAAATCATCAACTAGCAGTACAAGGAATGTAATAATAATTCAAATCATGTTCTACACTGCTTATCATCTTTTATTCATTTGCCCTGAAACTACTTGGCTTGTACCTCACCAAGTAGAAGTCACCACGCCTAATTCTCGTGTCAACGACTCACCGTCACTATCTTAGGGTTTATTCGGACACCCTAAGATATCAAAAATAGACCCTGGACACCTTAAGGTTGCCTAAAGAGGCTCATGTCCTCATCTCAGGTACACGAGATAGGAATCAGCAAAACAATATATCACATATCACAGTAGTTCACATATTTTCACATTTCACATGTTTCATTTCATCAGAGTCTATTCCATCTAGACATAGACTTTCACAACAAGGATTTAGGGCCAGATCCACTCCAGATGACTCACTCCTAAATCTTGGTGGTCTAACCTTTAAGGTCTCGATCCACACTCTGGAAATCCTTCTCATAATTCATCGATTACTACAAGGAGATCTGTTTTTTTTCCCGTGTGGTCCTCGGGGGAAACTCACGGTGTTCAGGGCACCTAACTAGATGTTCCATCATTTCACTTGTTATTAATCTCTTTTACTCATATTAAAAGAATTCAAAACATCATACATCACATTTGTGTATTCTTGCATAACTAGAATAACATGAAACAGATCAAGTTTATCAATAAGGACAATGATCAAAGTAAGAAGCACAATAAATATGTATATTGCAACACATATAATTATTTCTATCTTCTACTTCAACTCATAGCAAGTATCAACAATGGGCCTTCAGCCTGAGACATAATCTTATTGTCCATCATTTACCCCCATCAAGATTTTATCATCATTAGTGGGCTTTCAGCCCTAGACATAATCTCATTATGCAACATTTACCATTATCAGGATTTGTCAAATGTAAGGAGTGCATATTAAATTCAATTTCAACATAAATATTATTAGTTCATTGTATATCACAGTTTTAACTAAATATTAGCAGAGGCATTAGAACTAGCAACAGTAAAAGCATATAGATATCATGTATCATTCCTCATACTCAGGATAGATTTATCATATGACATATGCTTGTTCGATCCAATCTGAATAGATGCCAATAAATTTCATGCATATACATGCATAGAAGACTTAGTTCTCTTCTTCTTTTATTTCACATTCTTCATATGGGGTTACTAATCAACACACATGTTGATTATCATTCGAATTCCATCAAAACGGTTCATTCTCATAGTGTAAGTATTCTATCAAACAATCACAATACAATAACACATTCTTATAAATCTTCAAATACTTGAGTTTCATCTTTTAGTTGAATTCAACTACGGTTATGTATGTCTATTAAACCCACATTTGAGGTTGTCGTTCATTAGCATCATCAAACTCATATTTTTAGGGTAAGAGTTACATTCTTAGAATCATCTACTAATTCCTATCTTTTTCCATCATTTTATACTCAGTAGTCTCAGCTTCTTTCATTTCATGTTCATTACATTATTTGGACCAATCTTTCTTGATTCACTTTACATACAATGCTTCTCTTCTACATAACAATTATCAAAGTACAATTCTTAGTATATTTAATTTAATTTGGGTTAAGCCACGTGTAATTAAAATAAAAGATAAAATACTTCAGCATACTATCTTCATTAGTTTCATCTTTATCTTACAATCACCATTAAGTACATCTTATTCATATTGTCTCTTATATTCATATAAGTGTACCTTGTCATCGACTACTAATGTCATTCCCATAATAAAAAATGATCATTCTTTATTATACTAAAACAAATGCATTAGACTTAGATGATATTAGTAAGACTCATCATATTCAATTGAAGTATTAATACCTTCAACTTCAGCATTTGATCACATTTACAACATCATATACAAGTTCTAACTGTATCACTCATAATCGTCTTAATAATAAACTTTTAGGGTTTTCAAGAAGTCATTCCTTAGTTCAACATATCATAATAATCATATCATTCAGTAATCCAATCATGACTCAAGGGTTCATTAGGGTTATTCACAAACATGAAAACCCTAGTTTCCATTTTCACACATTTCATCCATCAATCATAAGTATACATTGATTAATTTACTCATTTCATTCACTTCCTCAACACAAATCCAAATCAGGATATGTGGTCATTCAATTCCATTAACATTCAACAATAAACTTGTATCATACAATCAAGTACAATTCAAATATGATTTTACACATGTCAATTCAATTCCAAGCATATCGGCCATTGGGCTGATTTTTAGGCAAAATTCACATGAAATAGCATAGTCATCTACCCATAAGAAAAACCCATGGATCCTCAATCAATATATCATGAACTAATCAAGTTCCAATCAATGATAAATTATCAAAATCAGTAGAATTGGATCCCCAATATCTTTCCTAAATCAAATCCAATCACATACATGTACAAACAAGGTTTCTGATTGTTTTAGCCGGATAGAATTAGGCTTTCAACATGAATACAAAGCTTAGGAGGGAGAAAAGCACTCACCTCAGGTGCCAAACACCTTAATTTCGTAGGTCAACCTCTAAATTTTTGGAAACCCAATCAAACTCTCGCAAAAGAATCCAATTCTTTCTCCTCTCAACTCGAAAACCCTAGAAATGGAGATTAGAAGAGAAAGAGTGAGAAAAGGGGGAGATTTGATGTGATTTAGAATCAAATCAGGGGAGGGATAGAATCTTGACATGTGAGAGAAGATTTACCATGAAATGCTATGCAAAGAAGCTAAACTTACTTGATTTCATCATATCTTGGATAGAGAAACCCTAGGTCAACATCTCCACCACTTTCTCTTCTCAAAACCCTAGCTCTCCTCTCTCTCAAGAATTTCATTTCTTTAATAGGAAGGACGAGTTATGAGAGCTCCTTGTGTGTTAGATTAGTGATATAGATGAATTGAGGTGCTTAGAAGATTTGCAAACAAGCCCCTCGATGTATTTTTATTTTGCTCAGACCGGTTGATCGGCTGAGTTATAAACTCGACCGAAACCACACGTTTCAGAACTCAAATCTCATTAAAAAATTTATGAAACTTTAATCCAATGTCTAAAATTGAATTTATAAGAAATTGTAAAAAATTTAAATCATTTGGAGTTATCAATAAATAACTAAAAATCAAATACTACACTGCTATATTGCAGTCAGCAACATGGTTGGTCGAGTTTGTCCTTCATAGAACTCGACCGACACCCCTCTATGTAGGGATCAAAAATCATCCAAAAAATTACACAAATTTAATAGGGTGGAGTCAGATGTCTTGCAACAAATGAAGAGGAGGATCACTCCATCTACACTGAGCTCCATGACTACTTCTCTCCTCCATTTCTTCTCTTTTTGTATTTTTCATTTTCATGAGTAGCTAGGCTCCTTAGGTGGGCTATTTGGGGCCAAAAATGTTACTTTGATACCATGTTGGGGGGGAATTACATTTAAACATTGTAATTTCGTTTACTAATGATTATGTTATATTTTATCTCATTCTTCATGAATTTCTTGTTGGTTTGTGCTTGAAATCACCTAGGAATTTAGAGAAATTGCTTATATGTAGAAATTTTCGGATTTGCTCCTAGGTCCAATTGATGGATCCCTAGCTAGCCACCCATATTCCTACATGCTAATCAATTCTCCTAACCCTAGTTGAGAGATCTAAGTATCTAGTTTAGATTAATTTATCTTGGTTAGCATGGAGCTTTCTCAAGGATAGAATGTGGGTTATGTGAGGCCTAAAACCTCACTTCCACTCCCATTACTACCCTCAGCCCGTAATCACCCTAAGATTCTCTAGCCTAGAAACCTACGCTTGTTTAGACTCTAATTGAATTACACCTACACCTAACCCAATTGAGCCTCATAAGGGTAGTAGGAGGTGTTAGGGACTAGTTCCCCTATACACAACCTATCATATCCATGTCCAATTAGTAGTCTAGGGCAATTCATTAGACTCTATCTTATTGTTTGGTTTGGTAATATAAATGAAAGCATAATGTTCACATGTCACCCCAAACCTAATTGATAAGTGCATCCCCCAAACATACCACACATCTCTTTATTGCTTTAAAACCCTAATTGTCTTCTTGCTTAGCTAGTATTAGCCTAGTTAGCTCTATACTTTCTTAGTTATCTTCTTGACATGTTCTTGCTTTGCACTCTCTGGTTTAGCACTTTAATTGCTCTTGCTATTAGTTTGCTAGCTTAGTGTAGCGTAGACCTCTTCTTGCCTACCTTAGCATAACTTGTTCTTTCCTTTCTTTCCTTATATTTTCTTGCTTAGTAGAATTAATGTCTAGGGTGAACTTGATCTTGTTTTCCTTTACTTGCTTTCTTGTTCAACCCTTAGTGTAATAAATCAAAACAACCATTAAACCCCTCAACCCTAGACTCCATAGTAGGAACCTAGCTTCAAAAACTAACCTAGTTCTCGTGCCCTTTTTCTCCCTATGGATCCACCCTATACTTGCCACTTGCTTATACTACAACATGACCCTGTGTGCTTGCAAGTGTAGTGTTTTAATGTGTGTGAGTGTGTTTGTGACGTCCCCGGATTTTCTAAAACTTAATCTGATGTGCGATGTCCAAATTGAAACCCTCACCTCAGTGAGAATCCCAATTTAAACATCTCACACTAGGCTAAGAAGAAGAAAATCAGAGGAAGTCATAAGGAAACAATCAATAGCACATGTACATGAACAATAATAAAACCATACAACACATGTTCACCATTCAACATATTATTACATAATGAATTGTTACAATATTTGATATTACATATTGAACAGCAAACTCTACATATACATGTACTACAACTAATCAACAGGATCTTAAGACAACAGGTCCACTTGTACATCAGCTCGCCACACAACTCTCATCTATCATGGATCTTCAAGAGCATAACCACAACCTAAACAAAAGATTACATGCGGTACACATCAGCACAATATTCAAGAATATTGTACTGAGTACGCCTACGTGTCTTTTATATACCTCTCATCATATCTTGGCAATAAGATAAAACTAATACTTGGCAGCATTAAAGAAATATAAGAAAAGCGTGTACTTGCACAAAGATATTCATTAACAAAAGAGAACACATATTTTAAGCTCATTTTCCATTATATGCTTGTGCATCTGCCAACCAATGGGATAGATGCATCCAGCCCTCATGAGCTGCTTACCAAAGAGATAGATCATTATACATGTGAACTGCTTACCAAAGAGATAGATCACTCACTTGCACTATGCTTACCAAAGAGATATAGTGCTTTCATATAATGGAACAAATATATTATGTTTCATGTGTTCATAGCCATAAGTATGGAAAATCAGGCAACATATCATATGAGAGCAATCATTTCAATCAATACCATATGCCAAGTATTTTACTACTCATATAACACAAGCATATTGTATACTAAGCCAAGTAAGAGGTAATGGCATACCTTGATCATAGATATACTAAACCACATTCCTAATGTCATCTATATCCTTAGTCAAACCTGATTAAGACAAGACCATGTATTATCATCAGGTTCTCATCATCTTACATCTCATCTTAACCCTAATCGTGTTCATTAGAGTTTCTCTTAGTTCATTAGGATATGTGTATCATTACTTGTATTATGATCTTATGATTATTTCATTGATGTCATTTTCCAGATTACATCTCATTATCAAAGTTCATCATCTGAACATATTAACATTATGTCACACATTAACCCTAGGTTACATGCATTACTCAAATTAGGGTTTATATTACATTAAGAGTAACATCATCGTATAACATGGATTATGTGTATCATCATGATCTCATATTTAATAAATTTGAGGTTCCAAATACTGATATGAGCTTACTCTATGATTTCCAGGATTTTATGAGTATATTTGTAATAATTACACATTAATTAGGGTTATTAGCCCTAATTATCCATATAAAGCAAATTACATGATTTTGTGTCCAAGAATTGTCATATCTGACATCATATGCATTATAAACGTAATTATGAATCTAGTGACATTTTTCCATAATTTTATATCATCATTTGATATTTATTACTCATGAAACAAGTATAAATCACCTTACATGATATCATAGAGTTTTAAGCATCAAAAGCCTAATATTATTATTCTACTGTGTTCTACTCATTTTTTTGAGAAAAATGGTACCTTATTTGTAATTTTCTGATAAACGAGCTAATTACTGTGAAATATACAAGATATGGGCATTTACTGGGAATTTACCTTTTTTAAGCCAATGCGAGGTCGCCACGTGTCGTTGGCTGGCGCAACCCTATGTTTGGTCCGCTTGAGCCGGCAGTCTTGGTGAATGGACCCGGTCTTCTGTGTTGGACCGGTCAGTTCTGTCTGTGATCCGGTTTGGCCTTCCCCCTTTTCATTCTCTGTTCTCACAAACACAACCCGCCTGGGTTCTGTGTAAGTGTCGCCGTCGTGATGGGTCTCTTGGGTAATGACAGCCGCATGGTGTCCTCTTCCAGTGAGTCATCTGTGCGAGCACTCCCGCTCAGGTCCGTCATCGGGCGTGAGTCCACGGGCGAGCCGTCGCCGCCTCCATTCTGCTCATCTCCACCTGGTTGGCATCTCTCCTGCTCAGCACAATCTATGAGTCTGTGGGGCTCCGCTTCACGGCCGCCACTATAATGATCTCTAGCATGAGATCCTATACCACCAGCTCCTTTATTCAAGCTTCTTCATCCATCACTGCCTGCAGTCTGCAAGATCTCGCCGCCTTCCCCTTCGTCAAGCCTGAAGCTATGCTGCTGCACAGGTCTAAACCGATGAGCACAAGGCACCCTTCTCCTCCTTATCAGCCTTTGATGACGCTACAGTTCTCGGCAAGGAAAACGATCACTGGCTTCATGGTCTGCCCTCCATGGTAGTTATTCTCTTTGTGTGGCTCCTCCTTGCTTAACATCGGCTCCAGGCCATGCCGCCTATACGGACTGCTCCGGAGAGCAGTTTGCTTCCTAGTTTCAACTTCAGATCTCATTTTCCGTGAGGTCATCGTCACCTACGTCACAAGCTCTGACGATGAGATCCACCCCCATTGCCTCCTCCTCGTCACAACCTACTGCTTCGAGGAGCTTTGAGCTCCATAGTCTGGCACCGACTCTCCTTTCCTATCCCGCATAACACAGACGTAAGAGTCTGATGCAGACTTTGTTCTTCTGTGCGTGTCCCCTGGACAATAACCACTCTCAATGCCTACTGCTATAAACTGCTCAGCCACGCGATCTTCATCTCTGAGACCCAGTGCTCCCACGAGGTTCGGTCTAAGTGCTTCATGCTTGATCTCACTACTGGGAGGGGCTGGAGCCTTTCCGCTGTGGTGGATAAGGAAGGAGGAAACGGTGCCTCGAGTTTCCTTTCTAGCTCCTTCTCATACTCCTTTGTATCCCAAATGAGTGATCGGTGCTAAAACTAACTGCCCACTCCAAAGTTGGCCTCAACCCAAAACCTACGATCAGCCACAAAACTGACAATGGGAAGTTGCCACTCCAGGCACCCACACCACTTCAGGCACCCACGATGTCTCATGTGAATGATTCCAGCCATTAGATCAGGCCATCCTAGAGTCCTAGTTCATTATCTAGAAGGTCTATATGTGACTTCTCTATTTAATCTGTATTCTGAAGTCACATAGCCCACATACCTCAGCAAACTCGCAATAGTTAATTCCATACCAACATTGCCTAATCAATATCTAACCTTGGTCCACTTACACAATACATCAACTAAATATGTAACTATAAGCTTCCATAGCTTTTTATAGGATTCTCTAAACATCATAAAAGTTTGATCATAGTTTTACAACCCAAAAATGCACCTTCCATCTTATTTTAGTGCCAAAATTCAACTCTCTGATCAGTCAAATAAATTCCTAAAAAGGCATAAACCTTGGTATCTTAATCATGATATGAACATCAATCCCTATCCAAACCTTACCAAAGCACTTGCAGCACTTAAGATAACTTGACATGGAATAAGTTCACATATGTTATTGAACATTTTAGGATTTCAAAAGTCCACTCCATCACAGTGTTTGTGTAGGTCCATTATAAATTTTGAAAGTTATCATGTGTGTTTCAATCTCATGAGGAGCATCTAGTCAAGTCTAAATTGATTAGTGTGTGCACCTGTGGTGGGATGCACCAAGCTTTCTGGCTTCGCTGCCGAGGAGAAAGGTGCGCAACCTCGCTAGTTAGTTTTTCTTTGATCTTTTCCTACTGCCCTCATCATTGCTATTCTTTATTCTTTTCATTCATTGTGCATGTTGGTTTGCTAACTTGTTTTCTTTTGTTTGGTTGTGACTTGTGCATGTGACAAGCCACTCAGGGAAGACAAGATGGAAGGCCAAAATGCACCTCACAAGCCACTTCAAGAATACTTCATGCCTTGCAACTAAAAATTGTCAATTGCTAGCAAAGTTGATCAAATGCCACGGGATCAATTCTTCATCCCTCCAGGTCTTCTTGGGCTCCTGTCTATCTTCTATGACTCAGAGAGTGAGAACCCCTACAAGCATTTGGTCTCATTTCTTGAAGTATGCTCCACCTTCAGGACGCCAATAGCCAGTGATGACACAATGAGATTGACCTTGTTCTCATTCTCCCTCAAGGACAAAGCCAACGATTGGTATGATTCGAGAAGGGACATCATAAGTTGGGAAGAGATGAAGAATTCCTTCCTAAGGCAATTATACTCTATTGCAAGGTTGACACAAATGTGGCGTTCCATAGTGAGTTTCAGTCAAATGGGCAATGAGCAGTTTCACAATGCTTGGGAGAGATTTAAGAAGATGTTGAGAGAATACCCACACCATTAGATCCCTTTGTGACAACTAGTTCGGTCCTTTTACTCCAGTCTATCTCCAACAGGTCAATCTATAGTAGATTATTCTTGTGGAGGAGTTTTTATGGCTAGGAAACCTGAGGAGATATGGCCATTGTTTGAGAAGCTGGCAAAAGGTTCAAGAATCTGAGCTTCTAGCATAATGAATGGCGGTGACTGCCCATTTCATGTGAAATCTCCAGTTCATAGTGATTCAAGCCTGCAAGTGATGAAGATTCTTAGTGACATGGTGAGTTTCATGAAGAACCAAGTGACAACTGTTCCTTACCATTCTATGAGTTATGTTGAGTTCTTTGGTGAATAAATGAAGACACCTCACTTCTATAGATACCAGAGCCACAAAGTCTAAGATATAGCTCAAGGTTTGAGGAAGTTCTTCTCTCCAGGTTGAAAAGTTTTGATGATGTTCAGAATAATGTTACAAGGCTTGAGGAGAGGATAGAGCAACTATCTTCCATACTTGCTCTCCAAGAAGAAAAATTGTCTTCAAAACCCATCTTAAGTTTCAATGAATTAAGTGGACCAATTCCTTCCTCACAAGTTTTCTATAGTCCACCTCCCAAGTGCAGCCCATATACCACTTCCAAGGACATCCAAAGCCTTACACACCTCCTCCCTCTCAACCACCACAACCTTTCAACCAATTCACCTTCCAACCTCAATTTCCCCCTCCACCTCAATTTCAATACCAAGTACCACCTTCACCTCCTCCACAGCCACAACATGCTCCCCCTCTCCACCATGAGCAAGGTGGTGTTGTGACAGTTCTAAGGAGTGGGAATTCTCTTGAGCAACCCACAAGTCAAAGAAATGTGGACAAAGAAAAGGTAGCCAAGTGGTGATACTATAATGGACATTATTGAAGATGATATTGTAATACCTCATGTTGATTTTGTGATACCATGTGCTCCACCTCACACTCCATTTGCAGACCCTACCATCCCTAGTGTTCCACATCATGGCATGACATAAGAGAATCATGTTGATGTAAGTAATGCCACAAAAAGTGTGCTTCCATTCATTGAAGCATTAGATGATCCACTGGAAGTAAGGAGGAGACAAAAGCACTATGTTGACATTCTTGAGGTGTTTCGCCAAGTGAAGGTCAACATTCCAATGTTGGATGTTATTAAGTAGATCCCATCATATGCCAAGTTTCTTAAGAACTTATGCACTATGAAGAGAAGGTCAATGGGGAGACTACCAAAGAGAGTCAAATTGACTAAACAAGTGATCTCTCTCCTCCAGCACTCACTTCTGGTGAAGAGGAAAGACTCGGGATCCCCACTCATACCTAGCTAGATTGGGGGACATAACATACACACATTCCTACTTGATTTGGGATCGAGTGCAAATATAATTCCACATAACATCTATGTTGAGTTGGGATTAGGAAAGTTGAAACCAACACATTGCACTCTCTAATTGGCGGATCATTCCATCAAATTGCCAACAGGAAGAGTGGATGGTGTTTTAGTGATGATAGACAAGGAAAGAGACGCAATGTACCTAGAGGATTTCATTGTTCTTTACATGGAGCGATGATAGGAAGATTCCAATCATGTTACGAAGACCATTCTTATCTACAGATGATGCCCAGATACATGTTTGTAGTGGCATAATGACAGTCTCTTTCATGGACATGAAGATAAAGATCAACATATACAAGACCTCATCCCAATGAGTTCGAGATGAGGATATTGGAGATGGTCAGTTTAAGAGTCTGAGTGGTCATTTGAGAGAAGGATATCTAGATGAAAGACTTGAGGATAGTTTTAGTGATCGAAGGGATGAGGAACATAGGTTAAACGCAAGTGAGAGGTGCATTTATTGAATGAGTGGACCCTTGAGAATTCTAAATGGATGAATGATGCTTGAATATCCAAGAAGCCAAGCTGAAGGCATGAAACTTAGTGCTTGTAGGAGGCAACCCACCTAGGTTTGGGTAATTTTCACCCAACCTTTTATTTTGATACTTTCAGGTTATTTTTACACTTTTTCCAAGAAAACTTACACACACTTTATACTTGAGGGTTTTTGTTGTTTGTGATTCATGTTAGGACGGGTACATTGGAAGGTGGATGATGCATGGATGATATTTCCAAGGAGAAGATTGAAATTGAAGAGAAAATTGCAAATTAGTAGAAAATCTATAGGAAGGATATCAACACGACTGTGCCACACAACACAGACATGGTGGAGGCAATACAAAATGGTCGTGTTGGCCACCACAGCCGTGGTGGATATACCCTACTCACTGGACACCTTGAGATCTCGCTCCCCTCTTGGTGTTTGTCTATCATGATCCCATGACCTCTACCCTAGCATCCTATACTTCTATTTCATGCATAGGGTAGCATGGTTTAAAAGTGTGGGTTGGTAGGGCGGTAAGCCCTTTCTCTACCCACTTTTCTCTATGTTCGTTTTTCTAAATTTTTGCTCAAGATAATCAAATAGTATAACCATCTCTCATACTTGTGTATCCATACTTTGTGTGCTTGCTTTACATACTTGAATGCCATGTAGTTTACATTCTTGCATTTTTTCTTAATTTTCAAAAAAAAATTTGCTCTTCTTGCCACACATTGCATATCATGTAGTTTTACTTACTTTTCGCATGTTTTAGCTAGGATTTGCTTGTTTCTTGCTTTATTTTTCATAATGAAGGCTTAGATGTGATTGAAGGAATTTGGCACCATTTTAGCCAAATTTTCCCAAGTTTAGAACTTCTTTCCCAAAAAGCATGTTTTGACCCAATCTCTACTTTTTAGATTGCAAATGACGACCTTTGACAAATGCAAGTGAATTTTCATGGTTTATTTCTAAATAGCCTCAATCTTGACTTTTTACATGTGAACCACCTCTCTCATGCTTGTGAATTGTTTGGTTGAATTGTTATTGAAGCAAGCCGCAAACGCTTAGAGTTTTGTAGAATATCATGATTGAAATGTGGTTTTTATAGTGCTCATACATGTGGTGTGTCATTGCTTGATGAAATTATTGGAGTAACATTCATCCAGGAGATCTGATTTTTATGGTGTTTCCTATTTTGTTTCTAGTTCTAGATGAACCTGTAATCATGTGAACATTCTTCCTAAGGAAATATATGATTTAGTTTAGGTTGTTATCACCACCTATGGTGCTAAACACCTATCAACCGATGGTCCATATTAGGGTTTCTAGGTTGTTTTCTTCTCCAAACAGATGACCCGATGGTGTGGTCTTCATGACAACCAAAGGTGGTGACCAAGGGTGATGAACGATGGTGTGAACTGATAATCACACCTTAGGTTAGTGTTAGGCTCTCTTGGAATCTCAATGAGTAATGGTTTGATTCTCTAATGATGCTATCAATCAATGATGATATTAGCTTAATATCTGATAGTGTTAAATGAATATAGTGTTGATCTTATCAATCTATGGTGACCTAAGATGTCACAACCAATGGTATATCAGGTCACAACAACTAATGGTGAGTCAAGGATTTAAATGTATCTTCAATTAAGCCATAAACCAATAGTTTCGTGGTTTGATCTAATGGTTAGGCTTATACTCCGATGGATGGTTTGAAATAGGAACCTAATCCAATGGTTAGGATCTAATACTTCTTCATCTAATAGTTTTGAATAATGGACTTAATCCAATGGTTGATATTGTATGATTCAACATCCAATAGTTTGGATTGAAACCTATAAGTATTACATGTGAGTTGTAATAATCAAAATTTGATGGTTTCCCTCATGTGATCAATTTAAGGAGCTTGATTGTTGACATGATGACTTGCTTAAAATATACAACTGATGATGAGTCCTAACCCCACAATCTATGATGCCCCTTTTATGTTATGAAAAAGGGATGTTTAGAGTACAATAGTGACTCTTTATAGGTCACAAGTCAATGGCTTTACATATAGTTTGCTAAGGTGTTTACTTATGTAAATAACCAATGATCTTACCTTTTCAACATCCAACGATTCTGGATGATGTTGTGGTATGGTGATATGGGTTGAATGATTATGGAACCCATGGAGGTTTGCCTTTAATAAGGTATTCTTACCTTTTCCCTCATATGAATAGAATGGATAATGACCATATCATGTTGACATGTAACCCTAATGGGATATAGCTTGTTATACTTAATCCTAATGAACTCGGATGATAATGATCAACTATGATCAGCATTCCTTACTGGAATAATAGGACAATGGAGTACTCTATTATTGTTTTGGAACATTGTTATACTATAATCTAGTGGTAGCATTTTGAGTTATGCATAAATCCATACTTGAGAATGGTGAATGTGAGGATGATGTTGTACCTTATGCATCTAAGATTATATGGGGATGCTATGGGCTAAGGTTTGTGAATGAATGTTGAACTATAACTTTAAGTAACGTACCTTGCAAAACCTAACCCTAATGCAAGTATAAAATGGTGGTTAATCATGTCATCCTTTTGCAATGATTAATATAATGATGGTATATCCTTCCTAATGTTTTGTTGAACTCTGATGTGTTGACTAGAGGTCATCATAGCTTCATGATCTATGTTTTCTTATCTTAAAGTTGTGCACTATAAGTGTGATGATGGACAATCATACATAGATTCCTTATATGCTGATATAATAAAGGAATGCTCTTAATTTCTAAGATAATCAATCATGCAATGTTATCACGTGAACATATTTTAGTTCTTTAATGCAAATTATGTTGAGCATGTTTATCACATGTGTGGTGATGTTTGTTGAGCCTTGTTATAAGGCATAGAAAGATAATTATGAACTTGCAGGAAATGATATGATGGTCTTGATGACCTTAGGGGATGGGGGCCCTGAATGAGGTGTAATCCTCTTATATTGATAAGGTTTGATACCCTATAATATTGTGCTAAGGGTTTATATCATGTGATAGTATGATGACAAGTATAGTCTCATGAATGGCAAGATAATAGTATCATGTGATGATGTGTGATGATAAGCATAGTCTCTTGATTGGTAGATGAATATTGCCATGTGATGTTGAGATGAGAAATCATGTCTCATATGTTTTATATCTTCTATAGTTGTTAAATATAAATGTTTTCTAGAGATGAAATTAGGGCATGTATGTCCACTTGTTTGATGTTGTCATGACCTCCTTTCTAAAACTAACACAAAGCATTTTCACATAATGGATACCATGACAAATCATGAAATGATATCATTAACCAAGCAAAATCCATAGAATAAAAAGACCCACAACGTACATGGTTACATGCCATAACTAAGGGATTCTAAGTCCAACACACATAGAGTTTTAAACTGAACACTTCCACATGAAAGACTAAAAATAAAAGATAACTATCTAGAATGGCACCCCACCAGGTAGGATATGTCCTTGAGCTTGAGTTGATGTCCTTGAGATCTACTTCTTCTCCTTCTCCTCATCTACAGACATCTCGTCCCAAGCCCATGCAAGGCAAAATAAAACTATGTGAGTGGCACTGAGTAGTTATAACATAAAATAACATATAATTTAAATGACATGAGATAGCTTGAAAAACTTAGTGACTTAACATGGTGAACATGATTACTTGAAACTTAATAAATTAACATGATAAATAATGGTGTGTAGTTTAACTTGAGTTAATATAGTCTCTCTCTCTTAATGCACCCACATTTCCCATAAGGCCAGTTAAGGCTCACATAAGGCCAGTTAAGGCTCAGATAATGCTCCCACAGAGCTCATAAGGCCACTTAAGGCTCACATAAGGCTGGCTAAGGCTCAGATAACATGATCGAGAGGACTTATATTAACATAGCATGGTTTCTTATACTTAAGCATGATCTTGATGAATTCTTGAATAATTAGCATGGCAGTGATTCATAGTATTTCCAATGATAGTAGAATCATTAAATGAATAAGAACCATAAATTGATAGCATGTGCATGATTTTCATGAGTATAACTGAGTAATCACATAATTGCACTTTAATTGAGTAATCATAAATATATGAGTGAATAATGTAACCCAAAACCCTAGAATTATACTTAGTGTGCATGATCCACTCACCTGAGATTGAGGAGGTACACTAACAGAAGTTTGAGTCATGATCAATCTTGATTATCCTGTCAAACATATAAGTATATTAATTATCATGGTTAAGCCTAGGGTTTTAGGGTTTCAATGAATCATGGAATGTAGGTTGAGAATCTGGATTTAAATCCTTAACCATTTGACATGTCTCGAGAAACTGATCAAAATCATATATGGGTCATCACTGTTTGAGCTCTAGTTTATTTTCTACGATTTATTAAAGATCAAATCAAAACTAACCAATTAGAACGTTCAATAATTCCACCTGTGTAATCCTGCCCAAAAACCAGTTGGTACCACCTCCCTAAGGTGTCCCAATGGTTACTGGATACATGGCCCTACTCACTCAGAACTAAAGTGTGACTAGAAACAAAAGTTAGAGGGTAAAAGACTGAAATGCCCAAGTATGTGTGACATTCATGCAAGTCGCTCCAAGGGTGGACCAGGGAAATTGGCACCTGGTATGATCATCCCCCATAGCTACTACAAACTGAGAACTCGAATCAGAAGAAATCAGGATCCAAAGCTTCAATTGAATGGAAGTGAAAATTGGAAAAACAATGTGTTGGCTTCATTGTGAGATTCCGGTCACAGTGACCTGTTCAAGAGGTCAGATGGTGGTCAAGTGCTCAAGAACAGCATCCCACCATGATTATCTAATAAGAGTAGAATCAAAATTGCACGAAGAGAGGAACTATTGCGAGATAGTACACCCAACGACTTTGTGAGGGTCTACCGAAGGCGAAGGAAAATTCTTCCAAAAAGTAAGGCAAAAGGAACCCTAGCCGACTCCCCAACCATGGCCAGAATTGAGCAGGCAAGCTCAAAAAATAGAGGAAAGGAACTCACTTCAGGAAAATCATCATCTTCTACTTACCAATGTAACTGGAAAAAGATAAACGACTCAATGAGATCTACAGAAGTCAGGGGAAAAGCTTTGAGGCCTTACCATAACCATGGTGGCCAGTCGATGAGAAGATATTACAGTCATGCGGAGAGGTTTATGGGTAGGCCATAGGAGAGTGTCATGATATGAATCGAGATGTTAGAACACCACACCAGTATACATAGATGCTTACTAGAGATTTAATTGGACTAGGATGGTCGGTGATGTTAGGTCAAGCTCGGCATCACCTTTAGGGATGCTTGAGTCTGCGGTGGTTTCTTGGGTGGCCTCGAGCAAAATTGAAGGTGGAGGAGAGTCTCTCTAGGGCCATATTTTCTTCCTATACCCTTTGAAGTGGGCGCGATGGAGCCTAGTCGCCTGGTGGTGTGGGCTGCGCTGATTGAAGGAGGAGGAGAATTGGGCATTTCTTATAGGCCTAGTTATATGAGGGGTGTTAGGGTTCCCTGGTTTTAGGATTGCCTCCTAAATTTGTTGGTGTGGGAATCACTCAAAGATATTGAGAGTAGGGGAGTTATCTTGGGGTGAGGAGTCTGGGAGTTGTTCCCTCCTCTGTGCGGACTCCTATGTGAGGTAGGGGACGAAGGCCCCACCCTCATATCACTATCCAACGACTCTTAAAGAGCCCAGCTATCTAAAGCAGCGTGTGATAGGCTGTGTAAGGCCCATTCTCCCAAACTTTGGGGCTATCCTAGGATAATCGTGTGTATTATTGCACAATTAAGATGCAAATTTACATTATCTCCTCCTTATTTCCTAATGTCATTTGGATCATCTAGGATTATCTAAATCTAACCAAATTTGGTGGGTTTGATAATTAGACCACAAGGAATTCAATTATCCAATTATATTTTTAATATGAGTTAGAGAAACATGTGTTTTACATTATCAGATACTTAAGGTAATTCACACATTAATAATCATTGAAAAGGAATTGTGTTACCAAAATTTGATGGAAGCTCTAAATATTCTATTACCTACTCATATACAAAATAGTGGGATACATTATACACATATGTGGATCCAATCTATCATTTAACTCTAATTAGTCAGCATTGCATAATTAGGGTTAGGTTTCATGTATTAATTGACACTGATGTGAATAAGTGTTGATGCATTATGTATATGATTCATTTCAAGGTTCACATGATATCTTGGTGTTGTATTAACTCATTTTGGGCATAATAAATATCCATGATCTCAACTTAAATGAAAAAATGTAAGACCAATTCGTTTAACCTAGGGTTTCACCTTTATTAAATATGGAAAAAATTGGGACTAAATATGTAATATTTTCCATTTCAAATTTTGAAATTTGAGGGTCGTTACAGATGCAGGCTTAATTCACCCAATTGGGAATAAATAATCAAGTGAAACCCTAATCATGTAGTGCCTTGTTTTGTAGAACCATCTTCACTGTCAGAACTTGTTGGATGGTGAAACGAGTATTCCTAAGGGAAATTCAGAGTGCATATTGGTGAGTATGTGGGGGTGGCAAGTTGAGGATATATCCTTGTCATCCATAATTGCAGGTTATGGAGGATGACTGTAGTCATGCCTTGGATATTTTTAAATGTGAAAGGCAGCAGTATAACTGCAAGTGCCTCTTATAGAATGGCCATGCATGAGCCTGTTCTCTAGTGTCATGTCCTGTACCAAGGGCAGACTAGTTGTTAGCAGCTTGACTATATGTCACTGTAGTGGTAGCAATGACTGATATGTCACTACCTTTTTACTTGTACTAATCGAGAGGGTGAGATCTTAGGATACCGACACTCCTAGATCTTGTACGGAACCAAATAGCCTTTCTAAGGGGTCGGTTAGACTTTGGACAGTCGTGTAGCACATCTATTTAGGGTTATACACAATGCTTCATATTGGATGATAACCCTTATTTGCTTTCCTTACATAGAGATAATAGGTATGCTTATATTGTAGATGTGCTTATGATGTAAACATGCTTATGTTGTTAGGTATACAACAGCTGATAGTTAAGATTATGTTGCTAGCTATGTCTAATACTTTTAGTAGGCTTTTGTAATTATAAATGCTTAAACTACTAATAATACTTATGCATTTAGTTGTGCTCATGATGATAGCTCTACTTATGATGTAGATTTGTTCCCTTTATTAGACATGCTAATATAGATAGCCACATTATGATACTAGACATATTCATGATGTCAGAGATGCTTATGCTACTAGATTACTTGTATTGTTAGTAAGGCATATGATGATAGTCATATTAATGATAATAATTGTTATTAGATGTAGTCTTAAGAAACCTGAGTAGATATTTGATAGAAGAAATGAACTTATTTGTTACATGTATGTACATTGATATTCATACTTGTTGCTAAGATTATTTGCTTAATCTGTTTAGCATACTTGAAGTGTTCAATCTGCTCAATTGATTATTAAATACTTCAACTGCTCAATTATTTACTGTTTAATCTAATGTAATCAATATCTATTGGAGAGAGTTATATCTCTTGTTGGGACCGAGTCTCACCTATGGGTCGCCACATGTTTTTAGGTGATCGACAACAACGATAGTAGAATTGTGGTAACAAGGAAGAAATATGGTGATGGACCTTAGAGAAGGTTTTTAGTTTTCTAGTGCGTCCTAGAGTCATCTTTGTACTCTCAGTTTTGGGAGGGGAAAACTTGTATATGGTGTTCCAAACAAATTGGGCTTTTGTTAGCATTTTAATGCTTGTTTATGTGGCATATATGAATAATGTTCTCATGTGTATATATGCTACTAGATTGCTTGTGTTGTTAGTAAGGCATATGATGATAGTCAAATTAATGATAATGATTGTTATTAAATGCAATCTTATGAAACCTGAGTAGATATCTGATAGAAGAAATGAACTTATCTGTTACATGTATATACATTGATATTCATACTTGTTGCTAAGCTTATTTGTTTAATTTGTTTAGTATACTTGAACTGTCCAATCTGCTCAATTGATTATTAAATACTTCAACTGCTTAGTTATTTACTATTTAATCTAATGTAATCAATATCTATTGGAGTGAGTTATATCTCTCATTGGGACTGGGTCTCACCTGTGGGTCACCACATCTTTTTAGGAGATCAACAACAATGATAGTAGAATTGTGGCTACAAAGAAGAAATATGGTGATGGACCTTAGAGATGGTTGTTAGTTGTTTAGTGCATCCTAGAATCATCCATGTACTCTTAGGTCTGGGCGGGAAAATTTTGTATATGGCGTTTCAAATGAATTGGGCTTTTGTTAGCGTGTTAATGCATTTTTATGTGACATATACGAATAATGTTCTCATGTGTATATATGTTGTGGATAAGGCCATAGAACAAATTTTATCAAATTCTGGGTATAGTATGAATACAAGAAAGATGTTGGACTCTTATGCAAATGTTCTTGAGCGGTTGGGAAATATTGAAATTTGTTTTAATTTACCCTATTTTCTGGGTTTGTGTTTAATTAATGAGTAATCATGTTTTGTGTTTTAAGTAATCTTATTTAGTGTAACAAGTTCTCACAATGATACTTACTCTTGATGTCTCAATCTAAAATATGATCAACCTATCATCTAGTAGAAACCCCAACCCTAGCTTTGAAATGTTTGGACCTATGATCTTGATATCCAAACATTGACCCTCCATATTGATCTATGATATAAAGTCTCATGATTTTGATCTTGATATGGCTTGACTCACACGATCACCCAATTTGGATTGAAGATCACCCCAATATATGAATAATGACTTTCATGTTTCCAAATTTGATATTGTTGGCCTTACGGTCTAATTGATCTCTCGACTTATGACTTAGGGGTAAGCCACATATGGACTAAGGGTGGGGCCCTCCATTGAATTTCATGATGAAAGCATAATGTTGAAAAATGATGCATGTCTCAAAATGTCGATTTTGAAATCTTGATCATGGAAGTGTGCCCCCACTTAGGACAATATAGAGGCTAAAACCCCTAAATGATTATCGAATTGAAAGTCATTACTACCTAAGAGCTCTATTTCTTTTGATATGAAAAGTGATCTCCCCAATATTGTAATCTATGGGATGATCCTGCTACATTTTCAATCTAAGTAATATTCAATATGATGCTACCCTGACCATGATACTCAATCACTCAATTTTGGAATATCTAGATGATGAAGGAATACCATGATAGTGGCGATGTATAATATGAGTCCCACTCTTGACAGGTGACTTATTTTAATTTTGAGGAAAACTTTTCTTTTCATATGGGGAGGATGTGATAGAGTGGAACTTTCTCACTTTTCAATGAATGCCCCCTCTACCACCATCTTTCCCTATATCTTCCCTCTTACTTCATATTTGTGTTTGTATATAATTTGATGAAAAATTGTTTGATCTGTACTCATAGGACACGATGAATGTGTCTGGTTTGATAAACATCAAGTTCTAGAGCTACATCACAACCTTCGACCATTTGGACCCTATGTGTGTCCCTTGCTACACTCACCTCATTTTAGCTGTGTAGATGACCCTTTTGTGCATCCAATGGTCCAAATTTCATGCAAATCCACCCATGGATGAGAGAGATGAGACCTTTTCTTTGTACCTTATCCAAACCTTACTTTTCCACCCTCTCACCTTGGTTTTTCTCCTTTTCATCCATATGGAGCCACCTTGGGCCATTGGATCCATGCAGCATGGATCCAGGGAAGATCTAGTGGTCGTAGGATCCCCTCCTCCCTTGAGTCAGCCACACACGAGCACGACATCTTTGTTGCTCACCCCAACCTCTCCCTCTCCTCTTTATCTACTTTACCTATGTCATGGGGTACGTCTTCCCCTGACCTGCATACAGTTCCAATAGGAAGCGAGGGGACCATGGATGGGGTAGGGGAGACAAGTGGTGGTCTCCTTTTTCTCTTCCACAACTACTAGCCTTCCTAACCCTAACCACACTATCCCATGATCCCCCAACCATCTATAAAACCGCCCATCCGCTCCACCAACATCCCATTTTGCTTCCCCCTCTGCCTACTCCCTATGGTGCACCGCCTCTTGACCCTGGTTGCCTCTGTTTCTACTTACAGAAGGATTAGAAAACCATATTCGTGTGAGAGAGATGATGCTAGAGGCATCATATTAGGATTTCATGGCCTAGATCGCCCCCTGGCCTTACATTTTCCCTTTTGAGCAGGTTCCCTATTTCCCACACTCTCTTGTTCTCACCCTCGCTCTCTCTCTACCTCGTGGTTCCCCCACCAACTAGTGGTGGCTTGCCAACAGGGCTCTAGGCCCGCTCATCTCCTACATGCGTCCCCCCGTCTCTCCCTCTCACTCTTCACCACATTGGCACTAGGCAGCCAGTGGCAGCCCACCAAAGTGCCACCTGGGCCCGCGCTCACATTGTGCACCCTCTCTCTCTCACACATGTGCTCCTGTTCTCTCTCTCCCCCCTTGGGCCCACGGACACAGTCGAATGATAGTGGCTCATGATCACACTGGGTTGCACGGATACGCTCC
Source organism: Alisma plantago-aquatica (assembly GCA_963693085.1). Classification (NCBI taxonomy): domain Eukaryota; kingdom Viridiplantae; phylum Streptophyta; class Magnoliopsida; order Alismatales; family Alismataceae; genus Alisma; species Alisma plantago-aquatica. The sequence goes on along the minus strand of OY856415.1, from coordinate 683,290,127 downwards.
CCAACACTAACGCATGATGCATGCTACGTACAACCAAACACCAATGCCCGTGACCGCACCAGCTGCCTCTCGCCCTCCGTGCTGCTGATCATCGCCATCCATTGCATGTACCCGCCTTCTGATGCCGAGAGCTGCTTGGGGCTTGATCCGTGACCGTGAGCCCATGAAGGGCTGAGGGTGCCGCTCAGTGACCCTTGGATCTAAATCTAAGAGTCTAAAATATTCATTCAAGGGTACATCTTTCAAAAATCATTTCTCCTACATCTCTTGCCCAAAATTAGTCATACAATATATGGTTTTTTTATCAAAATAACACCACCTTTTCAATGATGATGATTATTTCCCCTAGTTTCATTTGTATTATTCTTGATCTACTATTTTGTAGCACTACATGATCCTTAATCATCTAAACTTAGGTAACCTTACTTTTTATCTGATTCTAATGGCTAATATCCCTATTTTTGTGGTACCTCATCAACAAGTACTCCTTTGGAATGAGTTTAAGTTGATCTAACTTTCCTACTTGCCCTCTAATGATATCCTTCATGTATCATGACTCGCTAATTGCTTTTTGGTATTAAAATGAAGTAACTTGTACACTTTTGAGGTTTGGATCTAGATATCCCATGAAATTTTATCACCCCACAAAACCAGTAACCATTATTATGTCTTATGTTCTCTAAAATCAAGAGTCTCACACTTTTATGCCATATTAACATCATCAGATCTTATGTTCTCACTCTAGTAGATGATTGTGATCTAAAATGATCTATCATGAAACCATGCTTCTAAAGATGCAAATTTTCCCTTACTCACCTTGTTAAATCATATTAGTTTTTGCCTTGACTATACTATAAACATGGACATTTTCTTAGCCTAAGGCACCCTATGATGTTGTGTACCATGTAGTTCACTTTTGTGAATATTTTGATATGAATAGAACCATGCTTGCATAAAAGGGGACCTAAGTGCTCGAGAATGTCCATGTGGGTACTCCCACTCCATACTAATAAGATATCTATCCTTTTACTCTGGGTTGACATTGAGGGCCTTACCTTGAGATCTTGGTGCTAGGTTTTACTCTTCAGTTGCAAGGTACACTCTTTACTCCTCCTGAATTATTGCTATTGTTATGGCTTGGTTGCTAGTTGTATATGTAGAGTTTAAATGCTTGGCTATGAATATTGTTTGACATAAGTGGCCTTATGATATCCTTTTCATTATTTTGATATATATTATATGTTGAACATCACCCTCAAACATTAATGTAGAAACCATTGTACAATAACCCTTGTGCCCTACCCAACTCATGGGATGTGGGCATAAGGCGCGGTGACTCCTCCTTGAGTTGTCAAGAGGGGAGTACAATACTTGGTTGAATGTAGGGTGACCCTACGACTTTGGTCACTTAGTCCCCTCATGGTTGAAATGTGCACCTATTGGCTATGTCTTATTTTTCCATATAGACTCTTCCTTTGGAAGTTGTCACACAAACATAAGGCCTTAAGATGTTGTTAAGTACAATGGTTAAAGTCACCTAAAAGATGCTCTTGAAAACTTTGTTACATGTTTCTTATGTTTGTAGTTTTTTTTGGTCTTTACTTCTTGTTATCTTGCCAAGCTATATTATGTTAATCCCTTAATCTTGCTAGTCTCATTTTACAAAGGTACCAATGCACCCGCATTGAATTTGTGTCCTATTTTATCTCTATTAGGTTATCAATATGCCAGTCAAGCTATATGAAGGAACTCCTACCACAAAGAACAACATATCAACAAGGGTCTTGTAGTAATTAAATGGATTTCACTATCTCTTCATGAAATAGAGTAGTATGTTGAACTTGTATTTATTTTCTTCATGTAGTTTCCTTTGAACTATGTTATACTTAAGACACTTTAGTTCTAAATATGATGATGTACACTATTTTGCTCTGCTTCACATATGCTCATGTGTCTTGTGCCATTCTATAGACATGCGCTCGAAGTCTATTGCCACTGACTATGTAGTCAGTGGGGGTAGGTTGAGGGTAATAAGAGGATCCATGACAGAGTCTTTGTCGTCTTTCCCAATAAACAAGATTTGCATGTCCCTATTGATTTGAAATCAAAATAGTCTAGATAACCATCTTTATGGAGTTTAGATGTGTGTCTCTCATTCATGTTCCCTAGATGCCAATGCCAAATGTATGTTTTATTTGAGGTATCAAGATGTACATTACAAGTATTTGTCTCTAGATCTAGCAAATAAAGACCATAACACATTGGGACACTGACATAAAAGATCTTATCTTTAGAAATAGAACATCGACCATTATTAATATGAAATTTGAATCCATTGTTATCCATACAAGATACAAAAATGATACTTATATTAATGGCAAGTACATAATAGCAATTCTCTAACTATATTACAAGCCCATTAGGTTGCACCAGCAACTCTTGCTCCATTTGCAACATGTGGTTTGACCCTACCCTTTCTTAAAGGTTTACTTCTTTTTAGATCATGCATATTAGAGTGTATGTGAGATCTACATCCAATATCTAGTACCCAAGGTAAGGAAGTAGACACATTTATCTCAATAATGTATATACTTAAAATGGGGATCCCTATCCCTTGCTTCTTCTTCTACAATTCCTCCAAATAAAGAAGGCAATTTCTTTTCCAATGTCTAGCCCGGTGATGGTGGTTACAATTGCCTTCCTTGTTAACCCCTTTCCTTAGCTTTTAGTGTGGAAGATTTGGGTTTTCGACTAGCTTTAAAACTCTTCTTAGCTTTGTCTTTGCCCTTGGACTTCCTTTTTCTACTGTTTATCTTCATCACATATTGGGGTTTGACTTTCTTCATTTGCGCTTCAACTATTCTCAACATGCCAAGTAATCCTGACAATGGCTTGCCAAAATCATCCACGTTGTAGTTCATGACAAATTGACTGTATGACTCCGTCAGTGACTACAGAATCACATTTGTGGCAAACTCTTGGCCTGAGGGAAATTCCAATCTAGCAAGTTTTTAATATGTCTATTTGATATTGATTTCAGGTATTAGTTACATGAAAAGGATGAATTAAATCAAGCCCTAGCTTGACCAATTACAAGCCAAAATCAATGCAAATGCACTTTTGTGGAAAATGCCCTAAAACCCTTAGGACATTTTTGTAAATCATTTGTATTGATTCTATGACTTATAACTAAGATAAGAAAATTATAAAATGCACTTAAAATGAATCTTTAAGCACTTATATAGCAATTTTCAAAATTCATCATATGCACTTTTGTCGGTCGTTATTCACTCACATGAAACTTGAATGACACCAAGGATGGATCTTGGGAACTACTAGGGTCGATCGGGTTTCCCCAGGACATACATGACTGACACCTATATACATGAAAATCAAATTTAAGTCGTCGATCACGTTTCATCTAGGTTAAACTCGATCGACAACTCAAATTTGCTTTTTTTGCATAGCACTATTAGTTGAGTTAATATTATTGAAACTCAACCGATGCACTGTATGGAATGTGTAGGAAAGTGTTTCTAGTTTTTGTAGTATTGCAAAATTCAAAAATAGATCCGTTGCAACACCCCAAATGACTAGAATTCATTCCCAAGTGCATCTACTGGCTAGTAGACATCCCCAAATACAAATAGCTGCCCTTGGACTTCATTCCAAGTTTACTTCTTATGCTCCTTGCTATAGTTGAGTGGTTTAGTCTACTAAGATCCCCTTTCTCTCTCATGCTTACTATGGATCAATATCAATCTGAGTGAGATAGGTTATTTTTGATAGAGTTGTTCCATTGTACTCATTGTAAATCTCTCAATCTTCCCTTTCCCAATCCCTTTTTCTCAAGCAAAGATGATGAAATCTTCTCCTTGGTGAAGGTGAAGTTGAAGGTTGAAGATCTGAGAGAAGAGTGGGTAATTCCTTCAAGGTAGAAGACTTGTTGTAAGAGGAGATCTCCTTGGTGAAGGTGGCTAGATGATTGCCAAAGTGGGTAAGCCCTTGTGAAGGTTGAAGATTCTTTCTCTAGGATAGGTAAGTCCTTATAAGGTTATTGGCTCCTTTGATCCTTGGAAGGAAGGCTAGGTATCATTTCCCTAGAAAAGGAAGGTCATGTTGTGGCTCTTATAATGGAATATAAGAAGTGTGCAATGGTTGCAGTCCCAGAGATTGACCCCTCTAGGTAGTGGACGTACACTCTCCTAGTTTGGAACCACTATACATAGCTTGTGTTCTTGTGCTTGTTCAATCTCTCTCATCCTTTCTATTTTTGTTTAGTTGCACATAAGTTCCATATTTGCAACCTTATCTTATGATATAATTTGAAGGTCTAATGAATTTGGTATAATTGTTTATAGCTCTATTCACCCCCTAGTGGTATTAGAGCAGGTCTTCTCCAAGCAAGTGCTCCCACAAGACGAGAAGATGGGTGAGAATTTATTGGGGTCCCTTAACATAGAAGGATAATTATCCATGTGTCCCCCCATATTTTACATAACAAACTTCATCTATTGGAGGAGAATGATGCAGTTATACCTTCAAGGGATGAGCTATGACAGGTGGAGAGTGATTGCTTCTCCATACAAGGAACTAGAGGGAGGCATGGATACTTAGAATGAAGTTGTCACAAAGAAAGATCAACTCAATGCCAAGGCAATAAGCATCATCTACTCACCCCTCACTCTCACCAAAATCAGTTGAATCTCTGCTTGGGACACATCCCATGAGATATGGGATAAGCTTTGTGTCACCTATGAAGGAACCAAGCAAGTCAAGGAGTCAAAGGTCGACATGTTCAATGTCTTGCTTGAGAACTTCAAGATGGGGAGGAAAGAAGAACTATGTGGTTAAGCGTGCTCATCTTAGAGTAGTAATAGGATGGGAGACTAGTCAGGAAGTTGATCTCAACTTGTGTGTGGGTGATGACAAAGCACATAGTTAAGGTCAGTGGTGGTCAATGGAGCCAATCGTCATTCTTGAAACTTTACTAGAGCCTTGAGCAGTGGGCCCTGGGGCCTCGACATTGCTATTGTATGCTCCAAAACATTTTGATACCTTAAGAACAATGACTTATGTCATTTTATCTATCAAGTTTTGATTGTTTCTTATCATATGAATGCTAATATGATCTTATGTCACTTAAAGTGACGTAATATGGACTTTCATGCTAAAGGTTACTACTTTGATGTTTAAACTTGACCATTTATGAATTAAATCATCTATGATACACTAAATTGGTAAATTTTTATGGATGTAATACTAAGATTCTAAACTTTTACATGCTTGTTCCTTGTGTTGACCTGAGGATAATAAATGAACCATGAAATATATCTTAATGTAGACTTTTGATGTTTTTTTTTGTCAGTCAAAAAGCATGTTACTATATAATTCCAAAACTTTGGGTACAGGCACTGCGCCCCATTACAATCAGGGATGAAACATCTGAAATAACAAAAGGGTTTATAGACCCCCAAAAGTAGAACATGAACCAGACCCCAAAACTTCTACATAATACAGACACTGCCTAATATATGAAGGCATTAACCAGAGAAACAACCAGTACAAACACTAGCATTAAACCCACCTTCAAATTGTGTCGTCCTGAAAGACTGGAAGTGACCCATCAAAAAAAGGAATGGAAATATTTACTAGACGAGATGAAAAAGGTTCCTTCACCAAACAAAAGCATCCAAGCTGCAGAAGGCAAAGCAGGAGGTGCCCCTCCATGAGCTATCCATCGGTTGATGTCCTTGAAAAGAAAATGACCATCTATCCCAACACTGGCGTTGTGACCATCTCATAAAGTATGTGGAAAAGATAGATTTCCTAAACATCTTCACCAACCAAGAGACAAGCAGATTAAGAGGCGCAACCCGATCACACATCTGCAACAAGGAACAGCTCACTGAGCAATAGAGTTGAGCTAGATGTGAACAGAGAACAACCAGTCAATTCCTAACTGAGATGAAGCTGTCTCTAGGCGAGGACTCAGGCGTAAACCTGCATACCCCTGTTTGCACAAAGATAAATCACAAAACACTATGCAGATGCTTCATCACACGATGCCCATGTTTTGCACAGTGGCAATCCATCGAACACATTGAAAGTGTTCCTTCACACATCAGCAGAGGAGACAGCAGGCAGGAGGCCACACCTCTACTGTGTCAGGGTCAAAACCACAAAGGGTGAGCGAGCAAGGGAGCCCAGGTGAGGGAGCTTACACCCAAAAGGTTGACCGCCGCTGTGGGAGGGACCCCATGTGCTCAACCAAAGGGAACAAACAGAGCCGCTGGAGGGGGGCTCGGAAAGTGTGATCAGCGGCCTAGCATGCCGAGCTCGATCTTCCTGACCTCCCAAAGACCCCGCGTAGCCACCGAGTACCCCATGGGGGGACCAGCACAACAGACAAGTAGACCAGCCACCAGCCGGGCAGACAGAGGAGGACCAATCCACCCAACGAGCATCCTACTACCACCGAAACCACCCAGGCATGAGAAACCTGGGCAAGCCAGGGTTTACTCAGAGGAAAGAAGGAGAAGGTCACTAGAGATGAAGGGAAGAACCTGTCACATCCCTAACTCGGTGGAGTAGCAACATGAGTCTGGATCTGGATGAGAGCGATCGCTCACCACCCATCGCACTTGAACTGACAGAGTTCGACATAATTGAATCACCACACCTCTGGACCGGATCATGACTCCTCGTAGCGCGTCACACCTCCTTCACCCCAGGTCTACCGAGAAGGTGCCAGCAAACTCCAACCATCTTTCGTCACCAGTGAATCACTTCACCTCTTCCCATCACAGTGGCCTCGCCGTGACTGTTGGAAGCCAGGGGGAGGAAACGTTGAAGAAGTGCTCCCTCCCCCTAGCGACTTTTGATGTTATATATTGAACCTTAGTAAAATAGTAATCCAATGCTAATCAAATATATTAATTGACCCTGACTCAATAATAATATATGATTTGAATACCAAGATTGTATTTGGACCATTCTTTGCATTGTTATGACAATTGGACCAAAACTTAACATAGATGTGACCTAAAGTACATGATTCTATATGGATGTCTAATCTTGTGCAAACCTCACCCTAAAGGATCATCCATGTTATATAATGCTTCTCAATAGTGGATTAATGATGCTTATGACATTGACTCTTAGTGGATCTCACTTATAGTCTAATGATGACAATCTTGAATGAAAATGTCTCAAAATGACTTCAGTGATAATGTCAATGCTTATGTTGACTATCTTGCTAATATAGGATTTCTCCATTCAAGATCTTGAAACCCTAATTATGAACCCCTAATTTGATATGTCAACGTAGGTAGTATATAAATCCATGATGAATGTGTAGCTTGATAATGACCTTGCACGAACTAGTTGAGACATTGGAATCAATGTTGGAAGTTTTGATACCTAGACTCAAGTGACACATCCAACCACCATGGCAATGCCTATTAAGAGCTAATATTTATGATGTTAATTCAATAACACTTACTTGTAATATTAGTATAACTATGTTGACTCAATTTCTAAGATCTATCTTTAGGGAAATACGACATCACGTAGGCAGCGGAAATAAAAATTTACTGACATACGTCCCATTAACCAGTAGATCACGTCAATGACTATGCAATGGGAAGGATGGTTTCACAAAGATATACCTGGTCCTGGAGCAAGTCCAATGAAAATCCTCATTGATGTAGATGCACATTGTGTCTTGGACGGTGTCTGTACAGCTCCTATCCGCACTTGGACTCGTTTGACTGCTCCTCCACAAACATCAAACTCGAACAACTGTTGTAGCGACTCCTAATATCTCACCACAGACTGCGAGTTGACATTGCCCTCCTAGAAGCAGCCATCAGACTGATATCTCTAGAGTAGTCCACACGGACCAACTAGAACTCATGTCATCCTACAGGAATGGACAAGAAGGAGTTTTCCCTCCCATTCGTGTACTAGTAACAAACATACTCTCCCACGACAATGATCCTCATTTGTTGCTCTCCCATGGCTATCCCTCCCTAATCGTGTAGGACTTGCTTGGGATCTCATGGTTACCACAACCATAGAGGACAACACTTGTAAGAGCAACTAATTCTCAATTGTCTGTGTAGTAGTTGTGTTCTGGAAAGCTCCCAGTACCCCTCTATATATATGAGGGGTTAGGGTTAGGGTCAGGGTTTCTAGTCCTCAACCAATATGGGACTAAAGCGGGAGTGGAAAGGACAAGTACATCTTGAATTTTCATAACTTTTTAGAAGTTTCACAACCTACATGCGACGAAACGGTCATCTCACCAAGTGAGATGGTCATATCGCATGAGAGACGATCATCCCGCACGTGAGACAGTCATTTCACTAAGCGAAACGGTCGTATGGGACACGAAACGATCATCTAACTAAGTGAGATGGTCATTTCACACTTTTCCAGTCAGATATGAATTGGCAAATCATTTCCTAATTAATATCATACATTAATTTACTTGCACCCCAAGTATGTGCAATTGAAACAAGTTAAGGAAAACTCCAAAACCTTCATTCGTCCCAATCGGGTCATCTCACACAAGTAAGACACCCATCTCACTCACCCAGATGACTGTCTGGTAAGTTTGTGTCAAGTCGATCAGTTTAACAGCTTGAACCGATCAGTTCATAGGGAAGAACTAAACCAATTCGATGTCTGATATGTCTGACAACCCAAATGGCCATCTCAACACTTGAGACACTCGTCTGGCTGCCCAAACGGCCATCTCACCCAGTGAGATGGTTGTTTGGCAGTTCATTCAGCCAATCTATTTGATACGTTGTGTGACTTGAGTGCTTAAACACTTTAGTACTTAATTCAATTATCATTCAAGATCTAGGCAAGTTCCTATGTGTGTGACCCTATAGGTCTCATATCATGTTGGCAGTGAATGTCCATAACTAGCTTATGACATCACAAGTAAAGAATGGTGCCTATTCGCACGTCATTGCTACCCAAGTGAATGGAAAGTTGGGGGCAACTTCAGCCTACAATCTGTGTATGGTGTTACAATGTTTGTATAGTTCTTTTGTTACTGATATCCAGATTGAACAAGAGGCATGAAGAAGTCATCCTTATTATTATTCAATCTTGTTCCTTGAACCAGAGGAGACTGAATGAGATATATGTAATCTCAATATCACATATTGACTCACATGTGTATGGCCATACTTTTCTCAGTCTCGCTAATCAAGAGGCATAGGATATCATACTCATGTAGGAGGGACAAATCCTATATATATCACTCATAGTCAATCCCCACAAAGTCACCCAATCATCACCGTTATAACAATCCATGTTTCAGGTTTGTGTTTGATGATGTCAAAGTGTGCCCAATGACATGTGATGAGTGTAATGATGTCAGGTCTAAGATCCACAACTGTAAAGTCCCAGGATTTGAAGCCTCGGATAAAAATATCTTATAAGGAATGATTGGACTACCCATATCACCAAGGTGCATCTCCTTTTACAAGAGCTCGTCACTAAAGAACTCCATAGTTACGTTTGCTCAGATTGGAGTATTACTAGCATGGGTGACCAGTCAAAAAGTTGATCTTGGCTTGCGCGTGAGTGAGAAAAAAGCACGTAGTTAAGGCTAGTGGTGGTCTGTGGGGCCAGTCGTCATTATTGAAACTCTACTAGAGCCTTGAGCAGTGGGCCCAGGTGTCACAAATGGTATCAGAGCCATAACCCCTCTAGTAGGTGGGGCCACATGGGCATGTGGCATGCCATTCTTGAGTCGTGTGATCCAGGAAAGTTGGAAAAGATTGTCCATGGTGATATAGCCACCCTTGCATTGGTATTCTGTGATCGAGAGTTGGGTGTCCATGGGTCATTCTGGATCTCCACTGAAATGGGGCAATATAATGAGGTCATATAGTTGAGCCTTGATGAGGAAGTCAAGAGTCTAAGTGGGGGAGATTGTAACGGCCCAGGATTTGAGGCCTCAGATAAAAATATCTTATAAGGAATGATTAAACTATCCATATCACCAAGGTGCATCTCCTTTTCTGGGATCCCATCACTAAAGAACTTCATAGTTAAGTGTGCTCAACTTGGAGTAGTACTAGGATGGGTGACTAGTCAGGAAGTTGATCTTGGCTTGTGCGTGAGTGAGCAAAAAGTGCGCAATTAAGGCTAGTGATGGTCTGTGGGTCCATTCATCAATTCTGAAACTCTACTAGAGCCTTGGGTAGTGGTCCCAGGTGTTACAACAACCACCACCATCACTGTGAGACCTGACTATGACTTCCATGAAGATGCTTCCATGTGTCAGTCTCACGGTGGGTCTGTCTGATACACTATTCCCTAACATGTATCTATGTGTTTGGTTTGATATTGCCATATCATGACTAACAAAATTTAGTCATCAACCAACTCGCACTTTGATCTTATGTGTTATTGTTGTCTGTCTGCCTTCCACAATAACAACCGGTCAAGGACGTAATGAGAATGTATATACTCTCAACATTTATATGATCTCATTCTTCTAAGTCACATACTTGAAGACATACGTCATTGAGTAATATCATTCTCTAGACATTTATTATGTAATTAATTATCTCATAACTGAATATACAAAATAAAATGGAAGCTTGCCTTTATTATTAACAAATTAGGTATCTAATGTCGTATCCCAATCATCATATGATTGTCTCTCTGGGCATACATACCAATAGACTCCCATTTGCACTTCGAGCCAATCACCCATGGATCTCATCCCGAGTGACCTAACATGACCTTCATGCTTCTGTTGTGCAAGTGTTTTTATAGTGGGTTTAGCAACGTTTGCCTTAAGTTGGTATTTTGCAATTTTCACATCACTTTACTGTATGACTATTCACATGAGATGGAAGTGTCGTAGTATGCTATCTGAGATTCCCAACTTAACAAGTAGCTCCATTATTGTCATCAGTATTTCTACTGTGTCATCAATGGTTTGGAACCTCATATAAGTTCACCCATATGAACTTCTTAATCCATACAATATCCGATGTTGTTCTTATAACACAGAAATACTTGACTTCTTTTGTAGATTTGAACAAATGTCCTTAGCTCATAACTCTTTCTAGCTTACAAATTTCATCTAATGTCAAACATAAATTTAGATTGCAATTATTTTGTCAGTTTGGAAGCTTGCATGAGTGTAACCCTTTACATTCAACTCTTCCTTATTACCATAACCAAGGAACCAATATTTCAAGTGCTTCATAAGCACATAAGGATGTTCATCATGGTATTCTAGTGACTCTTACTAGTATCTGACATATACCATCTCATCATGTCCAATACATACGAGATTGCTAGGTAGGTATGTATGTGTCTTCTCATCATGTCAAAACATAAGAGATGATTGGATATCCTCTCGTCATGTCCAATATATATGAGATTTCCAAATATCTTCTTATCATGTCCAATTCATATGAGAGAACATGATAAGTACATATCATTGCATTCTAGATAGATCTAATGGCATTTATCCATGTGTCCCTATTCTTCATAAGAACTAGGACATTAGACTCTTGAGAGACTAACTCCATGGAACATGGACAAGTTTTCTCTCATTGAGTCTTGCATGTTGAACCCTTCAACATCTTACCGATGTATGTGCTTTTACTTAGGTCAAGAAGCTTTCCAGGTCTATATCTATAGACCTCAATCCCTATCACTTAGTATGCTTCTCCTAAACCCTTCATATAGAAGGTACTTTTCTTCCCAGGTTTTAACATTTACAGTATAAGGACATTATTCCCCGTCATTATATGGAATATAAAATACACTCCAACTAAATCTTTTTTAGTCACAGATTCCATCTTCATTGTGACTCAAGTCAAACCCTCTGACTGTCTTGTCAAATAGAAGATTCTGGCTCTAAGATGCTTGCTTCAATCCAAAGATTGACATTTGTACCTTATAGACTTTATTTGCATTATTGGATTTGTAAAACCATTATGATATGTCACATACACATTCTCTTAATTATTCCAATTAAGGAATGTGGTTTTAACATATGTATGCCAAATCTCACAATTTGCAACAGCAAGCATGATCCAGATGGATTTAACCATGGTCACTGGTAAAAGGCTCTATCACGTTCAACATCTTGAACTAGTTTGAAACTCCTTACAACCAATCTACCCTTATGAACCAATGGATCGTGAATACTACCAATGACTACCTCTTTCATTATCTCATCCTTTCCATAGTGACTTTTCCACCCACTGCCACTAAATCACCACCACCCCAAGTCAAAAATGCACCTTATGGGTTTTACCCCTTCAGGTGGATCCACTAAGGTCATACCTTATTGGTTTACATGGATTCCATCATACATCTCATGGCCTCAAGCCAATTTTTCAGAATCTGGTTCCTCAATAGTTTCTAGGTAGGTAGTTGACTCATCACTATGATCAACTTACCGCCTTCTTGAGTTATAAGTTATCATAATCTTTCAAACTCAAGGTGTTCTACTAAAACTATGAGTTGTGCATTTACGTAAGGAACTTGAGATTCCACAACAGTTTGTGATTCTCCTTGTTCCTTATTTTACCTCTTTAGGTTCAAAGTTTTCTTATTTGTCTGGGATGCTTCGAGTTCTACTTTTACTCCCACTAATTCCTTTGTAACTAAGTTCCCATTAGGAATTCAGCCATCCTAGCAACAAACACTATGTTGTTGGGGTGGAATATAAGTAGTAATCAACAAGATAACATTCATGTAATTTGTGGATAAAGACTTTTAAGAAACTATTTTCTTATACAAGTTTTCAATCCCAATCACTACAAAGACTCATCGGGATACTTCCCATGCCATACCTCATATGGTGTCTTTTGAACCATTTTAGACGGTACATTGTTTAGTGTTTAAGCATGTTCCCAAAAGAAATTGTAAGATTAGCTAGATTTTATTGATAATCTCACCATCACTTAACAAGGTGTGATACCTTTTTTTTGACATATCAATATGTTTCAGGTGGAGTTCATTATGATATACTATCATGATCTCCCAGAAGGTCCTCAAACTATTGGTTTAAAATATTTCAACATCGATCATATCAAGGTATCTTAATACTTTTACCGATTTAGTTATGTACTTCATTTATGATCTCCTTGAACACTTCAAGAGATCCAAACTTGTATTTCATTTAATATAAATTTCAATATCTACTGATCGTATCAGTAAATATAATGAGGTACTTGTAACTACCTTTTGCATTCATCCAAAAAGGTCTATTTACATCAGTATGTACTAGTCCTAATGGAATAGTCGATCTCCCACTACATCTAGTGAAGATGCTTTTGTCATTTTGCACAACAAATAAGACATATATGTCTCTATTATTTCAATAACCAAAAGAGTATGGATAACCATAATATGATTCTAGAAATGCATTTCTCATTTATGCACTCTAAATGACAGTGCTACATGTATTCATTGTTTGAGTTATCAAGTCATTCAATATATATATGTCACACATATTTGTCTTTACAACTTTCAAATATAGTTTATGAGACATAGGGCATCGCCATAAAAGATCAAAATTTTCTTATCATACAAAACATATGATGTTTGGAAAGTACACAATAGCAATTCACTAATTCTATTATGTGCCCATGAATGACAACCTTTAACTATAGTGGCAACAACCCTTGCTCCATATAGTTCTAGCTTACTTCTTCTTAGGTCCTGAAGTAGAGATCTCTATCTCTATCTTCTTCTTGAGATCCTCTATGAAGAGGATAATTCCTTTCCAATGTCCAAACAAGTGACAATGGTGGCACTTTGTTTTCTTTATCCTTTAAGTGAAAAGGATAGATTCCTTTTACACTTACCCTTCTCCATATATTGACTGCATAAGACTTGGGCTTTAACTTAGCCTCAGAACATTTCCTAGCCTTCTTTTTGCCCTAGAACTCACTTCTGATGATCACCATCACAAATTTGTACTTGTCCTTGTCCTTGTTCTTCCTTGCTTTGGCATCAACATGCCAAGCAGGTGGTAACTGACTATATGATTCATGCAATGCTTTTATAATCATATTCATGGTCGACTCTTGACCTAAGAGAAATTCCAATCATTCCACATGTCCAATCACATTGAACACATGGGGTTCTACTGGACCTCCCTTTGTCAGTTTGCACTCAAATTAGCATTTTGGAGACATTATACCTTCTTTTCTTTACATGATTCTTAATATGTGTGTGTTACCATCTCAAGAATGTTCATGTATTTGTGTTGTTCATTCAACTCATAGTTCATACAACATAGCATTAGGTATTCAAAATGTCTATGGCATCATTGGCACGCTTCCAATAAGCATCCATTTAGCCTTAGGCACATTTAGAGCGGTTTCCTCTGGCATTGGTCTATCAAGGACATAGAGCTTTCACTCATTTATGAGAACATTTCTCAAAATCCTTAACCAATTGTGGAACTTTATCCCATTTTGTCCTTCTTAAGGTCTGGCTGCAATTTGAATGTTTTTGTGCTTGACATTTGATTCTACAAAGAAATATTGCAACTTTTCAAAACATTTTTGATTTGATAAAATTGATGATATTAATTAGGTCTTTAATTAACTATTGCTCCCACCATTTTATTCAAATTGATAGCCCTCAATGTCAATTTGGAATATTACAACATATAATACTCTAGTGGGCCAAGATCCAAAACAATTCAGTCAATACCCAGCCAATGCTCGTGCTCATGATCAATTATTGAGGTAGGCTATCATGCCAATTGAATCATATGCAAATCTTAGATAGATGATATGTGTAACTCCTTGCCATAATCATCTGCATGCTTTTGGGCAAAGACTCTCTAAGAATTACCAGTCGAGCTTGACCCAAAACCCGACACGATAATAATGCACCCCGCTTTGTGGACCCATATCACTACTATCACACTTCCACGAGATAAACGATGCACCTCCCTTGGGGAGCCCATGCTTGGTCGATCAAGCTTTTCATGTGTGCCACTTTAGAAAAGCATGTAAGACTTGATATTATATTTGAGGGAGTTTGTATGTATAAATACATATACTTTATCCAATCACCACATATACAGTACATATCATATACATGTTATAGACACAAACAAGAACATGCAATAAATAAAACACACATGAAATGGTTATGGCCATTCTAATGTAATTCCTTGGAGACATAAGGAATTACTACCACCTATGGTCCACATCATATGCAACATGTTATTGGTGAAGATCTGTACTGAAACTAATCCAAGTTGATCGGTTCAACTCTTGAACAGGTCGGCTCACCTCCTGATCACTTGGTTGGGCTTTTCTGAAACGGCCATTTGGTTCTCATGTCCATTCAGCATTTAGACACCTCCAGTCAGGCGGTTGGGCCACTAGTCGATCGGCTCATCCTCCTGTCGTCTGGCTTCCTCAGTCCTCCAGTCGATCGAGTTCTCTCATGAGGCGCTCGTTTCATCTTTGTGCAGATTGTCATCTCACGTCGAAACATAAAATAAAACTATCCTATTTCATTTTACATTGTATATGGGAAAACCTTGAGTTACATTCGAGGGGAAATAGGAAGAAGAACATTAATTTACATGTGGAAGGGAGAGAGAGAGGCTTGGTACACAGACTGATTAACAACAAGAATAATAATCACAACCATGCATACATAGATCTGGGGTTTTGGCCATAAACATGCTTTACATCCACCATCAAAACTGATTATATGGCGATGTGTGTAAATTGCATATATATCATATATATATATATATATATATATATATATATATATATATATATATATATATATATATATATATATATATATATATATATATATATATATATATATATGTGTGTGTGTGTGTGTGTGTGTGTGTGTGTGTGTGTGTGTATTCGTTTGGGTTCTTTATGTGGTGATTAGAGAGATGTGCACATCAACTAGTTTAAATATTCGCATCGCATGTAATAAATTAACTCGATAAAACCAAAATCTGATCATATTGATTATTCCAAAACATACTTAATTGACGTGGCTCTAATATCTATAAAGAAGTGAAACCACCTCTCTACTAAAAATTTGAACAATAAAACCTCCAGTCCAAACACACCCTTAGGTATCTTGGAGTGGGTGTAAAATTTTCAAATCTTTTTAATGGTATTTCAAAACAACCGAGGTGTAGCAGCGGAAGAAAATAATGACTATATTCAATTTATCAACAAGATTACAAAAGCATATCTAAATCTTACATGTAAAGGTACAACATAAGGATCCATGTAGAGGGAAATCTAAACCACATCAAGATTGTCTCCAAGCTTTAACTCCTTAAGCTAGGTCCATAACTTTATGCCATGTCCACCACATCCTTCACCAAGGGTTGGAAGCATACCCCAGCAAGAAGAGAAAAATAGATGACATCAGAAAAGGTTGGTATGTGCATACTAAAAAGCAAATTGGGCAATATAATTAGAATAAAGGACAACAAGTATAAAAGGCTTCCCATAGAAAAGAAAAGGACAACCAAGTGGGTATCAAAAGAAAAGAATCATAATACAATGATACTTGCCATTAAAACAAATAAAAGATTTTGCCATATATATACATCCACTACCATGGTGGGAAATGAAGCAAAATAAGAGAAAGTAGGGCACATAACTCATCATCATCAACATCAACCTGCATGCATGTGAGATAAGCATAGCCCTAGAACAATATAAAGATAATGGCGGCCAAACCTCATAAACTTGAAACATGATAGAGAATGGCACATAACCAAACTCCCAAATATATATAAAGGGGTTCGAACCTCATAAATTTGAAACTCAGGTATGGGGCAGATAACCTCCATCCCAAAAATATAATATGGGCACATAACCCAAAACCAATGCAATTACACTACTTTAGTGCTACTGAATCACATAGCATGTTTAATGTAAAGGAAAGTAGAAAATATAGTTCGATTATACAAAAGTAGTCACCACAAAAGTGGCCAATATATACATCCACCTCATAAGTGGGAAAAAGATATCACATGTATGAAAAACACTAGAGGGGGGTGAATAGGGTTTTATGATAATTTTAAAAATTATTTAATCAAATAATGACAAAAAGATTGGAGAAAGAGGCAACATGTTTAGAGTGGTTCCACCCTTAGTAAATACTAAGGGAGTCAGTCCACTACCCGCTTGTTCCCAACTGGGATTTTGAAAGCAATTGTTCATTATTACCTCGCAAAGATGTTACATAAGATACAACTACATTCACAATCCGTAGGATAGTCTTCACCTAGGAGTAATCCCACCAACCTTGAAGCAACCTTCTTCGAAGTAACTCCAAGCTCCCCCTTAAAGTAGCCTTCCTCTTGAAGTAGCTTCCCATTGAGACAACCTTATTGAAGTAATCCTAAGTCCACCGAGCTACCTTCACCACCTGAAGAAGCTCCAACAACCTCCTTTTTGCAGCCTCCAACCTAGGAGTAGCAAAGGAGAACAAAATATAATAGAAGTAACAAGATTGGAAGAAGTTGTAACATACTCAATTCTAGACACATAGGCTCATTTCCCATTCTTCTAGGCCCCTAATTGATTAGATGGACATCCAAAATCCCTTGCCCCTTTTCTTTACTTGGCTACCTTTCAATGTCTATATTTCGTTGTAATAGCATAGATCAAACCATATTATGATCTGATAACCCTAATTGACTTCATTTGAATCACATGGACATGAAATCTTTGAATTAGACAACTTTTGACCCTCAAACCCTAGTTTGACTCGAATTTGGTTCCATAGAGCTGAAGACATGTGGAATTACTATCTTAATACCTCAATTAGCTAACTTATAAGAAATAATGATGATCTAGATTGCTTTACCCTAGATTTGTGAACTAGGATAGGCTTGTGTATCATATAGGATCATCATCGAGTTCTGGGTGGAAGATTTGACCACCTTTGACCATTAAGTCTAATTCATTTCATTAATTGAATGGTTTGTGCATAATGGTTGAATAATAGTTAAGGAAGTATCAAAACCCAAATCTAAGCCCATAATCGAGTTCCCCACAGCTTAATTAGTCAACCCTCAAAATTTGGGGTCTTTTGGATGTTAGATGCACCCTTAATTGGACCCTAGGGGATAATGTGTTATTAAACAAAAGGTTTTGGAACAAATTTTATCACATATTGAACCCAGGGTCACGGCCAATTTATTTTTTCTTCTGGGCCGGGTTACCGAGTGGAAGACCTCATCTTCCACCTCCAAAGTCCCCACATGCGCAGGACTAGCTCAAGCCAGCGATGACTCTCCTCATCCCATACTCCCCATTTCCTTCTTCTATATTCCTTTCCCTCTCCCGTCCCGTCTCAACAACCCTAGCCACCGTCCTTCACTTTCGTGTTGTGAGGAGTGCCTCCCTCCATGGATTCATTTGACACAGGCTCTAACAGTGAGCGAGATCAGACCCTCATTCCATCACCATGACCATCACCAATGTGGCCTTCCTTCCCCACGCGGAAACCTCATCATCCCTCCCTATGCACGATGACCAACCACTGGAAACTATCGCCATGTTGGTTCCCCTTCAATCCAGAACCCCTCCCCCTGTGCTCAGCAGCATCGGGGAGCGCCAAGCGGTGCCCAGCAATGCCTGGAAAATCCAAGAATCTCCAGGCAGTGCAGCGCCGCCTCCTCCTCTTCTCTTTCCCTTCTCCCTGGTCGTGCATCCAACGTCGTATTGGCAGCCGCAAGCCGTTTCTTCTGCCTCACCTTACCAGCAACAGGTTCGCAAAACCGCCACAGATCTATTGACTCGACTCTGCTAGATCTCACATGACCAAGTCTGCAATTCCTCAGCCGGTTGTGAATGCGGCAGACCTGCAGCTGACTAAATCTCCAGTTCTGCAACACGACAGTGAATTTCCTCGCCTGAGCTCTAGCCGGCTGAGCTTCCCCTCTCCTGCGCCCAATGGCCCATGTGCAGAAACGACCCCTGCCACCGGATACAATGATGGAAGATGCAGATGCCCAGATAGGTGACTTTTTCCCTTGTGCCAGGCTACTGTAAGGCAGATCTCGCCACACAGCAGTGACCACCATAGATCCAGCAGCCTCGATGCTTCCTCCTCCTTCACTGTGATGTACACATCAATGACACCGACACCACCTGCAACCTACGAGCCAGGAACATCGCCAGTCACATCCTACTTCCTCAGCCACACCACCATATAACCCCGCCGCCATCAGCTTCGTCACCAGCGACCATGCCTTCGCCTACCCTCCTCCTTCTCTTCATCCTTCCTGACAATCGGACCTACATCTGTGAGTAGATGGTCGAGATGATACCTCTCATCCGGTACTGTCAGTCCCTCTGTCTCCAATGAATGCCACCACGATTGGTTTATCAGAAGAATCATTTCATCAAGGTCTCGTTGGGGAACAACAAACTAAAAGGTCAGTTTCTCTTTGTGATTCCAGTTTAGAAAGTTTCTTAGATGATGAACAAATTGTTAGTCTAATTATATTGGTTAGTTTATCTAATCATGCACACTCAAAACACCATAGCATATTAACATCCACATATATAAGTATACTCATTAGGCATTCTATGTCTACTAACTACTGTATTCAGTGAACTAGTTAATGATGATGTCTTAGATATTCACTAGATGTTGCTAGATGACTTTATAAATAGAACTTGGTTGTGGTGGTGAACCAGATCGGGTTGATGGGCTGTTAAGAAGACAATATCAAACTTAAGCCTTGTTAAATAGGAACTCTAGGACTCATACACGTGTTTAATGGATTCGATGGGTAATTATTAATGCATAAGGATATTAGAAATACATCATCAAAGTTTACTTATGTTGAATGAGATGGGGGTATGATGTAAGGGCTATTATTAGGAACATTTCTTTATGAACATAAGTATGGATGCCAATTTGATTAAGATTAATATCTCAATATACATCCATTGATCTAGACAATATATACTCAAACAAATGGCATATTCAATAATGTGATAATAAAATGTGTATGCACACCTACATGTTGAATGTGATGTCTAGGATAAACTTTAGGGAAACAAATTAGACATTTTAATTAAATGGACATGTAACATAATCTATCAATGTTATAATCCCTATCTACATATGATATATGTTGGATGCTATCCCCATGCAATGATATTAAGAACACTAATATGTCGCTAGACAAGAAGAATTAGGGTAAGATTAATATGAATATCTATAATAGGAATGTATACACCTATTCTCTTTGGTTGACTAACATACCTAATATGTTCCTAGGATGAAAACATGACCTCATGGATCAAATATATAGACTGAGTTAAGCCTTAACTATGAAGATCAGGTATGTACACTCTCTATTTTTATTTTGGACATTAAATGACTGAAATCCATATATCTTTTAATGAGGCATCTCTTGAATTGTAAATCCCTTTTAAAATCCAAATACTTGGACATTTATTGCTCCTGAAATGAATTCCTTTTATTTCTGTGATATTTATATTGCTATGCTCATTTGGGTCATTGGACCCCTCCTGCCATGTTGCCTTTATTGAAAATG
Source organism: Alisma plantago-aquatica (assembly GCA_963693085.1). Classification (NCBI taxonomy): domain Eukaryota; kingdom Viridiplantae; phylum Streptophyta; class Magnoliopsida; order Alismatales; family Alismataceae; genus Alisma; species Alisma plantago-aquatica. The sequence continues at coordinate 683,269,528 of OY856415.1, read as the reverse complement.
ACTAAAATAATAAGTCTTGCCACTCTATTATAGCATGCTGCTTGTATGACTAGAATATCTAGAATAGTGGTACTTATGTACAACCATATTTATTTAGGGTGTGCGTATTCCGCCCGGGGTGTGTGTTTCCACCGTTGTTTATTTTTAGGCCATGATCCTATGGTGCTATGGCCCTGTTTTAGGTATATTTAGTCTACATTGTTATGCATGCAAATATTCTTGTTTTAAAAAGAATATGTGGATGAATGTTATGGCAAGACACTCTTTTATTATCATGCTTGTAATCTTAATTTAATATGCCTCATTTCTTTTGCTTCATTTCTTTTGTTACTTTTCTCTTGAACATACCTAATTGTAAATAGCCCCCTTTTCTTGTGGAAACATCTCTTTTTACACTTTTAACCCTATATAATGCCCAAAGTGTTTTATATATGTACATACTCAGCCTTTGTTGACCTCTTTGTTGTTTCCTATGTTCTGGGTGATGTTCCCTTCCACCTAGGTTTAGGTACATTGGAAGACAAGAGCTCAAAAAGATCACTAACATGACATGAACTTAAGGATAGCTTGGAATGGCTGGGTTACCCTCTGCTACTGGCTTTAGTTGTACTTAGTTCAAGTTTTTGTAAAACCATCTATTACGGTGAGGAACAATTGTATAAATGAAAAATGAAGTGACTTTGTAATAGTTTTGTTTCCGCTGCTTTATTATTACATGGCTCCTATATTATATCAATTGAGTGGATCCCCTTTCGGGTCTCACTCTTTACATAAAGAAACAATGTTACCAATTGAGTACAACGCTTTGATCCTATATCAAGCGTATTGATCTCCTATCCACTGTGAATGAACATGGTATTTTGGTGGCTAGGAGATACTAAGCTATAGGACACTAATGTAGAACTCAAGTAAAATAGTTTGCAAGTGTAGCTCAGCTTGTTGCTCACAAAGAATGAATCTCAAGTGTAATTGTATGCACAAGTGATGCTTTGGGTGTCCTAAGGCATGTCCTATTTATAGGAATGGCCTACTAGTACTTAGGGACGTTCTAGATACTTTCTAGGGTGTTCTTAGTGCTCAACTAGCCGTTAGGTGTCCACTAATTACATTGTAATGGCTAGTTGTTTAATGTTGAAAAATGCAGTCCAGAACCTTTCTCGGTCGAGAAGTTTGTCGACCGAGAGTCTCTCAGTCGAGGAATTTGTCGACCGAGGGAAGGTCTAGAATGAGTGTATTGCAACATTCATTTCCAACTACCAACCACTTTTCAACTCAGTCTAACGTCTATAGAATTTGCTAGAAGGACTGTTCTCAGTCGAGAATATTGTCGACCGAGAGTGTCTCAGTTGAGGAATTTGTCGACCGAATATGTCCCTGTTCCAATGTGTTGAGCCATGTACTGAGTGTGTGTATCAATGTGTAATTGTGCTTATATCTTAAGGGAGGATCTTTCTAAGTATTGTGAGTGGATAGGGAAGATCTAACGCTTGATTTACATGATGTCTAAGTACTTGTACATTATATACTTGTACAAGTTTTTACATTGAGTACAACCATGAAAATAAAAGCAATCTAAGCGTGTTGATCTTCCAATTTGTTTTCTCAAAAAAAAATCTTCCAATTTGTATAGATCTTCAACTATCCACTTCCTTATTTTTTTATCCCTGAAACACTCAAATAACAAGTTAGATCTACAAGAATGAAATGTTTGTCATCATCAAAACAAAGGGTTTGATAATGTCAAATTCAGCCAACAATCTCCCCCTTTTTGAAGATGACAAACATTTCTAAAATATAAATCAAGGAAATTTAAATAGCATGAGTTTCATACCTGATGTTTACCTTATGTAAGTATTCTCTTATTTATTCAAAGAGGTATAGAACTCTTTTAAGGAATATATCAATAATTTATGTGAAGCCAGGAGATTATGAAACTCATATATTTGATTTAATTATGAAACTCATATATTTGATTTATATTCTTTCTCCCCCTTTGTCATTTCAAAAAGATAGCCATATAACCAATTTGCTCTCCCTGAATGGGATACTCCCCCTTAATTGTATACTATAACAAGAATGTCAAATTTAGCCATAGTTCAAAAATCATGATTTATTTCTCAATCATTTGCAAGGGATGTTAAGCCCTGAAATGACATGAGAATCCTTTAGGCTCATGAGTATATTTCGATAGTTTCTCAACCATTTACAAGGGATGTTAATCCCTGAAATGATATGAGATTCCTTTAGTCTCATAGTGGAATCAATTGATGTATCTCTTAACCAAATACAAGAGATGTTAAGCCCTAATTTGTTTAGAGAATTCATTTAAGAGCATCATATTCAAGAATATTGTAAGCTTCCTTATTTGAATTACTTTAAGGATACGAAGGTCATAACTAGATTTGAAGTGCAATTGAATAAGTAAAATAATGAATCAATTTGTTTTTAACATGTTGAGCAAATATACTAAGGTTGAATGCAGATGAATGATTTACAAATAAGCATTTTGTTAGGCTTATTTTAGGTCAACCATGACTTCGACCGTGGCGCCCCTCGATCGAGCTCCTTTTTCAACCGAAAGGCATTTCTATAGATTTCCAATGTATGCATTTTGATCTTATTGTGTATGATTAGTATTAGTTCTTCATTTTGCTCATATATGAACTTATGAATGTTGAATAGTCTAAGATAGAACCTTTTTATGACTTAAGTTTGTCACTTGTGAGTAATATTTTTTAGAAGATATCTTGTCATAATTTCTTAGGATGTTCAAACCTTTTCAAAATGGTGATGATTATATTTTAACCAAGTTCCTTGTATGATCACTTCTTTTGTTTTAAATTAATGTTGAACAAAGTCTTCCGTGCAAATAGATTTTCCATTAGTACTTTTCTTGAATAAAACCAATCTTTTCCTCAAGTATGCTTATTTGAGACAATTTATGCAAAATATAAAGTTTTGATGCCCACATATTCTTCCTTTTGATTAGGGTCATTCAGACATTTAATGTAATATGTAAAGTTCATTGCATATTCCAGTCACTTAAGTTAATTGCAATTGAAGTATCTTATTCTAATAAAATAGTTCTGACAGAGTTTTCCTCGGTCGATAAAGTTCTTGACCGAGTGATATTCGGTCGAAGTACTTGTCGGTCGGATGTTTCTCAGGTTTTTGTAGAATTAAGATAGTAACTTACTCGGTCTACTATTTTATCAATCGGAATGTTCTCGATCGACAACTTTCTCGGTCAATAATTTTACTATTTCTCCAGAAAATGCAGGTTTGAGACAGAAACTACTTCAGTCGACAATTTTCTCGACCGAAGAATGTCTCGGTCAAACTTGTTGTCGACTGAGATTGTTTCTATTGTGTTTTTAGTACTTATTTGCAAGTAAAAACATAAGGTATTTCCAATGCAGTTACAGAAATATGCAAATTAAAGCTCAATTTAGTTGAGATAAGACATTTTGAATATCAAAGTAACATTTTGGGTAAAATATAAACTAATCATATTCAAATCTCTAAGTTTTAGGAACCCAAACTAGATCAACATCCTTTTTCTTGTATGGGCAAGAAAATGAATAATGTCCAAGACGTAAACAGTAATAACAACATATAGAATCAATTTCATTTCTCTTCTTAGCTAGATTGTTTTTAGGCACATACATAACTTTAGTCTTGGGCACTTGTGTCCTTCTCACTCTAGGTTTTTATAGGATTTACCCTTGTGCTTATAACCTAGTCCTCTCCTTCCAATCTGACTAGAAGAATCTTTTAGGATCTTATCATGAATACCATTATTTTTCAAGCTACTAATTTCCTTTTGTAACTTAGGAATTTCATCCATTCTCCATTTAACCTCTAACTTTTCTTGTTCTAGATTAGATAACAAACTATCTCTTTCTTTTATAACAGCATCATAATCTAAATGAGTATACAAGATAGGTTGAGTTTGAAGATCATTCAATTTTGCAAGTAGTTCAACCTTTTCTTGAGAAAGAAAACCATAATTTTTTTCTAGAGTAAGCAGCTTTGTATTGCAGTCATTAAGAGATGATTTTGAGGTAGAATTTTCAGAAATAATACTTTCTTTTTCAGAAACAAGATCATTTTGTTGAGCATACAACTCCTCATTAGTTTTAGTAACTCTTTTTAGTTTATTTTTACAATCAATATATTTATCATGCAATTCATTAATGTTATCAACTAACTCTTCTTATGATAAATAAAAAAGACTTACCTCTTCTTATTCATTTGTTGTAGCAATAAGGCACTCCATCTCTTCTTCTCCATCCTCACTATCATCACTTGAGTCATTCCATGCAGCTTTGTAGGCTTTTTCCTTCTTGTGAGATGATTTCTTTCCTTTCTTGAGTTTAGGACAATCACTTTTTAAATGTCCACTTCTTCCGCATTCAAAGCACCTAGAGGAAGAAGAAATACTAGAAGTTTTGTTAGTTTAAATCTTCTATACTGCTTACCATTAAAATGAGAGTTTCTTCTTCACTTGTGTCATGACTAATTTTGGTCGATGCCTTGAATGCAATGTCCTTTCTTTTCTCCTTCTTGTGTTCAACCGCCAATCTTTCTTCTTCTTCAAGAGTGACCTCATGAGTCTCCAAGTTGCCAATGAGTTGTTCCATCCTCAATCTTGTGAGATCATTTGCTTCTTCAATAGTTGTCACCTTTGGTTTGTACTTTGGTGACAAACACTTAAGAATCTTGGATACTTGATCTTCTTCACTTATGAATTTTCCTAATGCACTCAAACCATTAATAATAGTAGAAAATCTTGCATACATTTCACTAATAGATTCATTTGGCTCCATATGAAATTGTTCAAACTTTTTTTTAAGCATACTAATCTTAGAATTTTTAACTTGTATGGTTCCTTCATGTGTAATAGAAAGTCTATGCCATATGTCATATGTAGTTTCACATGAAGAAATTCTATTGAATTCACTTACTGATATAGAACAATATAAAATACTTACAGCCTTGGCATTAAGTTAAGCTTGCTTTACCGTATTGGCATCCCATGTAACATACTCGGTTTCCAAAAAGCATGTATGGAGTAGAAACCATCCTCCAAAGTTCCCAACTGATGCCTTGAAAATAGAATTGCATCCTTCTCTTCCAATAGTTGTAGTTGCTTCCATCGAACAGTGGTGGACGAGCTACATAGGTTCCCTCCAAGTTTATGTGGTTGAGTACACCATTCCCCATGCTTCAAGACCTGTTAAGGCTCTTTGAAGACCTGCTCTAATACCAATTGAAAAACACTAGAGGGGGGTGAATAGGGTTTTATGATAATTTTAAAAATTATTTAAGCAAACAACCACAAAAAGATTGGAGAAAGAGGCAACATGTTTAGAGTGGTTCCACCTTTAGCAAATACTAAGGGAGTCGGTCCACTGCCTGGTTGTTCCCAACTTGGATTTTGAAAGCAATTATATTTTATTACCTCGCAAGGATGTTACATAAGATACAACTACCTTCACAACCTGTAGGATAGCCTTCACCTAGAAGTAGTCCCACCAACCTTGAAGCAGTCTTCCTCGAAGTAACTCCAAGCTCCCCCTTGAAGTAGCCTTCCTCTTGAAGTAGCTTCTCATTGAGACAACCTTCTTGAAATAATCCTAAGTCCACTGAGCTACCTTCACCACCTGAAGAAGCTCCAACAACCTCCTTTCTACAGCCTCCAACCTAGGAGTAGCAAAGGAGAACAAAATATAATAGAAGGAACAAGATTGGAAGAAAGAAATAATGTTACCAATTGAGTACAGTGCTTTGATCCTATATCAAGTGTATTGATCTCCTATCCACTGTGAATGAACGTGGTAGTGTGGTGGCTAGGAGATACTAAGCTATAGGACACTAATGTAGAACTCAAGTAAAACAGATTACAAGTGTAGCTCAGGTTGTTGCTCACAAAGAATGAATCTCAAGTGTAATTGTATGCACAAGTGATACTTTGGGTGTCCTAAGGCATGTCCTATTTATAGGAATGGCCTACTAGTTCTTAGGGACATTCTAGACACTTTCTAGGGTGTTCTTAGTGCTCAACTAGTTGTTAGGTGTCCACTAATTACATTGCAACGGTTAGTTGTTTAATGCTGAAAAGTGCAGTCTAGAACCTTTCTCAGTCGAGAAGTTTGTCGATCGAGAGTGTCTCGATCGAGGAATTTGTCGACCGAGGGAAGGTATGGAATGAGTGTATTGCATCGTTCATTTCTAACTACCAACCACTTTTCAACTCAGTGTAACGTCTATAGAATTTGCTAGAAGGACTATTCTCGGTCGAGAATATTGTCGACCGAGAGTGTCTCGGTTAAGGAATTTGTCGACCGAGAATGTCCCTGTTCCAATGTGTTGAGCCATGTACTAAGTGTGTGTATCAATGTGTAATTGTGCTTATATCTTAAGGGAGGGTCTTTCTAAGCATTGTGAGTGGATAGGGAAGATCTAACGCTTGGTTTACATGATGTCTAAGTACTTGTATGTTATATTCTTGTACAAGTTTTTACATTGAGTACAACTATGAAAATAAAAGCAATCTAAGTGTGTTGATCTTCTAATGTGTATAGATCTTCAACTATCCACTTCCTTATTTTTTATCCCTGAAACACTCAAATAACAAGTTAGATCCACAAGAATGAAATGTTTTTCATCGTCAAAACAAAGGGTTTGATAATGTCAAATTTAGCCAACAATGTCATCATATAGAGTTCCATGATGTACAAGGCATATGAAAAGAGTCCAAAAGAATATCCATGATAACAAGATCAATATCAAATATGGTAGTTCACATGAATCATGATTTTCAAAAGAAAAACATATGTGTAGGCTTTATCCATAGGACCAAGAGAAAGAATAATATAGGCAATTTCTCAACATAGAATAATAGGGGATGCAAACATACCTCAACTACAGAGTCTACTCTGTCCAAATTCAAGTCTAGGTCCAAGCCTAGGCCTTCGAAGAACCTTTTATGCATATATGTATAATTAGGGTTAGATTTGCATTAATGATCAAAATCCTAAAAATTGCCTTTTTATTATTAATGAATTAGATTATCAAAACCATGTCATGTTTTAGGTTATATTTTCCTGAGTTCAAAACATATTTTATTATATTTTTCTGACTTATATATTTAGTTATAAATTTTACAAATTATTATATATTTAGGTAAATTCATTGAAATCACTTTTTTAAAAGATTGGATTTAGCAGACAAAACCAACACCTAAAGATAGCTCTTATTTTTCTGAATCCAGTGATTATTTTTCCATATTTTTCTGATCATTATACAATTAGTTATTAATTTTATAAATCTGGCCATAGAAATTAGCCAAAAAGCCAGGTCATCGAAGAAATTTGAGATAGAGAGTCTGGGCTCACACTACGTGGCCCAACCATGGTTGGTCAACTAGCCAAGTCAGTGGCTTGCTTGACTCATCCCGAAAGAAAGGAAACTAGGCAGATTTACCAAATTACCCATGGCAAAAAACAAAGCCAAACAAGGAGTTTTGAGGGGCAAAGTAGGGAATGTACATGGGATCATCCCCTTCCTGTTTCCTCACGAGCCATGGCTGCAAGAAGGTAGTAGCATCTTAGCATGGAGGTTTGGGCAAGACGTGAATATGCAATGATTCGTGAAGGCGAATGCACGGAAAGAAAGAAAGAAAGGAGCATTGTGAACCTACCTGTGACGGCGATCGAACCAATACGATAAATAGAGGAAGAACGGCTCGCCGCAACCCAAGCTCAAATCTTTCTTCCATGCGGTAACACACGTGATGAGTGGAGCAGTTGGACTGAGAGGAGAATAACATGGAATCAAGTGATGATCAGGGGAGGCCTATATATTGGTGTGGGTAAGAGATACAAAACATAGGAGGGTGGCCGCGAAGCTCTTCATGAAGAAATTTGGGCATTTCCAAAAAGCTCAATAAAATGAGAAGTATAAGAGATCAACACATGCAGAATTCCATCCCAAGTCTAAAGAACCAAAAATCTCAGACAATGGTCAAAAGATGACCAAGAAAATTACGACTTACCAAATACCCCCGCTGCGGGTACTGTTCACGCGGGTGTTATCCTACTCAAGGTAGGAGACACAATCCCAGTCGTCTGCACAGAGATCTGATGGTATGAAAAAAATGAAAATTTGGGAAATAAAGCTTAGCACATGACGGCCAAAAATCAAATCCGACTAAGGTGATGCTCACATGTATTTCTTATTTTCTCTCTCCTCAATAGAGGGTACAAATGAATCCCAAATTAGTAAAAGTTTACATAGGCACTAATTAAAACATGTAGATTTCGAATATAAAATTAGATTTGCCTTTTGAAAACTTTTAATGGGTTAAATAAATTAATTCTCATTTTCTCTTTCCTCCTTCATTAATGGCATTAGGATTATACAAATTTTATGAAACTTGACCCACAAGTCATATTTAATGTGTTGGATATGAATTTGCCATCAATTTTACATGTTGGAGTTGTTTGAGCATTTATTTAATATTTTGAAGATTCTACACACTCTCTCTCCTGATTTCACCTTTTAAGCAAACTTTGTCCAAATTGGATGAAAATTCACCCAAAGGCTATATTTATTATGTAGATTACAAATCCAAGATTATTTTCCTCTTTTAGAGTCATTTATTATTTTATTTGATATTTTGGGGGAAAACTCACATCTTCTTTTCCAATTTGAATTAAATGAATTATTATTATGTGAATAATGTGAAACTTAACTCCCAAGGCAATTGGGACCCAAGGAACATGATTTTAAACTTAAATTTCACTTTTGAGATTTATTTTTATGAGACATGTCATATGGCCCATTAGTTCATTATTCAACCAATTATATTTTTATTATCTCCATATGTATCATATATGAATATTAATCATGATTTATTATGTTACTCACATTTTATGTTATATTATTGGCCTAATTACATGCATTAGCTTACTGAGGTTCATCTTTGTTTGGCTAAGCCCAAAAGAGCAAACTTATAGGGTAGGGTTCGAGATCCGATATGTTACATCACTCCACCCCTTAAAAAGGATTTCGTCCTCAAAATCTATTGATCTAAACATCAAACAACCAACTACCCTCCACCCCTTAAAAAGTTAACCTAACAAGTCAAACTAATCAACATTTAGGATTACCCACATAACCTTTAGTTATGAAAGTTTTAGATATTTTATGTCATCCATGTTTCCATCTAAAAGTCGGAACCAACTTAGGGTTAAGTTTTAGGTCCTTGTGTCTCTAACCTATCAACTCTACAGTAGCATCCACAAGTCATAGGGTATGTCAACTATACCTTTATATCAAACCTAGTCACAACTCCAAAGTCAAAACTAGGGTTAGATTCTACTCAAACTAGTGTTTTTATTCATTGTGACTTAGTTTAAGAAAACTTCGAGAAAATCCAGAGAAAATATTTTCTTTTATACATATAGTATTATATGGAAAATAATTTGTTGTGAAAAAACTTTTGCGATTGAAAACTAAAATTGGGGCCCAAAATCAAAACAAGAAACTAAGTCACAATTTCTGTAATATGACCTTTTATCATAGCTCATCCTTAAATCAAACCTTGTTGGATAAAAAGATCATCATTGATCAAATCTAGGGTGAACATCTCATCTAAAGGCAACTATCTAAGTCAAAGGTCTAACTAGGGAGACAAAATTGAAATAGTGAGATTCCGACTACCATGGGCTCTGATACCATGTTGTAAACAAGTGAAACTACCTCCACTAAAAATTTAAACAATAAAACCTCTAGTCCAAACACACTCTTAAGGTATCTTGGAGTGGGTGTAAAATTTTCAAATCTTTTTAATGGTATTCAAAACAACCAAGGTGTAGTAGTGGAAGAAAATAATGACTATATTCAATTTCTCAATAAGATTACAAAAGCATATCTAAATCTTACATGTAGTACAACATAAGGATCCATGTAGAGAGAAATCTAAACCACATCAAGATTGTCTCCAAGCTTTAACTCCTTAAGCTAGGTCCATAACTTTATGCATGTCCTCCACATCCTTCACCTAGGGTTGGAAGCATACCCCAACAAGAAGAGAAAAATAGATGACATCAGAAAAGACCGGTATGTACATATGAAAAAGAAAATTGAGTAATATAATTGGAATAAAGGACAACAAGTATAAAAGACTTTCCACAATAAAGAAAAGGACAACCCAAGTGGGTATCAAAAGAAAAGAATCACAATAAAATGATACTTCCATTAAAACAAATAAAAGATTATGGCATATATACATCCACTACTATGGTGGGAAATGAAGCACAATAAGAGAAAGTAGGGAACATAACCCATCATCATCAACATCAACCTGCATGCATGTGAGATATGCATAGCCCTAGAACAATATAAAGACAATGGTGGCCAAGCCTCATAAACTTGAAACATGATAGAGAATGGCACATAACCAAACTCCCAAATATATATAAAGTGGGCCAAACCTCATAAATTTGAAACCCGGGTATGGGGCACATAACCTCCATCCCAAAAATATAATATGGGCACATAACCCAAAACCAATGCAATTACACTACTCTAGTGCTACTGAATCACATAACATGTTTAATGTAGAGGTAAGTAGAAAGTATAGTCAGATTATACAAAAGTAGTCACAACAAAAGTGACCAATATATACATCCACCTCGTAAGTGGGAAAAAGACATCACATGTCATCATATAGAGTTCCATCATGTACAAGGCATATGAAAAGAGTCCAAAAGAATATCCATGATAACAAAATCAATATCAAATAAGGTAGTTCACATGAACCATGATTTTCAAAAGAAAAGACATATGTGTAGGCTATTATCCATAGGACCAAGAGAAAGAAGAATATAGGTGATTTCTCAACATAGAATAATAGGAGATGCAAACATACCTCAACTTTATTGTCTACTCAGTCCAAAGTCAAGTCTAGGTCCAAGCCTAGGCCTTCAAAGAACCTATGTTGCATATATGTATAATTAGGGTTAGATTTACATTAGTTGTCAAAACCCTAAAAATCACCTTTTTATTATTAATGAATTATGTTATCAAAACATGTCATGTTTTAGGTTATATTTTCCTGAGTTCAAAACAAATTTTATTATAGTTTTCTGACTTATATATATATTTAGTTATGCATTTTACAAATTATTATATATTTAAGTAAATTCATTGAAATCATCTATTTTTTAGATTGTATTTAGGCAACAAAACCAACACCCAAAGATAGCTCTTATTTTTCTGAATCTAGGGACTATTTTTCCATATTTTTCTGATCATTATACAATTAGTTATTAATTTTATAAAACTGGCCAATAGAAATTAGCCAAAAAGCCAAGTCAGCAAAGAAATTCAAGAGAGAGAATCTGGGCCCACACTACATGGCCCAACCATGGTCCTTCAACCAGCCAAGTCAGTGGCTTGCTTGACTCATTTTGAAAGAAAGGAAACCAGGCAGATTTACCAAATTGCCCATGATGGAAAACAAAGCCAAAAAAGGAGTTTTGAGGGGCAAAGCAGGGAATGTACAAGGGATCATCCCCCTCATGTTTCTTCGTGAGCCATGGCTGCAAGAAGGCCACAGTAGCTTAGCAGGGGGTTTGGGTAAAATGTGAATGTGCAATGATTCATGAAGGTGAATGCACATAAAGAAAGAAAGGAGCATTGCAGACCTGCTTGTGCCCGTGATCGAACCAATATGATGAACAGAGGAAGAACGGCTCGCCACAACCCAAGCTCAAATCTTGCTTCTAGGCGGCAACACATGTGATGAGCAGATCAATTGGACTGAGAGGAGAATAACATGGAACCAAGCGATGATCAGGAGAAGCTTATATATTGGTGTGGGTAAGAGATACAAAACATAGGAGGGTGGCCGCGAAGCTCTTCGTGAAGAAATTTGGGCATTTCTAAAAAGCACAACAAAATGACAAGTATAAGAGATCAACACATGCGGAATTCCATCCCAAGTCTAAAGAACCAAAAATCTCAGACAATGGTCAAGAGATGATCGAGAAGATTACGATTTACCAAATCCCCCCGTCGTGGGTACTGTTCACGCGGGTGCTCTCCTACTCAAGGTAGGAGACACAATCCCAGCCATCTGTGTAGAGATTTGATGGTCAAAAAAATGAAAAATCAGGAAAATAAAGCTTAGCACGTGACAACCAAAAATCAAATCCGACTAAGGTGATGCTCACATTTATTTCTCATTTTCTCTCTCCTCAGTTGAGGGCACAAATGAATCTCAAACTAGGTAAAATTTTACATAGAGGCTAATTAAAACATATAGATTCTGAATATAAAATTAGATTTGCCTTTCGAAAACTTTTAATGTGTTAAATAAGTCAATTCTCATTTTTTCTTTCCTCCTTCATTAATGGCATTAGGATTATCCAAATTTGATGAAACTTGACCCACAAGTCATATTTAATGTGTTGGATATGAATTTGCGATCAATTTTACATGATGGTGTTGTTTGAGCATTTATTTAATATTTTGAATATTATACACACTTTCTCTCTCCTGATTTCACCTTTACGCAAACTTTCCCCAACTTGGTTGAAAAATCACCCAAAGGATATATTTATTATGTAGATTATATATCCAAGATTATTTTCCTCTTTTGGAGTCATTTGTTATTTTATTTGATATTTGGGTGAAAACTCACATCTTCTTTTCCAATTTGAATTAAATGAATTATTATTATGTGAATAATGTGAAACTTGACTTCCAAGGCAATTGGGACCCAAGGAACACGATTTTAAACTTAAATTTCACTTTTGAGATTTATTTGTATGATATATGTCATATGGCCCATTAGTAGCCCATTAGTTCATTATTCAACCAATTATATTCTTATTATATCCATATGTATCATATATGAATATTAAGCATGATTTATTATGTTACTCACATTTTATGTTATATTATTAGCCTAATTACATGCATTAGCTTACTCAGGTTCATCTTTATTTGGCTAAGCCCAAAAGAGCAAACTTCTAGGGTAGGGTTCAAGACTCGGTATGTTACAACACTCCACCTGATTTCGTCCTCGAAATCTATTGATCCAAACATCAAACAACCAACTACTCTCCACCCCTGAAAAGGTTTAACCTAAAAAGTCAAACTAATCAACATTTAGGGTTACCCACATAACCTTTAGTTATGAAAGTTTTAGAGATTTTATGTTATCCATGTATCCATCTAAAATTCAGAACCAACTTAGGGTTGGTTTTTGGGTCCTTGTGTCTCTAAACTATCAACCCTACATGAGCATCCACAAGTCATAGGGTATGTCAACTATACCTTTATATCAAACTCAGTCACAACTCCAAAGTCAAAACTAGGGTTAGATTGTGCTCAAACTAGAGTTTTTCTTCATTGTGACTTAGTTCAAGAAAACATCAGGAAAATATAGAGAAAACGTTTTCTTTTGTACATATAGTATTATATGGAAAATAATTTGTTGTGAAAAACTTTTGTTGTTGAAAATTGAAATTAGGGCCCAAAATCAAAATGAGAACCAAGTCACAATTTCCATAATATGACCTCTTATCATAGTCTCATCCTTAAATCAAGCCTTGTTGCATAAAAATATCATCATTGATCAAATCTAGGGTGAACATATCATCTAAAGGCAACTATCTAAGTCAAGGGTCTAACTAGGGAGACAAAATTGAAATAGTCAGATTCCGACTACCATGGGCTCTAATACCATCACTACTACAGAAATAGCTTATAACGTCACATTTAGAGGCGTCAGTTATTACCAAAAACTAACGCCTAAACCCTACAACGTCAGCTAATTACAGAGATCGACATCTATATTTGAAGACTGGCCAGACATGGGTATCGCTTTTTATTTAGAGTCGGCTCCCTATAATGAACCGATGCCTAAAATAGCCCGCCAAATCCAATTTTTCGAGAAAAAAAATTACCTCCAAAGTTTCACATACGGCGTCGGTTTTTTGACCTAATAACTGACGCCTAAAGATGAAAAAATTACCTCCAAAGGTCGTCGGTTTTTGTGGAAAAATCGACGCTGATAAGGTTTCGCGCGTTGTCCCTGCAAAAATTTTTAGAGTTAAGATTGTCCAATGGACGTCAGTTTTTTCCGGCAACCGATGATGATGGATGTTAGGTGTCAGTTTCTTAGATAACTGACCCCTTTGTTAACTTAATAACCCCCACGATACGAAACATACTCTCGCTCGATCCTCTGTTACATTGATCACTAGATGTTCCCCTTCTCGACGCTGCCAGAGCTTCTGTGGTCGACGTCGTCGCCGCCGCCAAAGCTCCTGTGGTTGATGTTGCGCCTCCGTTCTCCTCCATCGTTCTCCTCCGCCACCACACCTGCTTCTCACTAGCTCTGCACCTATTGTTGGTCGCCGCTCTCTGGAGCTCCTCGCCTGCTCGCTACTCACTGCTTGCACCTACTGGTCACCATCGTCGCTCGAGGTACCCTCTTCCTCCTCTTCTTCCTCCTCTGCTCGCACATGTGGTTGAGGTAGCCGGTCAGGACCTAGGGGAGAGGCCGACTACAAGATGTGGTGGGGAGCATCTTTGTTGCCTTTGTCACTGTTGTTGCTACTGTTTCTTCTTATTGTGATGTTGACGGCGGTAGGGTGTGAGAAAATACATGTATTAAGTCAATCCTTAAACCGCAGTAGATCAAATATGTATATGAGTGTGCTCATCAAAATAGTAGGATTTTTTAAAGGGAGTGTTTTTTTAGATTAAATGACTGCAGAAGACATAATATTAACTCCAGCATAATCTCATACGTAGGTGATATTAATTTTTGCTCAGACCTAGGTGATATTTTGTTTGATTTAAATAGGATTGGAGGTATGTACTCCTCTCTATTATTATAATTGGGCATTATTATGACTAATTTTTCCCATAATGAGGCAATTTTTACAATACTTGCTCTTGTTCCAATTGTTGGACAATTCATATACTCTCAATTGAGAAATATTATTACTCTTCTAAAATTATTCTTATCATGTTGAATCGGGTCAATGACCACACTTGTGGTTGGCCAACACAGGCACGGCCGTGGCCAGCCCACACGGTCATGGCCTTGCTTTTATCCATTTGGTAAGGAGGGAGCAGGAAGAAGAAGATACATTTGCGATTGAATACTAATGCTTGACCTAATTCTGTAAATTTTGATGTATGTTGAATTAAGATATTAAAACCCTAATACACATTTCACCATAATATTGAATTAACTATATTGCTAAAATCTTGTGATCAATCTATCTAATATATTAAAACCCTAATGTTAAATCTCTGATTTTGTAGTGATGTGTCACCCTAACATCTACATGAATCCCTATTGTATGATGTAGATTGATGATAATGCATGAGCTAGTTTGAAATTTTGAAATCAATTATGAATCTCTCCATCCCTAGGTCATACTAATTTATGTGTAATCTTTATCTTGATGATGAACATGTATGGACACTCAAAATGTTGAAATCAATGTTATAGAATGACAACGCATGTATTTGTTAGCCTAGAAACCCATCCAAGATTTACTCATTAGGAGTAAATCTTGGATAGTCCTCGGTTTGGGACTGTTTTTGAACACCTAATCTCACTTAGGATGTAAGTGTATAATGTGTATTGGGTTTTTAAGAAAATTTTGACAACATTTCCCTGTTTGTTCTCTAAGTACATATGTACTTGGAGAACAACGGGGAAATGCTGCTGAAATTTTCTTGAAAACCCAATACACATTATACACTTACTAGTGAGATTAGGTGTTCAAGAATGGGATAGGTGGTACACATTTATTATATATAAGAATGACATCACATGTATTTGTTGGCCTAGAAACCTGTCCAAGATTTACTCCTATAGTCCCGGTTTGGGACTATTCTTGAACACCTAATCTCACTTAGGATGTTTTAACCATTAATTATATATAAGACCTTAAACCCTAAAGTTTTAACCATAAACCCTAATCTTTTAACCCTAGACCCTAATCTTGTTCTAATATGTACTTGTTTTCTCTTTGATCATAGAATGGATAGATCATGGATGTCCATTCCAAATCGATGCACCCCCGAGTTTATTTTTGGTCTTAACCAATTTATTAGATTTGTTGAGAAACATTGGAAATAACCTGGAGATAGGTTCTACTGTCCATGTAGGCATTGCGGTAACAACTTGAAAGACAGTACTGGTGACGAAATCAAAAGTCATGTCATGTGCAATAAGATTGTACAAGGCTATACATAATGGCACTGGCATGGAGAGATTTCAAACCTAAAATCAGTGGATGTCGATAGTAGTGCTTATGTGGAAGAAGAAATTGCCTTCGATGATGTAGATGTGAATGAACCAGTTCCAGTAGACATCGTTGATGTGATGCTGGATAGTTGTGGGGTAGAGCACACTGATCCACTTCTCATGTTTAGAAACATTGTGCATGATACTGAGAAACTGTTATACACAGGTTGTAAGTTTACGAAGCTTAGCACTGTGTTGAGATTGTATAAATTGAAAGCTAACAATCGATGGAGCGACAAAAGCTTCACGTCATTGTTGTCTTTGTTGAAAGAAATTCTTCCTGAAGGAAACGAGTTGCCAATCTCAACATATTGGTTAAAGAAATTGTTGTGCCCAATGGGAATGGAGGCCAAGAAGATACATGCATACCCGAATGATTGTGTATTATTTCAAAAGGACTATGTGGATTTGAAAGATTGTCCGAAATGTGGTGCGTCAAGGTATAAATTGACCACTTCAGGGGAGTCCAAAACTGGTTCTCCTTCCAAGGTGATGTGGTATCTACCTATAATACCATGGTTTCAACGCTTGTTTGCCAATCCTATAGATGCGAAGAATTTGAGGTGGCATGCAGATGTTAAGAAAAATAATGATGGGATCCTACGACATGCGTCTGATTCTCCGCAGTGGAAGAAGATTGATTTATTGTACCCTGAATTCGGTGAAGAAGATATGAATCTAAGACTTGGGCTTTGTACAGATGGGATGAATCCGTACGGGACATTAAGCACCCAACATAGCACTTGGCCAGTTATGCTTGTTATATACAATCTTCCTCCCTGGTTGTGTATGAAAAATAAGTGTGTTATGTTGTCATCTTTGATATCGGGCCCTAAACAACCTGGAAATGATATCGACGTTTATCTTGAACTTATGATTGATGACTTGAAGAAGCTCTGGGGTGAAGGTGTGATGACCTATGATGCTTCACGAAGAGAGACATTTCGTTTGCACGCTATGTTATTTTGCACTGTGAATGACTTTCTAGCGTATGGGAATTTGTCTAGATATAGTGTCAAAGGGTCTAAAGTGTGTCATATATGTGAAGAGAACATTGATTCAATACGACTAAAACACGGAGGCAAGACTGTATATCTTGGTCATCGAAGGTTTCTTCCAAAATTTCATCTGTATCGTAGGTTGCGCAAAGTATTCAATGGACAGAATGAGGAACAGAGTGCACCTAAACCTATATCAGGGGAGGATGTTTATGAAAGAGTAAAAGACATCGCCAATTAATTTGGTAAGAGATCACAATGTACGATGACCACACGGAGTGACAAGTCTTTATTCAAGAAGAAGTCAATATTTTGGGATCTTCCTTATTGGAGTTCTTTGACAGTCAGACATTGTATCGATGTCATGCACATTGAGAAAAATGTATGTGATAGCGTCATCGGTACTCTGTTGAATATACCAGGTAAGACTAAAGATGGGATAAAATCCAGAATGGACCTATGTGAAATGGGAATAAGGATAGAATTAACAGAAGTAGTTAGTAGCAATCGGAGAACATACTTACCTTCCACTTGTTACATGTTGTCTAGAAAGGAGAAGAAAGCTTTTTGTGAATGCTTGGTAAATGTTAAGGTGCCACAGGGTTACTCATCCAACATCCATACATTGGTATCAATGAAAGATCTGAAGTTTATAGGTCTTAAATCTCATGATTGTCACACTCTAATGCAAAAAATATTGCTCGTGGCAATTCGATCAATATTGCCGAAGCATGTACAGTTTACAATCACCAGACTTTGTTTCTTTTTCAATAGTCTGTGCAGCAAAGTTATTGACCCTGATACTCTCGATAAATTGCAAAGATAAGTGGTTGTTACCCTATGTCAGCTTGAGATGTATTTTCCTCCTTCGTTCATTTATATCATGGTACATCTTGTTGTCTACTTGACTAGGGAAGTGAAAATGTTGGGACCAATTTTCTTGCATTGGATGTATCCCTTTGAACGATACATGAGCATTTTTAAAGGTGATGTTCGAAACCGTTATCAGCCTGAAGGGAGTATTATTGAGGGTTATGTTGCGAGAGAGGTTATGGATTTTTGCAATGACTTTCTGAGTGCTAATGACGCTCCTGTGAATGACAAGAATATTGAGGAGCATTTTGGCAAAGGAATTTTGGGATCACGGGTGAAAGTAATCAGCCGTGAGTAGTTGGAGCATGGTCACTTGTATATTTTACATAACATCGACGAAGTGAGTGTTTATATAGAGGAACATACCAATTTCATCAAGAGATAATATCCTCGATCCAATTCAATGTGGCTTGTTAGAGAGCATAACAAGACATTTATTAAGTGGTTTGAAGATAAAGTCTTGCATCAACTATCTCAAACACCAGATAATCTTACTGAAACCATCAAATGCCTCGCCTTTAAACCAAAATTGAATGTTATGTCTTATGAAGGGTTTGACATAAATGGATTCTTGTATTACATAAAGCGTCAAGATGATAAGAGTGTCGTCCAAAACAGTGGGGTCACCCTTCAAGTGTCTTCATTGTTTTTTGCAAGTGCAAAGGATAAGAGTCCACGTGAAGCTAAAATGTCATATTATGGTGTCATTGAAGACATATGGGAGTTTGACTATGTAGATTTTAGAATTCTGCTCTTTAAATGTAATTGGGTTGACAACAACAAAGAAGTTATAGTGGATGGATTGGGTTTCATGTTAGTGAACTTTGAAAAGATTGGCGAGAAGGGTGAACCATTCATATTGGCATCATAGGCGAAACAAGTATTTTATATCGATGATCCTACAAATGATAAATGGTCGATTGTTCTTCATGGTAAAAGACAGTTCATTGAAGATCCTATAGATGAAGAAGAGTACTATGATAAGTATGATGACTCCAGTCCATTCTCGGTTGGGTTGCCAACACCACCAAACATTGAAGCTGGGGATCACAATGACTTGTATGTTCACGGGGATCACAATGAAGGATTGTTAATTGATAAAAGATCACAATATTAGAGGCATGAATGTTTATATTTTTGTATGTTTTATTTTTCTAAATGTGAACTTTACAATGTGAATGTGGACTTTACAATGTGAATTACTTTATAATGTGAATGTGAACTTTACAATGTGAATGTGAACTTTACAATGTGAATTACTTTACAGTTTGAATGTGAACTTTACAATGTGAATGTGAACTTTACAATGTGAATGTGTACTTTACAATGTGAACTTTACAATTAATGTTACTTTACAATGTGAAATTTATAATTTGAATGTGAACTTTCAGATGGCTGAGCGTTCCCATGATGACCGTGCTGATGATCACCGTGAGGGTGAGGATGTGCTTGCACCGCCTAACAATGTAAGTTTTAAGAATATATCCCTAAGGTTTCTATCTATATGTTCATTTATAATTATATCATGTAAGTGTTTTTTTTATCAAATTTTAGGTTGGTGATGTACCCCCTGAAGAAATTACAGCACTTGATAAGTAGCAAAAGAAAATTGAGAAAGTAAAGGGCATCACAATGATGAACAAGTTAATACAGCAAAGGGGCAATGGACCCAAATTGGCTGTGGATTTCGATCATGCAGGAAATCCATATGGAGTGAACTGCAACTCATTTGTTTCATATCTTGGGGTTCTTACTCGCAACCATTGCAGTCCTTTCCTAGAATCTTGGCATAAAGTTCCTAAGGGGAAGAAAGACCACATATGGAAGGAACTATGCGTGAGTTATTATTATTAGTAATTCTATTTGTGTAGATTACTAATTTTTAGGATACTAGTTAATATCAATTCTATTTAATTTGCAAAGCATATTTGATCTGGATGAAAAGATGCATCGTAAATGTGTGATGCAACGTTGTGGGAGGGTCCTAAGAACTATAGGACCAATCTCACCCGAGATTACATACACGATGCTGATAAGAGGTTCTTGATTGATTTCCATTTCTAGACATTGATCACTATTTCACTAACTCTACACTAATAATTTGTGTTTGTATTCTTTTTAAAAAATAAATTTAGGCAGAAGGAAGCCACACAGCAATGGAACTACATAGACCCCAAAGACTAGGAGGCGTTTGTTACCTAAATAAAAATAGATGAATTCAAGGTAGTAAGTGCCACTCCCAATTTAATTAATATACGTTTTTATATATTCACCTATTCAAGATTAACCTTTAGTGTTACTAACCAAATCAATGTGCTAACTAACTAGGCCCTCAGTGAGGCGCAAAGAGCAAGGCGTGCACTGAATGTGTACGACCACACAATGGGTCCAAGAGGATATGCAGGCGTTCTCCAAAGACTACAGGCTGAGTCTGCTCAGCCTATTGCTACTCAGGAGACTGCAGAGTCCTCTACTACTGCTCCCGCACCTCTGCCTCGCCATGCTATGTGGATAGTTGGGAGGCAAAATAAGAAGGGAGACATACCAAAGCCCACAACTGCTCAGGTGACTGCAAAAATGGTAAAAATCAACTCTTAGAACAATCGATCGATATTTATTATTGTTATGTTTACTTACTAATTTTTGTTGATAGTGATTAGTGGGAGCTGCACGAGCAGAGGAAGGAAGGTAAGTTCATCCCTCAGGGCACAAGGGATGAACTGACAGTTGCTATGGGTAACCTAGAGCATCCTAGATGTGTTCAGGGTGCAGGCACTGGTGTGGGCATCAAAGCATTCTTTGGGCCATCCCAGCGCAAACATGTCCCAAAAGTGGGACTTTCACAAGCTGAGGTAACCTATTCTTATTTTAGAATATTATTGCAAAAATGAATTCAATAATCAGAAGCTAGCATTTCTTTTATCCATGTATAGGTAGATTCATTAATTTATAAGAGAATCCAAGAAGAAATGGCAACGTGGCAGGCGTCTCAGCCTGCCACTCAGACAGTACCTGTGGCGGGCTGCTCTTCTCCTACTGTAGAAGTGGTTGGGAGTAATCCTGTAGACCCACCACCTAGCACGTCCTCTGTAAGTATTTTTATGACATAATAGCTAGTTTGTTCAAGATGATATGTTTGTGTATATATGCATATAACATTCTTTACGTAAATTTGTAGGGCTTGAAGCCATGTCGACTAAAAAGTCAAGAATATATCGTTGTAGAGGCATCGGCTTACCCACCCCTTAAAGGGTGTATGTTTCATGGGTATCCAGTACCAGATGGTGTGGTACGTGTGAGCTCGATACATGTATTTCCCAACTGGACAGATCTTGCACTGTCTCATGCACACCCAGATGCTGAAACACTTGGTGAGGCAATAGGATGAGTGATATTGTGGCCCGAAGAGGATATCCTCTATATTGATATTGTACGATAAATTTCCATTACTTTAACTTGTTAGTGTGTGTATATATGAGTCAATTGATCTGAAATTATATATACGGGTCAAAAAGACGAGACCCGCTACATCTCGGCCTCCACCTCCTCAACTACCAAGTTGGCTTCCAAGGGACTTACACGCCTCGATAGGTGCTAATTGTAGGGGTGTGGCAGTATGGATCGGCAAACATGATACAAATTGCCCTATAATTGTTACTATTCTGGAGGATGCTACAGGTAAATCATATGATAACAATCTATTTATACAAATTTAGCATACGTATTAATGCATATGTAATACAAGTTATGTATACGTACGTATTAATGTATAGGTATTAATGTAGGTCAATCATACGAAAACAAGATATTTATACAAGATATTTTGGAGTTTTTTAGTTATGAATGGTTGAACACATCTATGATAGAGTTGTGGATATGGTGATATCTTGTTTATACATCTATATACCTTGTTTTATATATGGTGATCTGGTTTCTTATATATTAATGCATATGTAATACATGTTTTGCAGCCACTTACACAAGATATATACAAATTTTGGGTTTTCCCATGTGGGATTTTTGGTTCCATCTTTGATTAGTCTTGTAGATACAAACCCTTCTTCAGTTACTTCATACTGTTGTGATGCTTTTGAATATTTTGGTAAAAATAAGAAGACGGTGATAATACCTCCATTCAATGTCGAGTAAGTTTACTTTGCTTATAATTTGGACTTAAGATAATTATATTTTTATTGTGGATTTTGAGTTATTAATTTTTAACTTTCTTGCCTATAGTGGTAGGCATTGGGAGTTACTGGTTATTGTCCCCAAGACGTTCACTATCTAATATCTAGATCATGTGGGGAATGAGTTGGATACATTATATGGACATGCAATTCAAAGGTCATTATTCTCGTGAGAAATATTTCATTTTTATATATGTTAACATTTGTTACAACTTTACTATTTAATTATGCAATTTAAAGGGTTACATTAACATATGTAGGGATTTACAAGAGTACAAAAAAGCTGGAGGAAAGGTCCCCAGGAAAAAGGATCTGTCACTAATTTGGGAGAATGTGAAAGTAATTTCCTGACTCCAATGTATATATTATTTATGTGAACAGTGCTTATTTGTATTTTTGAATATTTTGTATGTTTCAATTTATAGTGTGCTACACAAGACAACGGTTGGGAATGTGCCTACTATGTGATGCTATTTATAGACCTAATCATCAAACATGCCGTAATGGAAATCGATAAGATACAACAGGTATTATACATAGTCTCATTAGATAATATAAAATATATCAATCTTATTATATATTATTAATTATATATATATATCATTCTCTTTGTAGGTCTTTAAAACTGTTGACTTCAGCATAGGTGGAAAGCATTTTGATGTACATGCTCCCTATATGAGAGATGAATTAGATTTTATAAGAGAAGAATGGGCAAAAGCCCTACAAAGAGTGGAAATTTTTAGATATAATTTTATTGACAATGATGACAATGGTGAATAAAGAATAACGTTGTTCTCATAATTATTTTTGTGTGAATGTGAATGAATTTTTATGAATTGTCATATGTGTGTGAAGATGATCAATACATAAATATTTCTACATGTATATGAATGTGAAAAGAGATGAAATGAATAGAATTACAGGTTTCTACTAGTTTCTACATGTGTGTGATGAAACAATAATATGAATTAAATGTGCTTATACATGTGTGTGAATCACATATATATAATACAGTCCATCTTGTTAATTTTGCAGGTTTATGACTTGTTGTTTACTGATATCAATGGATGTCATAAACCTACAGTTCAGAACTGAACTGTAGGTTCTCATCCTGCTGACCAGCCATACAGCAGGCCTGCAAACTGATAAGAAAAAAAAATCTTAACATAGGTGTCGGTTATTTGAACAAAACCGACACCAAAGACATACGGCGGCAGTTTTTTATATAAAAAAATTGACGTCTATGTATCCAGAAACCACGGTCGTGCTGGGAAGCACAGCCGTGGTGGAAGGCAGGGGATATGGCGTTGGTTATTTGCACAAAACCGACGTCGATTCAGCGGATATGGCCAGGAACCACGGCCGTGCTGGGAAGCACGACCGTGGTGGCAGGAGAGATGGCATCGGTTATCTTACAAAACTGACACCTATAGGCCCTTTGCTGGCGCGTTTTCGGTGGTGAGAAGCATTGTGACGTCAGTTGTTTTAATAACCGATGTTTGTAACCATTCTATAGTGTCAGTTTTCTTAAGAAACTGATGCATATAGTCCCTTTACTGGCACATTTTCGGTGGCGGAAAGCTTTTTGGCATCGGTTGGGAACCGACGCTGAAGGGGTCCACCTTTAGCGGCACCCACTTGGGTGTCGCTTGAAAATCGACACTAAAGCCCTTAATTAACCGACGCTAAAGATCTGTTCTGTAGTAGTGCATGTTGTAAAGAAGTGAAACCACCTCTTTACTAAAATTTTGAATAATAAAACCTCCAGTCCAAACACACCCTTAAGGTATCTTATATTGGGTGTAAAATTTTCAAATCTTTTTAATGGTATTCAAAACAACCAAGGTGTAGCAGCGGATAAAAACAATGACTATATTCAATTTCTCAACAAGATTATAAAAGATCTAAATCTTACATGTAGTACAACATAAGGATTCATGTAGAGGGAATCTAAACCACATCAAGATTGTCTCCAAGCTTTAACACCTTAAGCTATGTCTACAACTTTATGCCATGTCCTCCACATCCTTCACCTAGGGTTGGAAGCATACTCCGGCAAGAAGAGAAAAATAGATGACATCAGCAAAGGTTGGTATGTGCATACTAAAAAGCAAATTGAGCAATTTAATTGGAATAAAGAACAACAAGTATAAAAGGCTTCCCATAGAAATAAGGACAATCCAAGTGGGTATCAAAAGAAAAGAATCACTATAAAATGATACTTGCCATTAAAAGAAATAAAAGATTGTGCCATATATATACATCCACTACCATGGTGGGAAATGAAGCACAATAAGAGAAAGTAGGACACATAACCCATCATCATCAACATCAACCTGCATGCATGTGATATAAGCATAGCCCTAGAATAATACAAAGACAATGGCAGCCAAGCCTCATAAACTTGAAACCTGATAGAGAATGGCAAATAACCAAACTCTCAAATTTGAAACCCAGGTATGGGGCACATAACCTCCATCCCAAAAAGATAATATGGGCACATAACCCACAACCAATGCAATTACACTACTCTAGTGCTACTGAATCACATAACATGTTTCAAGTAGAAAGTATAGTCAGATTATACAAAAGTAGTCACCACAAAAGTGACCAATTTATACATCCACCTCATAAGTGGGAAAAAGAGATCACATGTCATCATATAGAGTTCCATCATGTACAAGGCATATGAAGAGAGTCCAAAATAATATCCATGATAACAAGATCAATATCAAATAAGGTAGTTCACATGAACCATGGTTTTTCAAAAGAAAGGATATATGTGTAGGCTATTGTCCATAGGACCAAGAGAAAGAACAATATAGGTGATTTCTCAATATAGAATAATAGGGGATGTAAACATACCTCAACTTTAGAGTCTACTCTGTCCAAAGTCAAGTCAATGTCCAATCCTAGGCCTTCAAAGAACCTATGATGCATATATGTATAGTTAGGGTCAGATTTACATTAATTATCAAAACCCTAAAAATCACCTTTTTATTATTAATGAATTAAGTTATCAAAACCATGCCATGTTTTAGATTATATTTTCCTGAGTTCAAAACAAATTTTATTATATTTTTCTGACTTATATATATTTAGTTATGAATTTTACAAATTATTATATATTTAGGTAAATTCATTGAAATCACCTATTTTTTAAAGATTGGATCTAGGTGACAAAACCAACACCCAAAGATAGCTCTTATTTTTTTGAATCCAACAACTATTTTTTTCCATATTTTTCTGATCATTATACAATTAGTTATTAATTTTATAACACTGACCCATATAAATGAGCCAAAAAGACAGGTCAGTGAAGAAATTAGAGAGAGCAAATTTGGGCCCGCACTATGTGGCCCAACCATGGTCGGTCAACCAACCAAGTTAGTGGCTTGCTTGACTCGTCCCAAAAGAAAGGAAACCAGGCGGATTTACCAAATTGCTCATGATGGAAAACAAAGCCAAAAAATGAGTTTTTAGGGGCAAAGTAGGGAATGTGCAGGGGATCATCCCCTTCCTATTTCCTCACGAGCCATGGCTGCAAAAAGGCCACAGCAGCTTAGCGGGGAGGTTTGGGCAAAACATGAATGTGTAATGATTTGTGAAGACGAACGCACGAAAAGAAAGAAAGGAGCATTGTGAACCTGCTTGTGCCCGTGATCGAACCAACACGATGAACAGAGGAAGAACGGCTTGTCACAACCCAAGCTCAAATCTTGCTTCTAGGCAGCAACACATGTGATGAGAAGAGTAATCAGACCAAGAGGAGAATAACATGGAACCGAGCGATGATCAGGGGAGGCATATATATAGGTGTGGGTAAGAGATACAAAACATAGGAGGGTGGTTGCGAAGCTCTTCGTGAAGAAATTTGGGCATTTCCAAAAAGCTAAAAAAAAATGACAAGCATAAGAGATCAACACATGCAGAATTCCATCCCGAGTCTAAAGAACCAAAAATCTCGGACAATGGTCAAGAGATGACCGAGAAAATTACGATTTACCAAATACCCCCGCCGCGGGTACTATTCATGCGGGTGCTCTCCTACTCAAGGTAGGAGACGCAATCCCAGTTGTCTGCTCAAAGATTCGATGGTCTAAAAAAATGAAAAATCGGGAAAATAAAGCTTAGCCCGTGACAGCCAAAAATCAAATCCGACTAAGGTGATGCTCACATTTATTTCTTATTTTCTTTGTCCTCAATTGAGGGTACAAATGAATCCCAAACTAGGTAAAATTTTACACCGAGGCTAATTAAAACATGTAGATTCTAAATATAAAATTAGATTTGCCTTTTGAAAATTTTTAATGGGTTAAATATATCAATTCTTATTTTCTTTTTCCTCCTTCATTAATGGCATTAGGATTATCCAAATTTGATGAAACTTGACCCACAAGTCATATTTAATGTGTTGGATATGAATTTGCCATCAATTTTACATGTTGGAGTTGTTTGAGCATTTATTTAATATTTTGAAGATTCTACACACTTTCTCTCTCCTGATTTCACCTTTTAAGCAAACTTTCTCCAAATTGGATGAAAATTCACCTAAAGGCTATATTTATTATGTAGATTACAAATCCAAGATTATTTTCCTCTTTTGGAGTCATTTATTATTTTATTTGATATTTTGGGGGTAAACTCACATCTTCTTTTCCAATTTGAATTAAATGAATTATTATAATGTGAATAAAGTGAAACTTGACTTCCAAGGCAATTGGGACCCAAGGAACACGATTTTAAACTTAAATTTCACTTTTGGGATTTATTTTTATGAGATATGCCATATGGCTCATTAGTGGCCCATTAGTTCATTATTTAACCAATTATATTCTTATTATCTCCATATGTATCATATATGAATATTAAGCATGATTTATTATGTTACTCACATTTTATGTTATATTATTGGCCTAATTACATGCATTAGCTTACTGAGTTTCATCTTTGTTTGGCCAAGCCCAAAAGAGCAAACTTCTAGGGTAGGGTTTGAGATTCGGTATTTTACGATAAAATTGTAGGGAAATACGAGATCAGGTTGGCAGCGAAAAGAAATTTTTTACTAACATACTTCCCATTAACCAGTAGATTGTGTCAATGACTATGCAATGGGAATGATGGTTTCATCAAGATATACCTAGTCCTAGAGTAAGTCCAGTGACAATCCTCATTGATGTAGATGTGCACTCTATCTTGGATGGTGTGTGTACAGCTCCTAGTCGCACTCGGACTCATCTGATTGCTCCTCCATGAACATTAGACTCGCACAACTACTGTAACGGCTCCTCAGATCTCACCGCAGATTGTGAGTTAACGTTGCCCTCCTAGCAGCAACCAGCAGACTCCTACCTCTAGAGTAGTCCACGCGGACCAAGTAGAACTCATGTCATCCTGCAAGAACGGACAGGAAGGAGTTGTCCCTCATATTAGTGTACTAGTCACTAACATGCTCTCCTACAACAATGATTCTCAATTGTTACGCTCCCATGGATATCCCTCCCTAGTCAAGTAGGACTTGCCTGGGCTCTTGTGGTTATCACAACTAGAAAGGACAACACTTGTCAGAGCAACTGATTCTCAATTGTATGTATAGTAATTATGTTATGAGAAGCACCCGGTACCCCTCTATATATAGGAGGGGTTTGGGTCAGGGTTCCCAGTCCCCAGCCAATGTGGGACTAAAGCGGGAGTGGAAAGGACAAGTAGATCTTAAATTTTTATAACTTTTCTAGAAGTTTCACAACATGTGTTCGACAAAACGATCATCTCGCCAAGTGAGACAGTCATCTAGCATGCGAGACGGTCATTTCTCTAAGCGAAACAGACATCCAGGATGTGATACGATCATCTCGCTAAGCTAGACAATCATTTCTCTAAGCGAAACAGACATCCAGGATGTGAGACAATCATCTCGCTAAGCTAGACAATCATTTTGTGCTTTCCCAGTCAAATATGAATTGGCAAATCATTTACTAATTAATAACATACATTAATTTACTTGCATCCCAAGTATGTGCAATTGAAACAAGTTTGGGAAAACTCCAAAACCTTCATTCGTCCCAACTGGACCATCTCACACAAGCAAGACACCCGTCTCACTCACCCAGACAGACGTCTGGTGAGTTTGAGTTGAGCTTATCGGTTCAATAGTTTGAATCGGTTGGTAATTCATAGGGAAGAACTAAACCAATTCGATTTCTGATCTGTCTGACAACCCAAACGGCCGACTCAACACTTGATATGCTCGTCTGGCTGCCCAAATGACTATCTCACCCAGTGAGATGGTTGTTTGGTAGTTCAGTAAGCCAATCCATTGATCTTTTGTGTGAATTGAGTACCTAAACACTTTAGTACTTAATTCAATTATCATTCAAGATATGAACTCCTCTTGTAGGTGAGTTCCTATGTGTGTGAACCTATAGGTCCCATATCACATTGGCGGTGAATGTCCATAACTAGCTTATGACATCACAAGCAAAGAATGGTGCCTAGTCGCACGCCATTGCTACCCAAGTGAATGGAAAGTTGGGGGGGCAACTTCAACCTACAATTTGTGTATGGTGTTACAGTGTTTGTATAGTTCCTTTGTCACTGATATCCAGATTGAACTAGAGGCATGGAGAATTCATCCTCATTATTATACAATCTTGTTCCTTGAACCAGAGTAGACTGCATGAGATATATGTAAGCTCAATATCACATATTGACTTACATGTTAATGGCCATACTTTTCTCAATCTTGCTAATCAAGAGGCATAGGATATCATACTCATGTAGGAGGGAAAAATCCCATATCTATCACTCATAGTCAATCCCCATGTGTCAAATTCACCCAATCATCACCATTATAACAACCCATATTTTAGGACTGCATTTGATGATGTCAAAGTGTACCCAACGACATGTGATGAGTGCAGTGTTTTCAGGTGTAAGAACCACAACCACCACCATCACTATGAGACCTAACTATGACTTCCTTGAAGATGGCTTCCATGTGTCAGTCTCACGGTGGGTCTATCTGATACATTGTTCCCTAACATGTATCTGTGTGTTTGGTTTGATATTGCCATATAATGACTAATTAGATCTAGTCATTAACCAACTCACACTTTGATATTATGTGTTATTGTTGTCTATCTACCTTCAACAATAACAACCGATTAGGGACATAATGAGAATGTATATACTCTTAACATTTGTATGATCTCATTCTTCCAAGTCACGTACTTGAAGACATACATCATTGAGTAATATCATTCTCTAGACATTTATTATGTAATTCATTATCTCATAATTAAATATACAAAAAAAATTGGAAGCATGCCTTTATTATTATCAAATCATGTATCTAATGCCATATCCCAATCATCATATGATTAGCTCTCTGGGCATACATACCAACATTATCAACCTTGCTATATATGGTATTCTAAATCAAATGGTTAATCTTGTGATCTAATCAAGGAACACTTTTATCCTCCTATTGACCAACTAGTGGTATCCAACTTGTTTATATGTATGTATGATTAAAATTCTTAGCTCTATAAATTTGTTTGAGCTACTTGTTCCCTAAGATTGGTACTTGCGATTTTTCTTGTAATACATTGAATGAACCTTGAAACATAATCATACTTGTCTATTATACAAACCTTGTTCACCTACTTGTATTCTTGGGGTAAGGACTCAAGGTTGGTTGTCCTACTTGATTTATCAAGTAAGGGAAAACCATGTTAATGAAAAGGGTTAACTCTTGACTTTGTTCATGTAGTCCCTCACACTAATAATGTGACGTTAGTAGAATTGTCTTTAATGAGCCTCGTTGGCCTTTCCTTTGGGAAGCTAGTCAATAGACACGATATTGTTCGTATAATGGAAATGAACTTGAACCAAGATTGCATGTTAATAGGAGAGTCTTTAATGTTTATTTCTTTCTTTATTGTCTATTATATTAAGTTTTTTCCAAGCAATATATGTTCTCTTAAACTTGTAATTTTATGTATTTTATATAATACTCAATAGAGTTGTGTTGATGTGTATCCATTTTATAGTTGTAGCTATTATGCACACAGTGAAAATATTACAATGATTGTTTCTTCCACTCTTATATGGTAACTTGCTTCTCTTACTCTGATAAAAACAAATGACATGCAAATAGAATTCACATGGTTAAAATATCGAAACTAAGATCTTCATGTCAGGTACTAGTTTAGCTTCTTTTATATGCCATGTTGTTTCATACCTTAGTCCTTTTATGTTGTTGATTGTGGTTTTATTCGTGCATATGTTATGCGATGTGTTCCATGTGAGGGATGCATGCTCGAGTCCTCTCATGTTTGGTTGTCTAGCCATTAGGAGTGAGGATTCAGGTAACGGATGAATCTGTGATACTCTCTTACACATTTCATTATATAATAATTGATATTCTATCTTTATCATATATACATAATTATTAATGTGCACCTTACTTTCCCACTTTCATATGAACTATTGGTAATGAGTATTGGTATCTAAGTTTGATTACCCAAACTTATTGGATTTTCTCTTTCTTTTATTCTCACACAAGGTTCGCTCATGTAGGGATATTATTTTCCCTCATTATTTGTACATAACCAAGAGTAGGATTTTGATTTGGGTTAGGGATTAAACTCTCCATCGTAGGATTCTATGCCACCCAAGTCTTTCATGGACAACTAGATTATCGCATATCATATGTAGATCATTCTAGGATTTATCATTATGAGAAGATTATAAATTATATGAAGTGTCTTCCATATTTATATATTTAGTTAGCATTTCATGTACTTTAGTTGGAAGAAGATGCTTTAACCCTACTTCTTCTTGAATTCTTTATTGAGATGAGGAGAAAAGTTAATTCTAGGGTTAATAAATTAGAACAAATGAAGAGAGAATGAAATTTCAGATGATAAGACTTAGAGGGGAAGTTTATTTCAGAAAAATCTCGAGCTTTGGTCATGCCATATTCATAGTGGTCCGAGAGTCATCGTAAATCAACTAGTGGTGTGGAGAAAAATCTTGCCAACCCCCAAATTGTGATCCTTTCTATACACCATCGCCTATGTAAAATAATATAATAATTCCCTTATGGTTCTATGGAATAACTGAAAGTCTATTAGTTATTGTAAGTTGTTTGTTAAATCTAGGCTCTTATACCAATTTTGACAACTCCCTCCTCATTTTATCCCCATTGAAGAAAGACAAATGAGATAGAGGGATCGACACTCAACTTTTCCATGATCAAAATTCAATAAATAACCAATAATATATAATAATATAAAATAATAACATTGTTCTTAACATAATCAGAAAAAGAATATCCTCTATGGATTTACATAAACTAATAAAAGGGAAAAGATACTACAAAAGGGAATACAAAAATTGACTATATAATCATCCATGTGTCTTTCAACTTTAGTATCTTTTCACACGTTCTTTGTGTAGGCTATTTATTGGGTCTTCATATAAGCAACTAACCTAGAACACCGACAAAAAAAATCAAACTTTTAAATTCTAGGTGTTACAAAATAAAATAATTGAACTTTTGCACATATAGGTGTTACGATATACATTTCATATAAATTAATGAATTGAAATAATCGAACTTTTAATTTTAATTTAATTCTCCATCCCATATTTGTTTTATTACCTCAGGTGTATGAATTTCTTTATCAATAGTAGACTTCCTGAGAGGGGCTATTTCCCTAAATCATTGTTATGAGGTTCAATACTATGTTTAGAAAATTACTGCATTCATATGTAATACACATAGGGCAATATAGATGTACCCAAAAATTGAAACAACCGGGCAATTTAGATGTATGTCTAAAACTATAGAAAACATCTAAAAATCATTGGAATTCTATTATGAATGGTTATTCATAAAGTAACCTGCATGCATAGATCATGAGTTATCCAAGAAATATTAATCCAAACACTTCGAGTTTTATACAATCAAACAAGAGATACCCCAAATCAATCCAAAAATTACTACATAATAATATGGTGTTACAATCATATTCAAGTGATGGGGATTAGGGTCTGGTGTAGGTCCTAGAGGTCTTGGTTTGGGGTCTAATTAGGGTCAGACTTTAAGGACCTAAGTTCCTAATATTATGGATCTTTTTAATATAAAACCGTAATTATGCATTAGAGTGACCTTAATATTGCTATTATCATGAGATTTCACTATTACTGTGTAAGTTCAAATAACAGGGTATAACATATCATAGAGTAATCATTGAAATCAAGATGAACATCTAACCAAAAAATATTAGGGTTTCATTTTATACCATCTTAACTTTATGCATAAAAACATACCTTTTAATTAGAAGCAAATTATACCTCAAAACTATTTCTACATAGTTTAGTAATAAAGTTGAAATTTTAGTTGGCTATATTTCAACCCATACTCTATTTTCTATGATTATACAAGTTAACTGCATCTAGACCAATTAGATAGTGACACGCCGTAGATACTAAGTCGAAATACCAACATGAACATATTATTGGGAACCAGGGTCTAAATGCATAACTATCCTTGCACTATGACTTGTACTCTTTACGTAAGTGAGGATCAAGAAGGTGAATCTACCACATGGATTCATCTTCCTCTATGTAGATTCAACTTGTATGTCATGGTAGTAAACTAGTGAGTTGACTTTGGCTTCCAAAGCATGTTAACACCAACCGTGACCATGATCGGATTCACCAGCCCCTAAAAGACTCGACTCCAGAGATGAGCGGTGGTTGGACCAACATGGTTGACTATAGGGAGTTGTCAAGAGGAGAGGGGGGTGAAGGTGAGAAACTTACTAAAGATGAACGTGTTTTGAAGGAGTGTAGAAGATGCTTGTGAGGTGGTTATAAATATTCATGAGCAAGTTCTTTGGCCCGACATGGATTGAGGAACCTCTTTGACCATATGCTTAGAAACTTGGTCTAGAGGGGTTGTCAAACCAATGACAACCTTATCATGAGCAAATAAGGCTCGAGCTTGCTTGCCTTCATCCTAGTGGTTTTTCATTCCCATCAAATCAGTTGGAAATGATGTGTTTGGCTTGGAGGGATTCCGATGGTGGAGGTAGAGGTGGATATACTAGTGGCGGGGTAAATGAGACAAAATTGGGGATTCATAGCATTTTTGCCTACTAGTACGGGGTCTTTGAGGCCTGATATAGGTCATGAGATGCATACAATCCATAATTTCTCCAAGTTCCAAAGATCCCTTATGGTCCTGATTTGGGCATTATTGTGTTTTGTCACTGCTTTAGGAGTTATGGGGTTGTTGAGTTTTATTAGATGAGAGGGGTTGATTAGGGAAGGTTTTTTGGTGCTCGGTAATGATTTGACTAAGACTAGGGCCATGGGAGGAAGTGTCTACCATTTTTTGTACTCCATGGGAGAGTTCGGTGGAGAGGGTGACTCGGAGCCCTCGGCTCTGCCTGAACCCATGGTCCGAGTCCAAGTCCTCAAAAGTTTAACTCTCATTTAACCTACATTCGTAATCACATAACTAACTATCTATGCCACAAATAGCTCAAATTAAATCCAAAATTTAGGACCGCCTCTATTCAACTATTGTCTAATAATGGGCAAAAGATCAAACCAAAAGAAACTCGTTAGCTGCTCCAAACTTGATTTCCAAGTAAAAACTAGACAATCCCTTGATTAATCACCCATGCCACAAAAAACCTTGGAATTTTAGGAACTTTAATTTATGATATCAAAATTAATTTTACAACAAGCTAAAAATATCATTGTCATTTAATATTATTATAGAAAATATATTATTAGTTTGTATATCAATTAAAAATAGACCAATTTGGGCTCAATTGGGTTCTAGAAACCATGGTTCAAACCTAGCCCCTCCAATGAATCCAATAAATTCATGATATTCTCAATTACACATTTCAATCTTGATTCAACATAAGTACTTCAATCATAGTCTTATCTTTAGAAAATTAAGCTCAACATCACTCCATTTGCTTGAATTAAAGACCTAATCAGGGTTGTAAGCTCAAAAATCATAGCTCAAAGTCATATCATAACATTCTAAAACTTATATGTTTGCGATCGTTAGAATTTACCACTTCACATTTTCATTGGGCATAAGTCATGATTATTATTTATGGTTTCAATGAGTAGTATGATTTTTTCTTAAATGCTTGATTGTGTTTCATGAACATGTTGGATTTTATTACACATAAAACAATATATTATTCATGTTTAGTCATACATATATGTGTATATGTGTGTGTGTGTCTCTCTCTATCTGTCTTTCTCTCTCTCTCTCTCTCTCTCTCTATATATATATATATATATATATATATATATATATATGTGTGTGTGTGTGTGTGTGTGTGTGTGAGTGTGTGTATATGTATATATAGTAAGGAGTGGGACCCGATAGGGGAACCACTCCCACTCCCTACTTTATTTGAGTATAAACTCATCAGTAGGATGATTCAGTAGCCCTAGAGTAGTGTAATTGCTTTGGTTTTTGGGTTTTGTGCCCTTATTATATTTTTAGGATGGAGGTTTTGTGCCCCATACCCAAGTTTTGTGCCCAAACTCTATATATTTAGGAGTTTGGTTATGTGACATTCTCTACCAGGTTTCAAGTTTATGAGATGTGGCCTCCATTGTCTTTATATTGTTCTAGTGCTATGCTTATCTCACATGCATGCAGGTTGATGATTAATGTCGATGGGTTATGTGCCCTAATTTCATGCAAGTTGATGATTAATATTATTGGTTTCAATGCCTAATCCCAATTTACTAAATAAGTGATATTTAATGGATTTATCTAATTGGTTTAGTTTTCTAAAATTCATAACAGAAAAATAAAGTAAAATACATTATGAACTCAGAAAAATATAACCTACAATATGGCATGGTTTTAGTAACTAGGGTTAGGTCAGCATTAATTTAGAAACCCATAAAAATCGCCTTTTTGTTATCTATGAATTAGGTTATTAAAACCATGCCATATTGTAGGTTATATTTTTTTGAGTTCGTAACATATTTTACTTTATTTTTTCTGACTTATAAATTATTATTTATGAACTTTAGAAAAACTAAACCAATTAGATAAATCTATTAAATATCACTTATTTAGTAATTTGGGATTAGGCATTGAAACCAATAATATTAATCATCAACATGCATGAAATTAGGGCACATAACCCATCAACATTAATCATCAACATGCATGCATGTGAGATAAGCATAGTACTAGAATAATATAAAGACAATGGTGACCAAGCCTCATAAACTTGAAACCTGATAGAGAATGGCACATAACCAAACTCCCAAATATAAAAAGTGTGGGAACAAAACCCGGGTATGGGGTACATAACCCCCATCTCAAAAATATAATAAGGGCATATAACCAAAAAAATCAAAGTAGCTACACTACTCTAGGGCTACTGAATCACATAACAAAGATATTGTATGGGCTACTGAATCATCAAAAGAATGTTTCACATGGAATAATTTTTTTCAAAATAAAGATATTGTATTGGCTATTGAAAGAATGATAATTTAGGATAATTGCTCAATATAGAATAATCAGAGAGGCAAACATATCTCACTTTAGAGTCTAAACAAGTCCAAAGTTGGTCCTAAATCAAGGCCTAGGCTTCCACAACACCTATTAAGCATATATGTAGACTAGGGTTAGGTTTGCATGAATTTCATAAACCCATAAAATTGCCTTTTTATTATCTATGAATTAGGTTATTAGAACCATGCCATATTATAGGTTCTATTTTTTTTTAGTTCATAACATATTTTACTTTATATTTTTGACTTATAAATTATTACTTGTGATTTTTAAAAAAACTAAACCAATTAGATAAATCCATTAAATATCACTTATTTAGTAAATTGGAATTAGGCATTGAAACCAATAACATTAATCATCAACCTAAATGAAATTAGGGCACATAACCCATGAACATTAATTATCAACCTTGCATGCATGTGAGATAAGCTTAGCACTATAACAATATAACGACAATGGCGGCCAAGCCTCATAAACTTGAAACCTGGTAGATAATGGCACATAAACAAACTCCCAAATATATAAAGTGTGGGCACAAACCCCAGGTATGGGGCACATAACCTCCATCCCAAAAATATAATAAGGGCACATAACCCAAAAACCAAAAAAATTACACTACTCTAGGGCTACTGAATCACATAACATGCTTAATGTAGAGTCAAGTAAAAAGTATAGTCAGATTAAACAAGATTGGCATCACATAGATGGACAATATAAACATCCACCACATAAGTGGCTAAATTAGGGTTTCTTCAAGAATAAAGTATAAGTGAGTCAAAATAAAGTCCAACAAAATAGGATGATCATAGTATCATAATCAAGAAGAATGTTTCACATGGAATTAAATTCTTCAAAAGAGAGATATTGTGTGGGCTATCAAAAGAATGATAATTTAGGATGATTGCTCAATATAGAATAATTGGAGATGCAAACATACCTCATTTCAAAGTCTAAACAAGTACAAATCCATTCCTAGATCCAAGCCTAGGTTTCCAAAGCACATATTAAGCATATATGTAGAATTACGGTTAGGTTTACATTAATTTCATAAACCCTAAAAATTGCTTTTTTATTATATATGAATTAGATTATTAAAACCATGCCACATCGTAGGTTATATTTTTCAGAGTTCATAACATATTTTACTTTATTTTTGTGGCTTATAATTATTAGTTATAAATTTTAGAAAAACTAAACCAACTAGATAAATTCATTAAGTATCGCTTATTTAGTAAATCGGAATTAGGCAATGAAACCAATAATACTAGATATACTATAATTTCCTAATTTGAATCATAATTTATTTTATTTTTCTAAGCTATACATAATTAATTATGAATTTTCAAAAATTTGATCTATCAAATAAGACCAAATATCCACATCATCAGAGGCAAACTGGTTAGCGGTCAAACATTTTGAGTTGGCCCAAACAAAAGTGGATAATTCAGCTAGACCCATAGATAGTTGGGCAACCTCGCATATGTGAAAAAGAACTCAAAAGCAAAGGTGAAAGGACAATTTTGACCATGAGGGAAAAACAAAAAGGAGACAAAACAAGAGGGCAAAGAGGAGAACAACCAGAGGGGATTCATTTCTTATTGAACACTCGCGACTCAGGACCATGGTGACGACAACCATTGCCTGCTCGCCTAGTTCCTTGGGTGTAGGAAGCACGAAACCAGTGCCCAAAAGTTGTGAAAAAAAAATCAGTTGAGTTTGACATGAGCATACAAGCACAGATACCCAAAAATGATAGAGAATCACGAAGAAAATCAATAGAGGGAAATCACAACTTTAGAGGGATAGATGAAGAAAAGGAAAGATGAGTTATACCTTAACACAATGCAATATGAATGAAGGAGTAGCTTTGAAAGGTCCCCAAGTACCTATATGCATCATATACAATGCAAAGGATGGTCAGAGGCACCATGGCGACAAAGCATAGTAGGTCTTTAGCCCCTAAGGTTAGGGAGACAAGTTGGAGGAAAAATCAAGGAAAATAGGAATCAATTGCTATTCTAGTAAGTACTGAGATGGTGCACGTGCGTCTAATTGAGTAACAGAGGTGTCTGCAAGCATGTTGAGTCTGAGAATCTACATGAATAAGAGGAAGTAGTATGGGTATGTATGAGGTAGTTAAGGAGAAATTGAGGGGCGAAATCAACTATAATGGAGACGCGAAAACAATGGTATGCTCTTTTATACTTAGGGTCAACTATCCAGGCTCTTGGATAGAGAGGCGTAGAAGGGGGGTTTCCAAAATAGGGAAGAACGGAAGAAGAGTTAGGGATAGGAATGTTCATAATCTTCTCTCGGTCACGATGGGAGTAACTTTGTGCAAAACTATGGAGTAGAGAGAGAGATAACAAGGAGAAGCCTTTGAAATTACTCTATGTGATAAGATCGATCACCTACTCAAGGTAGGAGACGACTTAGGTGTCGTTCAATCCTAATTTGTCGGTCATCAGTGAATCCAAAAAGGCAAATCAGGCGTGACAAGTGTATCCAGGGAATTGTATAAAATCCACAATTTAAAGGCATACAATAAACTATATTAAATCAGAAATATTCATTAAATTTTGAGATATTAATAATTTAAAATGTATTTTTATTTTGTTGTTTATTTGAGGGTCCAAACAATATTCAATTAATATGAAAATTTGTACCTAGCCTAATTAAGGCATGTAGAATACGAAATTGCACTAAGTAGAAAATCAGCAACACCAGCCTTAGATAAAGCACAGTTAAACTTCTTAGTTTTCTCTAAGAGAGATATGCTTATCTCCTTAAGGCAAGACAATATATAGTTTAAAGTATCATTGTTAGCCGGATTGTTAGCCGAGATGCAAGTGAAACCTACTCTGAGAAAGCAGATTAAAGAAGCACAGTAAGTTGATATTGTGATTCAACAGATTAGGTCAGAGTATGATAGTGAGAAATGAGATGGTTTCCATGATTCAGATGATCAGGTAGACTGTTACCATGGTAGGATGGTAGTACTTGATGTCGATAACTTAAGAAAGTTAGTTCTGGAAGAGGCTCATTCTTCAATGTATCCCATGCATCCAGGGAGCACCAAGATGTATCATAACTTAAAGGATATATATTGGTGGCCTGGATTGAAGAAAGATGTAGCTGGGTTTGTTATGCGGTGTCCAGTGTGTCAGCGGGTTAAAGTTGAACATCAAAAGCCCGCAGGAACAATGCAACCTCTGCCTATACCGCAGTGGAAGTGGGATCATGTAACCATGGACTTTGTGGTTGGTTTGCCTAGAACAACCAAAAGTCAAGATTCCATTTGGGTGATAGTTGATAGGTTGACAAAGACAACACATTTCTTTCTTGTTAAAACAACCTACACTGCTGAGAAGCTTGCACAGATATACATAGATGAGATAGTGCAGTTGCATGGGGTTCCAGCTACAATTGTTTCTTATAGAGGTCCCCAGTTTACGAGTCATTTTTGGGAGCGACTCCATAAAGCTTTGGGAATGCAGTTAAGGTTTAGTACAGCCTTTCACCCACATATAGATGGACAATCTGAGAGGACCATACAAACCTTGGAGGACTTGCTTAGGGCACGTGTCCTTCAGTTTGTAGGAAGTTGGGATCTACACCTGAGCTTGATAGAATTTGCCTATAATAATAGCTATCAACACAGTATTGAGATGGAACCATATGAGGCATTATATGGTAGATGTTGTAGATCCCCTTTATGTTGGTATGAAACATGAGAATATCAACTTTTGGGTCCTGAGCTAGTACATCAAACAACCGAGAAGATTAAAGTCATACAACAACAGTTGAAAGCTGCCCAGGATAGACAAAAATCTTATGCTGATAAGTGACGTAGACCCTTAGAGTTCCAAGTTAGAGACAGAGTATACCTCAAGGTCTCACCTTGGAAAGGTATCCTGAGATTTGGAAAGAAGGGGAAGTTAGCTCCTAGATTTATGGGGCCTTATCCGATCATTGAAAGGATAGGAAAGGTAGCATATAAGCTGGAGTTACCACCTGAGTTGCATAGATTGCACCCAGTGTTTCATATATCTATGCTGAGAAAGTGTCATCCTGACACTGAGTTATTTCTACAACCTGTGGAGGTAGAACTAAATGATGATATATCTTATGTTGGAGGACCTGTGTTGGTTCTTGACAGAAGAATTAAAAAGCTGAAAAAGAAAGGCTTTTGTCTTGTAAAAGTTCTCTAGCATCACCGTGGCATTAAAGAAGCTACGTGGGATCTAGAGGAAGAGATAAGGAGGAAATACCCTACTCTTTTCTCTTAATGTTTTCATTGATGATTTCGGGGACAAAATCCTTGTAAGGGGTGGGTAACTTGTAACATCCCTGACTTGGGTTATGCTTTAACCCTAGGTGTTTTGTTTAAGAAAGATAATTAGATGCTTGCTCTTATCTTTTGAAAAGTAATTAAGGCTCAAGAGGAACTTATATTTCAATTTTAGCCCATTTTGAACTATGTTGAAAATAATGTTTTACTTGCTTTGGACTAAAGTGCAAATTACCCAAGTTGAGGGGTTAAATTGCAAATTGTACATGATAATATGTTCCTCGTGTGTTGAAGCATCATGGGAATGAATATGATGCAAAGGTATGGCTAGTGAAAGCCTGAGTACCAAGAAAGAGCTGATAAAGCAATGTTAGTGCATTAAAACCTATTTTGGTGTAATGTGCAATTTACCCAAAACCCAGGGATCAATATGCAATTTACCACTTAAAAATAGTCGCTAATATTCTTGGAATCTTTTAGAGGCAATAAAATGAGAGGGGCATCTCATTTGAGCTACTTTGAAGGAGAGAGAATCTTGATATTAAAATAATCAAGATTTAAGCATAATTGAAATAATGCAAAAATAATTATATTAAGTGGATTGCTCTTCAAACAAAATTGTGTTAGTTGAAATCCACATATATGGACGTCCTTGTGCCTTGCAAAGGCAAAGTAAATATCAACGTGAGCGGAGAACCCACTCACATTAAGAAACTAAAAAGTAATATCCACTAAAAATGGGATATTAGTATAATATGATTAAGGTGCTTAATTTATTTTCCCTTAATTCATGGATAATGGAAGGGAGTTCGGTGGTGAGGAAGATATCTTTGTATGCAAGGAACCTAGGGGGAAGAGGTGGCACCAATTTCGTAATTAAAGGATTGGTATGAGGCATTTTCTCTCTCATTGATTTTCTTATTAAAAACACCATTTACAACTCAAACCAAAGACTTTTTTGAATCCACTTCTTCTCTTTGCTTGAAAAAATGACCAAGGAAGCTAGGAACAGCAGGAGGACGACCCCCAACCTGTTGGTAATCTTCTTGACCTTCGTTCATCTTGATTTCATGTCGGAAATAACAAATCAATGCATGATTTCTTCTTATCTCGATCCCATCTTCAATTCTAACCATTCCTTTTCACTCAAAAGCTTGAGGAATGAACCTTGTGGTGTGAAAAATATCCTTCCACCATTGTTGACGTGAAGCTCCAAGCTTTGAAGCTCAATTGGAGGTGGGTTATATAACTTGAACCCCTATTCATTGTTATTGAATTCAATTTCTCAATCAATTATGTTCAATTGCTCTTCTTGCAATTCCTTTGATTAGTTGATGCAATTACCATGATAATGGCAGTATTTTTCGATGGACTAAGGCTTGATGATGATAACATCATCTTAGGCACACATCCCAACAAGTTTCTATTGCAAACAGTTTTAAGACCTTGGTCCAAACGGTTTGCAAACCGTTTAGAGGTTTGGATCCCAAACCATTTAGAAGGGTTGACCGTTTGGTTGGGTTAACCATTGGAGGTCAGGACCCTAGTACATGTTGAATGATGATCTAATGGATCCAATTGATTAATTCAATATATGTACAATTCTCCAATTAGAAACCCTAATCGGTTAAGTGCTGAAATTATAATTGTTAAATTTAAAATTTTGGGTTGATTAGCCCAAACGGTCTCAAGACCATTTGGAGGTCACCCCAAATGGTCTCAAGACCATTTGGAGGTCAACCAATACCGTTTGGAGGTCTAGGGTTGAGTATGGCTGAGTAATTGAAGAGTTAGAGATATCAAATTGAAATGCAATCAATAGCTAAATTGATGATCAATCCAATGATTTAAACCCTAATTGGATTTCACAAATTTTTAATGAATGATGAGGAAAACGGTCTCAAGACCATTTGGAGGTCATCCAAATGACCTCAAGACTGTTTGGAGGTCATCCAAACGACCTCAGGACCATTTGAGGTCAGGTCATATCATAATTGGATGTTGACTCATTGATTTCAATTGAATTAGTTCCACAATGTAAACCATTGATCGTTCCTCGATTTCAATACCCTAATTGATGGCTTCTTGATTATAAATCCTAGTTCAATTGGGTTCAAAACCCTAATTTATGGTCCAATTGAAGGATGATTCAACAGTTCAATTGGTGAATGAATCAAGAAGTCAATTGATAGGCGGTTCATTGTTGGAAACCTTGAATTGGTTAAGTGTTGAAAGACCTTTTTGGTCCATTCGGTTTTGAGAGGGTTTGGTCCAAACGGTCTCAAGACCGTTTGGGTCCAAACGGTCTCAAACCGTTTGGAGACCCAAGCCCATTCGGTTTCAACACATTTCTTGCTTAAACGGTTTCGAGGGCAATTTGCCCAAACGGTTTCAAACTGTTTGAATTCTGAGAGACCAAGACCGTTTAGGGTCTAAGGAATCAAAACTGTTTGAGGTTCAACATGATTAATCCATTTGGATATCTAATGTAACTGAAGACTCAATTGGTCAATCCACTTGGACACCCAATGTAATTGAAGATTCGATTGGTCAATTCA
Source organism: Alisma plantago-aquatica (assembly GCA_963693085.1). Classification (NCBI taxonomy): domain Eukaryota; kingdom Viridiplantae; phylum Streptophyta; class Magnoliopsida; order Alismatales; family Alismataceae; genus Alisma; species Alisma plantago-aquatica. Next base: position 683,226,685 of record OY856415.1, on the reverse strand, counting down.
TTTGGATACCTCATGTGATTGAAGGTTCAATTGATCAAATCTTCTGGACACCTAATGTATTTAGATGGTTGATACCCTTAGTGGGATTAATCATTGATGCATAATGATGCAATAATTCAATACATCATGTTAACCCTAAATGCATGTATTTGAATAAAGAAGTAGGCTCAATCTAATCAAGAATTGAGTAGTGGACATCCTAGAAGAGGATGAGAGAGAGAGGTTCATACATGTAAGATAATCATGTAGCAATCAAGCCTAACACATTCAAAATAAGTGTAGTATACAATTAGGGTATGATCCTTGATAAAGAGATCATAAAACCCTAATTGAGTTGATTGATGAACTCAAACCCTAATTCAGGGCAATTCTGAGTAAAACCCTAATCTAGGGTAATAGTGAAACCCAAATTGAGGGTGAATACATAAGTAATCCTAAGTTAGGGTTATGAAATGTAAAACCCTAATTTAGATGAATAGTAATCCTTAATTATGGGTAATTGAATATGAAACTCTAATTGGGATGAATAGTAAACCCTAATGGTGGGTTATTGAATATAAACCCTAATCTGGGGTGATGTGATGTGAATAGTAAACTCTAATTTCTAAATAGAGCGAAGGTGTGTGAAACCTTAATTCTGGGTTATACTATATAGCATGAAACCCTAATCTTAGACAATGAAATGATGAATCATTGGTCCTAATTGAACAAAGGGGATGTGTAACCCTGAATGAAATGAAATGGGAAACCCTAACCCTGGTAGGGGAATAGGGGTGTTACCTTGAAATAGCATGGAACTGAAATATGATTGATATATCTATTATCATGAATGCTAACCATGCAGGTATCCTGAGATGATGAACATAGCCAGGTATGAGCTATGATGTTTTATTTATTAAAATGGTTATTGGGCCTTATGTGCCATAATATGCCTTGTTGCCTAGTAAGAGGTAATAAGAGAATTAATGGGCCTTAAGTGCCATAAGAGATGTTTATGTAACAAATATCATGTTTACCTTGGTCAGATGACCTGAAGGTGATATTTACCTGAAAAAGATGGTAACAATGCTCAGTGATGAGCTGAGGGTTTGAATACCCAGAACCATATGTTTATGGCATTGAGTTTGAAATAAGGGACTGAGATCCCAATGTCTTTTAAAGACTAAGAAGTAACTGATGAAAATAGTACATGTTTCTTTATAGCATTTATCCTAATAAGTTATGTTTGAAAACTTGACTGATGCTAAAAGAATATGATAATGTACTTAATTAATCAAGTGAAATATTTTCATGTAGTGCTCTGACCATAGATCCATCATCGTCAGTAGTTGGTGATGGTGAAACAGGTTTTCCTACGGGATCTCTTGGAGTTTGCATATTTTTTAATATGTGGGGGTCAATGGGCAAAAATATCCATACTTTCTAATGGGGGAATTGATGGAAGGTAAACATTAAACCTCTCAATCCTTCATTATATGTTTCGGGATGGATGTATCACTAATCTCCTGATGATGTTAATGCTGAATCGATGGAGGTAAATATGAAATCTTATGATTGCGAAGAGAGTACAACCGCCAATGTAACTCTATAATGAAGATGCCACTATACCCTGGTAAGCTATGTAGCAGAGACACAAGATGTCCTGCATGTGATCTCGCACTGATCTAGATGTGGGAAGTCATGGAAGCTGGCTCTTCCATTGACTTTGTATGGTACCGATTTCGATTTTGCAATGGTTGGTTGGAGTATGAGCGGTATACCTCATCTCCTCAGAGTTTAAGTATGTGTGTAAAATGTAATCAGCCGTATAACGTATTTGCATAAGATTGAAATACGAGAATCACTAGTTGATATTATCTTTCTTAGCATGTCCTTGATACATAAATGTTACTTATGTTCTTTAATTCCGTATTAAATAAGAGACATGCTACCTTGTCAAGTTACAGTTGAAATACCTGAATAGGATTATTGCTCTAACCTGCATAGATATTGATTTATCTGCTACTGAAATATATGATTCCATTGTTCAGTTTATTTCTATTAAACTGCAATAATAATATTTTCGGCGGAGAGTTATATCTCTCGCTGGGGCAATTAACAAATTGTCTCACCCCCATGGGATCCAACGTTTTTAGGTAGACGCAGACAAAGAGGCAGAAATTCTATAGTAGGGGAAGAGCAGCAGCAACAACAATAGGGACAACAGTGATATCCCAGGTGGGGATACTGGTTGTCAAGCTTTGTACATAAAGTCCTATGTGTCGTCTCTGTACTCTCAGGTCCTAGGAGTCAGTAGATAGTGTTTTTATAATTGATCTGAGATTTTGGTTTGAATGCCTCGAGGATTTGTTACTTGTGCTTTTTAGCAAAGCATTGATATATATATATATATATATATATATATATATATATATATATATATATATATATATATATATATATATATATATATTCCTCGAGAAGAGATGGTACATGAAATGTACAATGTGGACCAGTATATAAATATAATACTATGGTTCTTATTTAAAGAGTTTTCCTGAAAATGGATCTCTTTATAAATGGTTTTATTTTTTAGTGATTTTCAGGTAATCTGTTGCTAACGATCACTTCCGCATTAGTTAATCTTGTTATATTAGTTAAAACTGGTTTGTACGTCACAAGAACAACTAGAGGGGGTTCATCCCTTGTTGAACACTCGTGACTCAGGACCATGGTGATGACAAGCATTGCATGCTCGTCTGGTCCCTTGGGTGTAGGAAGCACGAAACTAGTGCCCAAAAGTTGTGAAATAAGTTAAGCTGAGTTTGATATGAACACACAAACACAGAGACCCAAAAATGATCGAGAACCGCAAAGAAAACCAACAGAGGGAAATCACAACTTTAGAGCGATAGACGAAGAAAAGGAAAGATGAGTTGTACCTTCACACATGGCAAACTAAATCAAGAAGTAGCTTCTAAAGGTCCCTAGGAACCTATCCACATCGTTTGTGATGCAAAGCATGGTCAGAGGCACCATGGAGACAAAGCATAACATGTCTTTAGCCCCGAAGTTTAGAGAGACAAGTTGGAGGAAAACCCAAGGGAAACTGGGCATCAGTTGTTGTTCTAGTAAGTACTAAGAAGGTGCATGTGCATCTAATTGAGTAAGAGAGGCATATGCAAGCATGTCGAGTCTAAGAATCTACATGAAGAAGATGATGTTTTATGCGTATGTATGGGGTGGTCAAGGAGCAATTGAGGGGTGAAATCAACTATAATGGAGACGGCAGAAACAAGGATATGCTCTTTTATACTTAGGGTCAACTATCCATGCTCCAGGAACAAGAGGCGTAGAAGGGGGTTTTGGGGGTTTCCAAAATAGGGAAGAAAGGAAGAAGAGTTAAGGATAGGAAAGTTAGGAATCTTCTCCCAATCATGTTGTGAGTAATTTTGTACCATATTATGGAGTAGAGAGAGATATAACAAGGAGAAGCCTTCATAATTACTATCTGTGGTAAGCTTGGGTAGGAGAAGACGTGGGTGTCATTCAATCTCAATCCGACGGTCATCAGTGAATTTGAAAAGGAAAATCAGGCATGACAAGCGTATCCACAGAATTTTAGGAAATCCAGAATTTACCAAACAATTTATTTAGTTAATATGAAAATTTACATCTAGACTAATTAAGGCATGTATAATCCAAATTTGGCATTAGTTTTATATTTGGAAACTTTTGGTACATGAATTAAGTAAATCATATTTTTTCTTTCCTTGTGCATTAATGACGCTAGAATTATCCAATTTTAATGAAACTTCATCCTCAAGTAAACTTAACTATGTTGGATGAATTTGCCATTAAATTTATCTTTTGAGTCATTTTAACATATTATTTAATATTTTGGACTTTAATTATACTTTCTCTCTCCTAAACACATTAGAACATTAAAAATTGCCCAAATTAGTTGAAAATTTACCCATAGGCAAATTGTAATATGTAGATTACGAATATGAGATTAGTTGCCACTTTTGGAGTCATTTAATGATTTGTTTACTATTTGGAGAAAAACTCATACTTCTTTTAGGATAATTATTATTGTGTAAATAAGCTGAAACTTGACTCCCAAGCTAATTGGGACCCAATGAACACGATTTTCACACTAAATTTCACTTTTAAGATTTCTTTCCATGAATTATACATATTTAATATTTGTGTCCCATTTTTATTTTAGTATCGTAATATTTCATCATTATTACTATTGTTCATTCAATTGTGTCCCATATCTTAACATCACTACCAAAAGGGTTATATAACATTATTGTGCATGGAATTATATATATCTATCATTTATCTCATGTGACATATTTTATGTATCCTTTTATTGGTCTTAGGATTAATGTGAGGGTATTATGTCATATTTATTTGCAAGTAATCATGTCTTAGTTAGGTCTCTAATGTTGTCCTTGTTTGGCCAAGTCTAAAGAGTCAAACTTCCTATCTTGCAAGGGATAAAATCAGGGTCAAGAGGCTAAGTTTCAATATGATATATATATATGTGTGTGTGTGTGTGTGTGTGTGTGTGTGTGTACATACATACACATACACACACACACACACACACACACACACACACATATATATATATATATATATATATATGGGTCCATCTTTATTGCCCGCGCGGGTAGCTGCCCGCGCGGGTAGCTACCCACCCACCCTTCCGATCACTTTTTTTCAAAAAAAAATTCAAAATTGTAGAGGACTATTTTGTCTAGCTCTCCAAAAAATTTGAGCCAAAAATAATATCATTTGCCCCTCCAAAATAAAAAAACCCCGTCCTTATATATATCTGCTGTATATTTTGTACAGAGTTACTTTTTTGGCCAGCAGAGTTACTTTTTTGACACCATAGTTACTTTTTTTATAGCAGAGTTACTTTCTTAGCTAGGAGAGTTACTTTTTTGGCTGTAGGGTAGCGAAAATCCATGCTACCCGCACGGGCAATGAATGAACACCCTATATATATATATATATATATATATATATATATGACTAAATGTGTACTTGAGTACATGTACCTTACATATACTCATTTCCATTTATATGGATTACCAAACACCAAAGAATAATGCAACCTTATGGATGTGATGCATAGCCCTTAGATAACATGCCTGTTAAAAATTACCTCGACATGACGTTCAGAGATCATCTAATGAAAGAAGATGTATAATTTCCAATCATCGATAAGTTACAAAAATTACAGAAAATTTTCAATTATATATTACTATATCTTATTATCTATATAAGATATAGTTGTGATTCTTTTAACACACATAATCTTTATATATTCCACTTATTCTAGTTTATAGACAAAGACATATAGGCTACATGTACCAGTTGTAAGACACTTCCTAACCCTTATATGTATGTATATGTGTATATTAATTTATAATATTTAATTAGTATGAAACTAATATACTGTTTTAATTTATTTCATTCAAATGATTAAAAACCAAATTAAATGCACTCAGTTTTTTAGGCATAAGTTAGGATAAGGAAGTGTATGCGTTTTCTATGCCATTATTTGATCTTACTTAGTAATAGTCAAATCTCATGATACTAACAAGGTTAAGGTTACTTCAATGCATAATTAGGGTTTTCTAGTCAAAGGATCCATAATATTAGGAACTTAGGTTCTTGAAGTCTAACCCTAATACGACCCCAAACCAAGACATCTAGGACCTACATCTAACCCTAATCCACATCATATGAATATGATTACAACATCATATCACTATGTGGTATTTTTTAGATTTTTTTGGAGTATGTCTTGATTGATTGTATAAAACTTGAAGTGCTTGGATTAATACTGCTTGGACAATTAATGATCAGTGGTATATGAATTACTTTATGAATAATCGTTCATAATTGATTATCAATGATTTTTAGATGTTTTCTACATGTTTAAACATACAAAATAGTTTTGAGGCCTAATTCTAATCCTAACTCGGAATGTATGCTTTTATGCATAAAATTAAGATGGTATAATATGAAAACCCTAATATTGATATGTTAGATGTTCATCTTGATTTCATGCCTCGAAAGTTTACCATGTCGGGCTCGCCCGGGGTGGGTTCTCTCGGTTACCAAAAAAAAATCTTGATTTCAATGGTTACTCTGCGGCATGTCCTGTGCCATTATCTCTCATGATAATAGCAAGATTAATTTTACTTTAATGCATAATTAGGGCTATTAAAGGATCCATAATATTTGAAACTTATGTAATTGAAGTGTAATCCTAATTTGTTCCCAAACTAAGACCTCTAGGACCTACACCAGGCCCTAATCCACATCAAGTTAGTATGATTGTAACACCATATCATTATGTGGTAATTTTCAAATTGATTTGGAGTATGTATTGTTTGATTGTATAAAACTTGTAGTAGTTGGACTAATATTGTTTGGATAATTCAGGATCAATAGTACATTAGTTACTTTATGAATAACCTCAATATGACGTTCAGAGATCAACTCACGAAAGAAGATATATGATTTCTAATCAAAGATAAGTTATGGAAATCATTCCATGATATATTACTATATTTTATGATCTAAATACGATATAGTTGTGATTCTTTTATCACACACAATCTAGACACTGATGATTTAATCCATAACATAGGAATAAATTAATATATTCCACTTATGCTATTTATAGACAAATATACATAGGTTACATGTACCAACTGTAAGACACTTCCTAACCCATATATATATATATATATATATATAGAGAGAGAGAGAGAGAGAGAGAGAGAATCAGGCTAGTATACACTCGAGTGTACCGGAGGCACCGTACACCTCAGTCATTTTTAAAGATGTAATAACTTTTTTAAAAAATCTAAACTGTTGATCTTCTTAAATATCTTAAGAACACACTATATACTAAATTTCAACTCATTTGGACACTTATAGGTCATGCATCTAAAGGAGGCAAAAATCATGCATTTCAAATTAGTTTTGTGCGTCAAGTTCGTTGTCCTTGTATGAGTGACTTACACTCATTCAAATTAGCTCAAATTATATATAGCCTATTATTATTGTAACCATGAAGATCAATGGATTAGATTTTGGAAAAATATGATCTAAATAGGCAAACACTATTGGGGTGTACAGTGTGATCTATACACTCAGTATATTCTAGCCTGACTCTCTCTCTCTCTCTCTCTCTCTCTCTCTCTATATATATATATATATATATATAAACATGAAACTAATATACTAGTTCGATTTATTTCCTTCATATGATTAAAAATAAGTTATATACACTAATTTTCTTAGATATAAGATAGGCTAAGGAAGTGTATGAGTTTTGGAATTATTGGAGAAGAATACTCATTTTGAGAAAGAATCCAAAAAATTAGATGGGAGGGTGGTGGTGGTTTCTAGACGTAGCTGAGGTGCCTGGAGGCTTACTCAATAAGCAATGTCCAAGCGTCGAGCCAAACATCGCTACCCCACTAGTAAGGTTCCGTTTAGCAAACCGTCCAAGAGCGTCCCATAAAAACTTGTAAATGCGGACAACTCTTAAAGAAGTGCACACAAATCAAATACTCACCTCCCTAACACTGGTGGAGGTTACCACGTTTAACGTTGTGTATATTTTTGCAGTGTTTGACAATGTGATTGTGTTCATCGTCGGTGGTCCATCACATATGACTCATCGTAATAGTTTCTCACGGTGAGAAATGAGCGGCCGGTAGAGTTTGTCGAACGCTCTAGGCAAAAAACACAATGTAAAATGGGAGCGGTGGGCAACCGTGTGTTTGGCAAAGTGATTGGGAGTGATTTACCCGCTGTCTGTGATTATCCATCACTGCCCGAACAATCGCCACTGCTTTACCAAACGAGGCATTTGTACGTCTCCCATCGATCAAACGCACTGCATCATTTTGACACTAAAAATGATCAGGTCACACGCTCGACACAGGAGAAAAATAGTTTTGAAAAGTTGAGAAGGTTTACCTTTTTAGATGAGTAGTTTTGTCTTTTATTGGGTGGTTTTGCTGGAGGAGTAGCTGATTTGGGGTGTATGACGTGACGAGTTTTAATTGGATGGGTTGGTGGAGGTTGTGTAAATAAATATACTTATTTTGCTTATAACTTTTGAACCGTGATGAATTTTTTGACGAAACAAAAATCATTGGATTTTTTATGAAAAATGCATTTCAACAAGACTAATATTGATATATTTTTAATATAAAAATATAAAAATGATATAAATATTTCTGCGTGTCAATGAACCATTTTGGGCATCGATTAATCATTTTTGAGTGTCAATAACCATTTACGGGCGCCATAGCATCCAAAAATAGCTAAATAGTGCCCACCAAAAATTACTAAAATTCTTGAGTGTCATACAAACTTATTTGAGTGTCGTCACATTATTTTTGGTTGTTAATATCTTATTTGGGTGCCATCTTTATACTTATAGGTATCAATGAACCATTTTGGGTGTCAATTAACCTTCTTTGGGTGTCAATAGTTATTTATGGGCACCCATATGTTATTTTTAATTGTGAATTACCTTAAGTGTTTGGTTGTCAATCACCTTAGACATGATTTATCATGTACAATATTTACTTGGACGTTATTTTTATACATTGAGTGTCAATTAACCATTTCTAGGCGTCAATGGACCGTTTTTGGGTGTCAATTAACCTATATATATCATTTTTGTATTTTTTCTCAAAAATATGTCAACAGTAGTCTTGTTAGATTGTATTTTTTGTAACGAATCTAATGATTTTTGTTTCATTAAAAATTTCATTACAGTTCAAAAGTTATAAACGAAACAAATTTATTTGCCTATTGCATAATTAAAAAAAACACACCCAACACCATCTGCCATGTGGAGGCGGTTTGAGAGCTGGTTTGGGGACTGGTTTTTTACTGCGCGTGATGGGTGTGTTATACACGTGAGTGTGACAAAAGTTTAACTCTTTTGACACACTGGAGAGCGTCATGTCTCGGTGGCTTTGTCCAATAGTGCCTAACTCATGACAAAATTGTTTTGACACAATGCAGATAGCCCCTTTTGTTTGCCATGCACCAACGCTAAAATTAAGAACTAGCAGGGTGCACGTGCTAAGCACGTGAATTTCACTTGAAACAACTCATCAACTAAATATTAGCATAATATACATTTAACCATTATGTGTGAGGTAATTTATTTTTTGACACCCCTAATTGACAATTGCTTGGAGTTTAATTTGTGTATAGATTACTGCATATATTGGATTTCATTGATATTTTTATACTTATACTTAAATTTATCACACTCCATAACATAATTGCATATGAGTTAAAATAAATCATTAAAATAGCACCCAACTTTAACGTTAACATGATTTTTGTAAGAAAATATGGGGTTACATGCTACCACATATCTGGTCTAGGTTATCTCTGTTAGACTGAGAGAAATGTGACGTTGTCAGCTTGTCAAATATTTGTTGAAGAAAATTGCTCTGATAGAAGATGTGTTTGTTATATTAATCTTTTGACACACCTATTTGACATTTTCTTGGAGTTTGTTTTATATTTTAGATGACAATGTATATTAAAGTTTTATTGATAACTTTCTACATGTAGTTAAATAATTGTATTAGATAAAAGAAATTATTTAAATAGCACCCAACTTTGATGTTTTCACTATTTTTATCAGAAAAAACACGTGGTAGCATGCCACCACATATATGATCTAGGTTAACTATGTTAGGGTGACAAAAATGTGACACTACCAGCTGCTCAAATATATGTTGGAAAAAAAATCTCTGATAGAACATGTTTCCTCTTTCTTTTTAATCGGCTTACAATGACCATTCAGCTGAACTAAGATGCTCAAATAACAACAATCACTATTTTCTAGTGATGAAATCATGTTGCTCAAAGTGATACAAATATATTGATAATTGTTGTTAAATAGGGCTCAAATGGTTGAAGCAAACTATTCAAATCACACTTTTGTAATTTTTTATAAAAAAATCAGTAGAAGCAACATGCTCAAATAGCCAATGACATGATTGATAAGAGAACAAATCGATTAACAACCAATTGACTTCCTCCGACATGTAGTGGTCATTATAAAAATATACTCTCTTTCTTTACTAAAAAGTAACAATAAAGCAAATAAGAAATATAAAATGCATCATGATCAAAAGTAAAGCAACTAAGCAAGCCCACAAATTCACATTGGAACATGAAACTACTTTTTTTCAGACTACATAATTGGCACTTAAAATAATTTACATACAACTCATTAAAAGATGACAAATGTATTAACTACCAATTGACTTCCTCCATCATGTAACAGGCCATTGTTAAATTACTTGTGCTCTTTTTCTTTGACATGTATCTATTTATGACTAATATATAATTAACATTCACAATAATTTATATACAATCCACTAAAAGATGACATATCAATTAAGTACCAACTCATTCTCTCAATTTTGTAAGGTCTGATTACTAAAATTACTACTACTTTTCTTATTTGACTAATATCATTAACGTGACATGGAACTAAACACATGTTGTTGTAATTCATATTGGACCGATGAGTTCGCGTTGAAGCAAACACACAACCTACTGGAAAAACTCTGATCAAAAGAAGATACACAACCTGATGGAGAAAGTTTGATCAGAAGCAAACAAACAACATGTAGAAAGTTTGATCTGAAGTAGACAAAAAGACAGCTGAAGCATGCAGGCTAGTAGGTGGAAAAGCTAACACACATCATGGCACAACTCTGCTTATTTATATGGATATAGATATAGATATAGATAATAGGTAAAACTAAACCACTGTTATGACGTCAGTAAACAGAATGTCGCCAAAACATCTAGCTAGCAATCAAGCCAGTAAGGCAATAAAACCAAAACTATTTTTTCTCAACCCCTCTCTCACCTTTACTAAAATTTTAGATTTACCAAATATCAAATAATCCCCTACTTTAAAGAAAACACACTTACCCACTCCAATCATCTTTCAATCCATTTTCATCCACTTCTGTTAGGTTGTGGTTGTCATTTTAACCCCCACCCCCTTATTTTCTCAACTCGTTTTCACAACAAGTCAATATCTAATTGTATATATCTGTACATGGTTGATATGTGATATTATCTAATGAAAATATGAATAACTATTCTTAGTTATTATCTTAGTAGAACATGATACTGTGAAAACTTGTTACACTAACCGATATTACTCAAAACATAAAATACAATCAATCACTAATTAATCACATATCAAAAAATATGGATAAATTAAAATGGATTTTAACGTCAGCACCCGCTCAGAAACATTCACATAAGAGCCCAACATCTTTCTTATATCCAAACTATGCCAAGAATTTGATACAAATTATTCTATTGTCTTAGCCACAACATATATACATAGGAGAACAATATTCGTATATGCCACACAAACAAGCATTAATATGCTAACAAAAGTCTCATTCGTTTGAAACACCATATACAAATTTTTCCTGCCCAGACCTGAGAATACAGGGACGACTCTGGGACACACTAGACATCTAATCAACTTTCTCAAAGATTCATTACTATAGCTCCTCTTTGCTGCCACATGTTTGTTTTCGTCACTTCCGATTACTTAAAAAAATGTGGCGAACCACAAGGGTGAGACCCATGTCCCAGCAAGAAATATAACCTCCAACAACATTTATTGATTACAATATTTTTAAGTAATTAAACAGTTGAGTAGTTTAATCAGATTTAACAAATAAGCTCAGTAGTACTGATGATTAACAAAATACATAAACGAACAGATAATAACTATCATCATTAGCCAGACTATCATCCTTTATCTTGTTGACAGTATAAGCAATTCAGTAGCATATGCATATCTAGCATCACGAGCAAGTCTAGTAACATAGCATAGCTAACAACATGAGCATGTCTAATTGGTTGAACATATCAACATCATAAGAAGATCTAACAACATAATCACAACTATCTAGATAAGCATGATTAGCAGTATATGCATCTCTAGTTACAAAGGCATGGCTAGCATGCTAAACATAATTGACAACATGAGATAACTAGCATCATGATTATAATCAGCAGTAGCAGTATAGTTATCAATACAAGCATAGCTACTGTATGTACACATCTACAATCTTAAGCATATCCACTACCTAAGTATATCTACTATATCTTAATTGCACTAAGCATCATCTTTATGTAAAGATAACAAACAAGGGTTATCATCCAATGTGAAACGTCATGTATAACCCTAAACAAATATGCTACATGGTTGTATTACATCTTTTTATTACGTCCTGGGGAATTTAAATCATACCATTCAAAGTACAACCGGCCCCTACGAAGGGCTATTCGGTTCCGTACAAGATCTAGGAGTGTCGGTATCCTAAGATCTCTTCCCCTCGGTCAGTACGAGTAAAAAGGCAGTGACATATCAATCAAAGCTTCCACCACAATGACATATAGTCCTATAACTAGCCCACCTTAGTACAGGTCACGACGTTAGCATCTAGGGTATTCAAACCCAATCACTGAGGTACAACCACAATCGTCCTCTAATCATATCATGTTATAATCACCGAGATACGACCGCAACCGTTCTCAATCACATCATATGTATGAGGCATGACCATAGCCATCCTCCATGATCTGCATTGTGGATGAAAAGGATATATCCTCAACCTGCCACCCCCACATACTCAACAGTATGCGCTTCGAGTTTTCCTTGGGAATACTCATTTCACCATCCAGCAAGTTCTAACATTGAAGATGGCTCTACGGCACATGGTACTACATGATTAGAGTTGCACTTGATTAGTTATGCCAATTGGGTGAATTAAGGCGGCGTCAAACAAGTGGACATATAAACCCTAATTCACTTCTAGCAAGCATATAAAAATCACAACTTTTAAAAGATATAAAACATGTGAAATATAATTTCTCATCTCATCGCCACATGGTACTATTCACTTGTCATTCATGAGACCACACAAGTCATCATACCATCACAAGATATAAATCATTTTCACAATATCACATGGTATCAACCCTTATCAACATAAGAGGATTACACCTCATTCAGGGCTCAACTATGCCCAAAGATCATTAAGACCATCATACTATCACATGATATAAATCCTTTTCACAATATCACAGGGTATCAACCCTTATCAACATAAGAGGATTACACCTCATTCAAGGCTCAACCATGCCCAAAATTCATTAAGACCATCATACTATTTCCTGCAAGATCATCATTATCTTTTCATACCTTATAACAAGGCTCAACAACATCACTTACATATAATACACCAGATAAGCACAATATTGCATTAATGAGCTAGGAGATATTCATAAACAATCATAGTAGGGTTATATTAACATTAATAACATTCCTTTATTACATCAACATGCAAGGAATCTAGATATGATTAACACTCATCGTATTCATAATGCACATGTTTAGCATAAGAAAGTATCAAACATGTGGCTATGATAACCACCAATTAACACATTAAGGTTATGATCATGTTAAGGATGTTATTCCACCGTCATTACATCATATAAGAATGTTAAACATGAATACTCATCTTTATCTATTTGCATTAGAGTTAGGTTCAACATGATAAATTATATCAATGTTACTAATCAACACTTATACCCAAACCCTAACTCACGACATCCCCATTGGATCATGGATGCATAAGGTGAAACATCTCCATCACATTCCATACTATTCTAAAGTATGAACTCATACATAAATCAAGGTGTAACCATTGGGTTATAACATACTAGGGTTTCAACAACAGTAATAGAGTACTCCATGATTGTATTAGTCATTCAAAGACTATTCATACCCAATTACCATTATTTAGTTATATTAAAGCTAGGTATAACAAGATATACCTCATTAGGGTTACATATCAACACAATATGATTATCATCCCTTCTATTCATATGAGCGAACAGGTAAGACTACCTTATTAAGGGTAACCCTCCATTTGTTTCGTCATCATTCAACCCATATCACTATACCACAATGTCACCCAGAACCATTGGATGTTTAAAAGGTAAGACCATTGGTTGTTTACATAAGTAAACACCTTGGATAAACCACCTATGAAGTCCTTGATTTGTTCTCTAGAAAGAGTCACCATCTAACCCTAGATCTCCCTTGATTAACAACACAAAAAGTTCCATTATGAGTAGGGTAAAACCCACAATTGAATGTTCAGTTAAAACAAGCCATCCATTGTCAACATTATTAGGACCAAAATATTACATTAGCCATCATTCTACCTTATTGGAGGAATAAATATTAGATCTTAAGCATTGGGTCAAGTTCGTATGTTAAAACTATCAATTATAGTATAGGTCCGACCATTGCATCAAGTGACCCAAGAAATCATTGGTCTAAGGCTTAATTGATGCTACAACTATATGATTAACTCACCATAGGTTTTAGAGACCTGATACACCATTGTTAGTGACCGTTAAGTCACCATAGGTTGTTAGATCAACACTATATTCATCAATCAATATCAAATATTAAGCTAATGTCATCATTGATTGATAACATCAGTAGGGTACTTAATAGTTGATCATTAAACTTCTAATTGATCCACAACCTAACCTAAGGGGGTGACCATAGGTTGTCACCATCATATGACACCATTGATCCCGACCATCAGTTTTCATGAAGACAACACCATAGGGTTGTTGTAATGGTGCCATCATCGGGTCATGGGTTTATAAAAGAAATCAGCTTAAAACCCTAAAATTGACCATTGGTTGACAGGTGCTTAGCACCGTAGGTTGTCAAGCCAACCTGATCCAAGTCATATTATACCTTAGGAATAACATACACATGATCACATGTTCATCTGGAACTAAAATTAGAGCAAGAAATATTATAAAAATCGAAATCCAAGTCAAGCATAGATTTTTAGTGAATAGATCATCATTTTCAAGCAAGAACATGATCTAGAAAGCTTATGGTAAGAAATAAACATGGAGCAAGTTATAAAACTTGCCTCTAATGAGAATATGAAATCATAAACAGAAGAAAACTCAAGCAGGTAGGGTAGAAAATCAAACCATAAGTTGTGAAATCGTCCATCTAGCACCTTTATTCATCAAATGAGCAAACCCTAAGCATAAGGAGCAAGAAATGTAGGGTTTTAGAGCTTTAGAACAATTTCTACCATAGAACAACAAGGTTCTGACCTGGAGAAAGGTAGGAGGAAGGATAAATAAGAAATAAATGGAGGAAATAAGGGGATTCTTACTCTTTTAGGTCAAGATCACTAGAAGGAAGCTTTTCGAACCCTAAAAGGAAGTCAATTACAACTCTATATTCTTTTTCCAAGAAGATCCCCTCTTTCTTCTTCCTTGGACAGGAAATTCATAGTAGCACAGAGGGAGGACGAGGTTTGTAGAAGGAGGGAATTGGTGGAGAGAAAATGGCTCGTTTTGGTTCTTAGGGATAAGTATATGAAACTTTAAGATAAAGAAAAAGAAAAAGTTGAAGTTCTAGTATCTTTCCAAGTGTCCATGGCCTTAAACTATTAAGAATATACAAGAACACACACAAGCAGCTCCCCCACCATCCATAGAGACATTCTTATCCCTTGTTTTTTGAATTTCAAAGCAAAACAAATAATTCATTAGTTGATAGCTACTAAAGGTAGCTCATCCATGAAGGGGTAAACCCTAAAATACCCTTGGAGAAAATACCTTCAAACAAAGGTTTAAATAGGTGCCCCATGGCTCAAAAAGCTCAAGAATTATGATAGAATATCCAAAGAACATAATGCAAGTGATAAATTGCAAAGAAAACCTCTCAATTGGGTAAATTACAGAAAAGTCCAAAATATGCATAAAATTACATAACTTGCTCAAATAATGCTCAAATTGGATCAAATTTGAAACTTAAGCTTGTATTATGATTTCAAATCATATCACAAGGTTATATTAGGGTTATAAGAATTTAATTATGATAATTAAGCTTATTCAACTCACTAAGCAAGTTTAGGGGCCTTACAGATACATTAAAATTTTGACCTTATCAACACAACCTACCAGACTATTTTGATAATTAAGAGTCATCAGAGGTTTGTCTGATTTTTTTGGGTCCCCCTGGGTTGTGTCTAACTATTTCAGGTAAGGTTTTGAGATATCCATGACATTTAGTTTTTGATTGATATTAATAATAAATATTTTTATGAGGGTCAGTTCAAGTCAGGCTCTGAATGTGTCTATACATATTTTGATCAACTCACATATGACTTTATACAACCCTTATTTGGGACTGGGTTTGATTTGTGTACAAAGTATGATTGGTACATGTTCAACCAGAACTATTATCTGATTCCAACTAAAACAACAGTTGTATAAAGTCTGATTCGAGCTGACCAAAAGCTATATAGCCCACCCGAACACGACATAGTCAAACCCAAATACCACAACACAAATTTATTATGAACACTAGGTAAAAAAACTTGAGAAAGGGAAACCTAATCAATTTTTTTTAACATGGCCGAGTCTGTTCAGAATTAGTTATCTTGCTTTGAAAATCAAACATATCTCTTATAATCAAACTTTTTTAGTTTGACAGGTGGAGTTGGAATCGTGATTGAATATTTAAAATATCATATGCTACTAACATAATAATAGCGCTAACATATGCATTTTATACTTGAATAATATCATAGACGGGAGATATACTAAATATATATAACGAAATATTGCATTGAGGGACAAAAGTGAATCAAAAGAAAATAGAAAAGAAATACTCATAAAAATAATCATACCATTCCAGGTTTTGTGTTTGTCAATTTTTTTTGCTAATATTCACCATTTTTTGTGATGTTTGGTTGAAAAAATATTTTGGTCATCTCGGGTCAAACTTATATAACTCCTTATTTGGATTGGTTTGATATTAAAGTTTGGGTTGAACATTAACTGACCAACTAAATTTGTATGGACCGGACCAAACACAGTCCAACTTGAACCAAACACAATAAATATATCTTCTATAAATATTTTCTAGAAATAAAATAAAAACAACACAAGCCCAAAACCTAACCGAAAATTATTAAACACGACTAGTGTTGGCGCGAACACTAGATAGACCCCCAATCACCCATAAATTTCGTGTCAGTGGGGCGAGGTCAAATTTGTGAGGTTGAAATATTAGTATATCATATATCGCTAACTCAATCAGTGTTATTCTCTTAATATAACAATTAAATGATATCATATATTAGGGATGTACTAAAATATATATAACACATATTGAATTGAGGGAGAAATTGAATTCAAAGAAAGAAAAAAAATTGACCGGTAGCAAAGTTAACGGAAGTGAATGGAGAGGTGAACGGACCGAATGAGTAGATTTGATATCATTTTTAAATTTAATCAAAGGTGAGGGGTGTTTGGGGAAAATTTTTAACCAAAACCTGATAGTCCCCCTCAAAACTTTCTCAGCGGCTACGCCGCCTGAACCGCCGTCAGCTCTCCCTCTCGGCTTCCTCCGCTCATTCTCCCTACCGCAACCTCGCTGCCTGCCCATTTCTCGGCCCTCGCTCGTCGTTCTTTACACCCTAACTGCCTCGTGTTAAACGAGCGAACATGGGGAGAAATAAGCTGAAGGATGTGGAGGAAACGGCGGTAGCGGCAAAGGAGAGCTCTTTAGGAGAGGACAAGAAGCGTAGGTCGGTGCTTCCATCAATGATTAAGAATAAAGCAAAGAGGATGGCCGTCCACGCGAAGCTAAAGCGTGACAAGAAGCTTGAGAAGAGGAAAAGGTCCAAGGCTCGGGAATCAGCCACCAAGCGAGCCCTCGAGCTTGGGGAGGAGGTAGTGCGGACTTGCTAGGTATCCATTCGGTTTCTATGGTGCCATGTAACCGACCTCTCATTACTACTTGATTTGTAAATTTTGTGCAGCCGCCTCCGGTGAAAGTGCCCCGTACGATCGAGAACACCAGGGAGCCAGATGAGACTGTTTGCAGGCCAGATGATGAAGAGGTAGATATACCACTAATAAGTTTCCTTCTGTCTATGGATACAAGTTTAAACGCTAGGTTTTGCACGATAGATTGAATTTCTTCAATATCCATGAGCTCTTTGAACTTAGGGTGCCATGAACTAAAATAAAAACATGGCTGACGTAAATATTTCGGCAACTGTTGGTATAGTTCCTCATTCTACCTGTGAGATTAAACTACATTGTAAATCTAATGAGCATCGGCTTATGCGGTAGATATTTAGTCTATGAGAAAACCATATGTGATGCCAAAAAAGAGTAGACAAACACACACATACATATCTCGCTGCTTGCAGCAGTAGTATAATTGTTAGTCAAGTTGTTCTCTTATATTCGTTTTACATCATTAAAATTGTTGCAGTGTCTTATTATATACTTGCACACATTATTTTTTTTTGGGCTAACTGGATAGAGATGTATCCGTCCTATTATCGTGTGGACACGACTCACACAGTTGTTGCTCCTACAAAGGCAATTATACTTCTCTATATTCTGTACTCTCTCTACAAAGGCAATTATACTTCTCTATATTCTGTACTCTCTCTAAAAAGCAAAAGCTATACACAATCAGAAACACAAGACAGACTTTACAATGGCTTAGGTAAGCCCACTTGAAGTAGCATGCTCTCTGCAAGTCATTGCTTCTTGCTCCAGTTTGCAAAGGGTCAACTCGTGCTGGACAAAAATGAAAATCCCAACCCCTTCTTCAAGCCTTCAAGGTGACCTTAACCTTTGGGATGCCCCTGCTGACCTAAGGAACAAACATCAAAATGAACAAACCTAGTTGGTTTCTACTTGATAACTCACGTGTTAAAACTTCAATTTTACAAAACACAATAGCATTTTTCTTACCTTATGATCTCTCTCACTAGTCCCACCAATCCTATGATAGACAAAGCTAGCATTTGCCTTTTTGCTTTCCTGACAGGGGTTTCTCTTGTACTGCTTCCAATAATGAACTGCTAGTTGTCTCTTTCAATGTGCATATGATCTTCTAGTCTAGAAAAGCAGGTGAACTTAAGTTCTAGCAATCTCATAACATGTATTTCTGAACTGTCAGGTCTTTCTGAGAATATACCTACTAAAAATCTTGGTTTTTTTATTTATGGCCGAGCCTTTTGCCAAACCCCAAACTAGTAAGAGTCTCATTGCAATCACACCTCAGCCGAGATTATCCTTCCAAAAAACAATACCAGTTTTTCCACATTTACTTAAGCTCTCTTATCCCACAAAAAACAGCGTTTTTAACGCTTTATAGATGGCCTCTAATTCTCAAAAACTCTAAACTCAATACCCAACTACTCTGTGCTTGGGTTCTTGTGTCACCTCAGAGCTAGAGTTGGAAATCTAAAAATCTTACTTGGTTCCTTTGTCTTTCTTGAAACCATGAGTCCTGGAGCATCTGCACACCAGGTAGCTTTGTCTCTTTAATATTGGTTGAGCCATCTACATTAGTTGCTATTCTCTATTCTGGTTACCACCTAAATTATACTCTTAGACAGACACCATGCTGCCAACCCCATGCTACTCAATTATTTTTTCTCTGTTGGAAAATAATCTACTATGGCCAACATCTTCTTCTGCGACCGGGAGTTCAACTTGAATAAGCTTATGGGGCCCGCGTTAAACTGCCAGGTCAACCTGTATATGTAAACATAAATTACTGAGGCACTAACAAAATAATACATATACCAAACTAAACCTACATCATGTCATCATCATTCAAATACTAGTATGCGAAAAATAAACAAGCATACACTGCAAAGTGCAAACCAATAGGTACAAGCAAATGATACATGAATTAAACTCAAACACAAAAAAGGGTAGCAGTCATCGTTGGGTGTTTGAAATCAAAATTGACCACACATGAATGGAATGACATCATCGGCCTTGTATGTTGGAAGTCAACAAGATATGACATTTTGATATTATGTAGTCAGTAGTCATTATTCTAGTAATCTCTCATCCATTCCTCATTGTCATTTTCATCTTCATCTTCATTTCTATTATCATCAACCACTAAGACATGATCAAGCTCCCAAATGTCTTCTTATCTGCCCATCAAGTATTCAACCACATTACACTTTGCTAGTATTACATTGAAACAATAACAATATTGTAATAAACTTGTTTTATATGTCCATAGATTTACCTTCTTGTCTCTACGTTTTGCTTCCCTTAGCCTCCTCCTCAAGTTGCTCAAACATCTCTCCAATTACATTATTATCAAGCAATCGTGGCTCTTCTTCATCCACCCCCTATCCTTAGTGACATCAATTGCATCAATGTTGATAGGATAAAAAAATTGAATGAGTAAAAATTATTTTATGTTAGGTGACATCAAGAATTCTATGCATAAAAAGATTCCACTGTATGAAGAGAAGATGATAACACCATTCTCGCTTTGAAGCCTTAGGTCGCATCTAATATACACTAACCCATTCAACCAATGGTGTCTTAACCGGTTCCGCCTCTTGGAATGGAAACGCTAACTGTACCAGAATTTCTTTTGTAGTTGGATGAACTACAAACTTTTGCTCAAGACATGAATTGCAATCTATTAATGATCAATGACATCAAAAATTCTATGCATAAAAAGATTCCACAATATGAAGGGAAGATGGTAACACCATTCTCGTTTTGAAGCCTTAGGTCGCATCTAATATACACTAACTCATTCAACATGTGGTGTCTTAGCCGATTCCGCCTTTTGTAGTGGAAACGCCAGCTGCACAAAAATTTCTTTTGTAGTTGGATGAACTAAAAACTTTTGCTCAAGACACATTACCATCAATCATCTTCTGACTTTCTCAATGACATCATACAAGCCGGTGGCAGACTTAGGATAGGTAGAGAAATTAAATGTATCATAATGGAATTTAGAACTTGTTTAATTGTCTGCAACATGCAAATCTCCGTGCAATTGTTTGTCTAAGTCTTGTTAATTATGCTACAATGAGGGAGGGTAGACTTTCTTCCCATTGGAAAATACTTTTCTCATCGCCTCCTTGGCTCTATCCATAGCCTCATACAAATAACCCTTTGCAGGTCTTTCATTTGAGACTACTATCCTCAACACCCCATGGAACAAAATTTCGATCGAAATTATGAAATTTCGTGTTTTTGCAATCGGACATCGAAACCTACGATCGGACATGTGAAACACACAAATGCAGGGAATGGGGCGTAATTTCATGAAAATTTCGACAAAAATGGTGAAATTTTGAAGCAAAAAGCCCAGTTTGGGCTGTAATTTTGCGAAATGGTACAAAAAAACAAAATAAATTTTGAGTCATTTGTTCCAAAAACTAATAATGCTACATCTTGGGTCTTTTGGCAATTTTTTTGAATCTCTTGCTTCTAAAGGCTCTCTTTCTTAATTCTAAGGTATGTTCCCCTATCCCTAGACCATATACATTACCTTCATCAATTTCTACACTCTTCTATAGAGATATGGAGAAATACTTCAAAAATAACAAAGTTCTTTCTTGGATCTATGCATAAATGTCCCATGTAACCTAGTTAAATGCTAACACTAGACTTATACAAGTTGTAGTTGGTAAGTTTGGAACTTGTAACTCCAAAGTTTAAATTCTAAGGTGTAACTTGAAGCTTTTAATAGACTTAAGTTTTTGGTAGACTTGACATTTCTGTTCATTTGTGCACTCACCAAGGAACGAGGTATCCGATTTCGATGCTATTTCGACAGCATGGAAATTGATTTTTTTTTTGAAATTTTGACAAAAATTTTGATAGATGCGACTGTGCCCATTTCGACGCCAAAATGAGCAAATTAATTTATGAAATTTTACAGACGTGACCTCTACACGTAAATGCATTATTTTATGCAATAAATTTTGATATGGATATAGGTGGGGGGTCCTTGATGTGGGAGATAAGTGAAGCTTACTGTTTCTTGGAAAAATTTCAAAACTGGGCAAATTTTTTTGTTGATTTCGACATGGCGGTACAACTGCATGATTTCGTAGCAGATGGCGTTGAAATCGAAATTTCAAGCGAAATTTCGCCGATTTCGTGGAAACTTCATTCCTTGGCACTCACTCATCAAGACATGTATCCCACCCTAACCTCTAAATATATAAATGTATTATATAGTCTACTGTGTTTATGTCTCAACATTGTGTTTGCAAAATTTCATAAGTTAATTCCTTCATTTTGCCATCAAAATTGCCATCGAAATTATGTCGAAATTGTTCAGCTTCACTTACAAATGTGGGAGACCCCCCCACATCCAATATGAAATATTATTGCATATTTGAGTAGATTTTGGTGTTTACATCGTCCTGGTAAATTTTCATAATTTAATTCGCTTATTTGGTCGTCGAAATTGTTAGGGCCATAAATATCGAAATTTCGCATGAAATCTCAAAAAATTTCTGTTTCTGGGCCATCGGACACGACATCGAAATTGGACATTAAATTCTACGCAACACCCTAATCAAAGGATTACATACTCTAATGATAACAATGCAATTTTTTCTAAACTGCTAATTTAAACAAGTTCTGCATTTTACCGAATATAATGTCTTGGAAAATATTTTCTAAGGAAAAGGCTTTGCTGAACATGCTTATCAACAACTAAACTCTAGACAACAAAGAAATTGGTGCCAATCTTGTAGGACCTGGATGTGATATCTTTGCCCTCCCTCTTCATTTCTAAGCAAATGCAAGAGATAAATTTGCTTGTAGATAAAAGGTTTATCTAAAAATCTTGATCAACAAGATCTTTGGCTAGTTGCATTTCACCAATGTCTTCCAACAAAGGTGCAATGTGCTTTACAAGGGGACCAATAAGCATGTAGATTGCATTTCAAGTGCGTTCCTTGCCAAGCCATTATTGTGTGCAATGTTTTCATAAATGGTCGGACCTCATATCGTTGAGGTCTTTGGTTTTGATTATTCTATTCAGTCAGTGGTCTCACTCATTCAAACAATGAGTTGGGAGGAAGAAGAGGAGGATGGAGAGGAGGAAAAGGAGGGGGAAGTTGAACAATAAGTAGCTTGAGAAGATATGAAGAGGATGAGGTAGCGGGAGATAGGAAGAGGAAGAGTAGGGAAAAGAGGAGGTAGAGGAGGCAGTGATGATAGAGAGGAGGAAGCTGGGGTGGTTGTGGAAGAGGAAGAAAACTAAGAGAGGACATCGTAAAAGAGGATTGTAACCTACAACTAACATCTACATACTTCACAAATATTGACCCTATAGGACAATAAACCAAGAAATTGATGAAGTTCATGTTTCTTGTGTTTGTCCATCCATCATCATCATCATCAACAACTAAGCCTCAATCCCAACCATGTTGTGTCGACTACATGGATCCTTCTTTTCCAACCAATGTGTATGCAAAATTAGAAGAACAATACATGCCCGGGCTGGCTCGGCTGTGGGGCCACGATAGCTCCTCCTTTCTGGTGACCACTCCCTAACAACCCAAACAACTATGGCCTGTTGTGGTGCTGATAGATTGGACCCTATGTCCATTCACAAATGGGGTCTGGGATAAACTGTCTTGTTCATTTGATCCATGATCCGGTCAACGGGTTCTGTATTGTGGCTAGGTTGCTATGTTAACCTTATTTCTGCTCAAAATTAGGTTTGGTGCGGTTTGACCGACCTGGCCTTTGTAGTGGTGATTCAACTGGCCGGGTCAGTTTTGGCTAATAATCTTGACTATAACTTCTTATTCACATATTCAGGACAAGATGAATGAAGTTATCAAAGTGGCATAGTCATAGTAATCAGCATTTTTGTTGTTGAAAAAAATGCGTTTAAAATGCGTATTTTTCACCCCACTTATGTGACACCCATTTTATACTCCAAACCTAATAAAACGTTTAAATGGTTTAATACGTGTTTTATTCGGATTTACTGTTTCAAACACGTTTGATCTATTTTTATACAATTTTAAACAGTAATGTACGACCACTTCTCTTTTTTTTCATATTACTTTTTTAACAATTGCAACAGTATTTTCCCCAGAGCCCTTGACCTCCCCGACAAACCCCGACTCCCCTCACACCTCCCCTCGCTAGACTTTGACCCCCTCCGCGCCTAGCAGCCTGATTCCGCTGAGCGTACCACCCTTCTGACTGTTGGACTGTTGGAAGAATTTCGGGTAGCACCCCGTACCGGCGAGGACACCTGCTTCTGCTAAAGGAGACATTTGCTGCCGCCTACAAAGACAACTGTTGTGACCAAGGCCCTCGACCTGCGGCATTACGGCTACCACCAGTGTATTGAAAAACGGCCTGAGCGGCCCATTAAACGGCTGATTAATCGGCCAAACACCCAGGCCGTTTAAAATTGACCCAAATCGCACGCTTAACCAGTTTGCACTTAATCGCCCGTTTTTTCCCTCTTTTTTCCTTTTTTTCCTTTTTTTACCCCCTTTTTTCCCGCTTTTTGTCTGTTTTTTTTAAAATTTTGCTGTACACCTGTAACATTAAGTAAACTATATGGTCCAAAGTAATAGTGACTATAATAGTATAGTATATCAAACTTATATACATTAAATATCCTATGATAAGCCCTAGTTCTAATATAGAATGCATACTTTGTATGCAAGTCGGGATAATAGGGTACTGCTGTAAAGTGTAATTTATACAAGTAAATTTCATGTAACTATTATCTAATTTACAATGCATACTTTAATTAAATGTACTGCTGTAATGTATGACTAATTGATGATATGCACAATAACAATAAGTTAGTAAGGTATCTGATAATTAATCTATTGTTTACTGCTTAGCTATGTAAACATGTGATGCAAATTTTTTTCTGTATCATGGATGTAGGGTGTTTTATCCATGCCAAGTCTATTGTTTACTATATTATGGCTATAATTATTGTCTTATAGCTATCTTATAAACTATTTGGGTGTTTTGTATTGTTAGGTAGAGTGTTTAGATATATATAAAAGTTCCAAAGAGTATAGTATTTATATACATATATGTGTAAATTTGTATAAAATTATATATGAAACTAAAACCCATTTTTTCAAAAATCACCCGTTTAATCGCCCGCTTACCACTTAACCAGTTACAAGGTGCTGTCCGCACGATTATCGCTTAACGTTTTATAAAACATTGGCTACCACACATGCATCGACGTCCTCCTAGACACTGCGGCTGCTGCAGGTATGTTCCTGCTCTTGATTTCTTTTTTGCTTTAGCTTCTTCCCCCATCGTCCCTTATTCTCTTGATTTCCTTTGTCTTCCTCCATTCATCTTTCGTGCCATCCTCTCATTCATCTTCCATCCCCATCAATTATTGCACCTGTGGAAGCTAGCAGCTCCAGCCATCAACTAGCTGCTGCCTAGCAACCTGTTGTGGCCGTGGAAGCTAGCTGTGTAGCCATCACCAAGCTGTTGCAGCCTTGGAAGTCAGCAGCTGCAACTACCTCTCCTCCTGCTTCACCCTCCCCCCTTCCTCCTCTCCCATAGTCACCCTCACCTTACCCGTTCCTCCTCCAGCGATCCAGCAATATCTGACGTAATCCCTTCCGTAATTTCCCTACTCATTGAGCTTCTTCCTGTTTTTCTTTCCTCATTCGTTTGTTCTAGCTCAAGGAGGCTGATTCCATTGGAGGTGTGGCACAATTCTGTCACGATCAATGTTGCAGGCAATCTGCATTTTATAAAAACATTCTACAACAACTGACAAATGGTCTTTAATTAACCCTTCTTTCTTTTATCAGTTCATGAATAATTGTTATTTGTTGGATGCAGTGTTTTAAAAAGCGGTATGCGTTATGCGTTCGGAGAGGTCACCTTGTAGAGTATATGCGGTATGCGGGAGTATATGCGGTTTTGGATTTTTTTAATTAATTATTATATATATGTATTAATCATGATTTACATATTTAATTTGTGCAATTGTGTATCTAAATAGTACAATTACAAGAATAATGGATGCAATTATGCAAATATGCAATCATCACAACTTAAATAAATACAAACATGCACTATAATCTAAATTTAAACAAACATAGATGAATGTAAATGTATAAAAGAAGAAATCAGAATATCTCTAACTAAAAATCGGGGTTTAATCGGCCTTGTATGCGGCCGTACAACCGATTATGCGGCTTGGTCCGCTTTTTGGAGGGATTTTCATTATGCGTTTTTTTGGAGGTCCGCACCTTGTATGCGGCCGCATAGACCGATTTTTAAAACACTGGTTGGATGATATTCTTTTATGTCGGATTTATGCCATCATTAAGTACTTTTTATCTAGTGGACGTCATTCTATCTAATTGCATGCATGATGCATTTAGCAATCTTCTTTAGGATTTAATATGTAATTGATATTTCTTTGACTAATTTATTAGGACGACGTTCTATCTCAACCTGTTGCTTAGTTTATACATTTGTGCAAATGTGTCTATACAGTATACACACATCTGCATTTTTCCTCGACTTTTTACCGTATGCTGACCTTTTTTTATCCGAATTTTCTGCATAATTCCTGAATTCCGAATTTTTCACACCGATCGTACGTATCCCGAATACCAAATTTGTGACTATGCAAAGTGGAGCCTGCATAGTCAGTCACTCTAGCAAAATCACATCAAGGTATCAATCAAGCCTAAAGACAATTCCCTAAAGATGTTATCTTTATGCCTCACAACATTTCAACACTGTAATATTAGCTCCTTGAGCTTACAACTTAGGAAGGTGTAAGACTGCTTTTGATCCTTGGTGAAAAAGGAAAAGTTCAACTTCTAGTGGATGGCTCATTAAATGGTAGGCGCATGATAGGTTGAAGAACCTAACCACCCTAAATCTCTATTCGTACTTGCTTCTGTGACTTGTTGCCTATTTTTTACAGATGTACAATGAAGTATTAGAACTTAATTTGCAAACTTTAAATCCAGAGTAGATTCTGTCAACTTCTTATTACCTATTCTTAGGAAGGCCCTTCTCTCCTATGATTGGTACTAAATCGTGTGTTTTGAGAGATCTATCTCTCACAAGTTTATGACAAAATTTCCCGTCAATTGTTTTTACATAATCCCAAATGCCAAGTACATCTTCTCCCCTCAAATTATTTTGTCAATTTTCCAGCCTTCAAGTTATCACCAGTCCTGTTATTTGTAGTTAAATGGCAATATGTTCTTTGAGTGTCTTGTATTCCCTATCCATTGTGGGGCTGGGCTGTAGTTGTTTTGAATGATTTGTTTTTTCTTGTTTGCAGAATCATTTACTTTGCATACATGGAATTGCATGAAAATGCAATTGAAGAGCATGCTTATGTTCAAGCCATTGAAGTTGACAGGACAATCTGAAATTGCACTCTTATATTGACATTTGAGCTCTTGCTTTTGTATTACGCTGTCCCTGAGCTTATTGTACACTTTGGTCGTATACTAATTAAAAACCTAAGTCCTAGGTGTAGGACTGATTGGTTAAATCCTTCTAGCTTATCACCTTATGAATATTAAAGTCTGATGTTTAACAAAAATATACTACTTTGTCTAGGCATTGCTTATTTATTTTATGTTCTTGAAATTTTGTTAAGCCTTGTAAATAAAAGAGTCTCATATTGGCACCACTTAACTATGATTAGTTAGAGTTCCCTATATATAGGCTTTAAGTCATTTGAAAAGTAAGATCTGATGTTGAAATCAAATGATATTTTATTCTTCTTTTTAACATGGTGATTATGAGACAGAACAACTTGGCTTTGTATTAACGAGGCACACCTATATATATGGACTTGGGAGGTGTCCCATAGCCCAATTGCAAAGTATGGAACTAATCCCATATATACAAAGGAATAGAATAAAAGAATAATGAATATTAAATACTTATTATTTTAACACTCCTCAAGCTGGGGCACAAATATCATAGGCACCGAGGTTGTTACATAAGAATTTGACCCAACAATCATTAAGGGATTTAGTAAACAAACATGTTACTTGATCTTCTCACCGGATTGGAACAAGCATGATTTGCTGATCTTGTATCTTTTCCTGAATGAAATGACAATCAACCTTGAAATGTTTCGGTCTTTCATGAAAAACTGGGTTGGAAGCTATGTGGACGGTAGCTTGATTATCACAGTGGAGCTCCATCGCCTCAAACTAGATGTTCCCATGTTCTTCTAGGATGTTCTTGCTCCGTAAGAGATCACTAGTCGCATAACCCATGGCTCGCTATTTAGATTCCACAATAGATCGAGCTAAGACAGTTTGCTTTTTTGCTTTTTGCTTTCACATGACACTAGATTGTTTCCCACAAATACACAATATCCAGAGATAGATTTGCGATCACTAACACATCCTTCCCAATCAGCATATAAGAATCCATGTACTTTGAGATGTCCATGATTTGAGTACCATACGCCATTATCTGGACTCTTCTTAAGATATCGAATAATCAAGCTCTATGTAACTAGTACGTGGTTTGTTCATGAATTGACTAACCACACTAGTGGCAAAAGGATGCCAAAGGATATATATCTGAACGAGTTACAATAAGATAGTTAAGTTTTCCGACCAGTCTTGTTTACCTCCATTTATCTTCAAGTGACTCCCCCTGATCCTTATATAACTAACCTCTCGGATCCATTGGAGTTTCTACAGGCTTTGCTGAAAGCATTCTCGTTTCTTCAAGTAAATCAAGAGTATATTTCTTTGTGAGACGATAGTGCCATCTAGGGATCTAGCCACTTCAATACCCAAAAGGATTTTAGGGGAGCAAAGTCTTTAGTTTAAAATCTACTTTGAGAAACTATTTGAGCTGTAGAATAACCTATTGATTATCTCCAGTGATGATATTATCGTCAATATACACAATAAGGAGGACAACGCCTGAGGACCCTCATTGATAGAATACTGAATGATCAAGATTAGATCATAGAGAATGTGTGACTGAACTTGTCAAACCTTGCTTGTGTAGATTGTTTGAGCCCATCGAGTGACTTATGAAGCCTACAAACAAGATGATAGCCCCCCCCAAGCAACGAACCCCGGAGGTTGCTCCATATAAATTTCCTCTGATAAGTCACCATGGAGAAAATCGTTCTTAATATCAAGTTGATGTAGAGGCCAAGAAAAATGAGCAACCAAGGAAATAAAAAGCCGAACATATGCTGTTTTATCCACTGGGGAAAAAGGTCTCGAGGTAGTCTTCTCCATATGCTTGAGTGTATCCGTTGGCTACCAACCTAGCGATGAGGCAGTCAACAACACCACTAGGCCCTACTTTCACAGAGAAAACACATATGCAACCAACAATAATAGCCTTGTCTGTTGGAGTAGGGACAAGTCTGTGTGTGATTTTGTTGTAGAGCATTCATTTCATCTTCCTTAGCAAGACGCCAACCTCAGTGACCCATAGCAACAGATACAAGCCTAGGAAGAGCAATATCAAATATGGATGAGATAGAGGCTTTGTATGACGGAGATAAAACAATAATATGAAACAAAGTTGGAAACATGATGAAGAGTACACGATCGTTTTCCTTTCCAAAGTGTAATAGGCAGTTCAAGAGAACTATCACTCCTGGCATGATCTCTAGATTGAGTGGTGATTGAAGGAGGGTTGCCATCTGTGTTATCTGATTCTTGTTCTAGATTGGTTGCCTTCGCGCGACGTGTGTAGACACAAGTAATGGGTGGCTTGTCCCCTTGAGAAGTGTCGAAGGACATGGGTGGAGGTGATTCTCCTTGGACAAGGTGTCTGAACGATGAGATTTCAATGAGCATGGCAAGCAGGAGAGCTTCCTCAAGTTCCCATAGACTGAGAATCTCCAAAAAATGGAGTATCTTCAAAGAAAGTGACATCAACAGAAACTATAAATTTGCGTTCAATAGGGTCATAACATCTGTATCCCTTTTGAGTCTTGGAGTAGCCAAGGAACACACTTTTGTAAGCCTTCGGGCTGAGTTTATCACGACCACTCCCAACATTGTGAACAAAACAAACACACCTAAATATATTCGGAGAAACAACATAATTGGGATGGTTAGGAGTTGGAATTGTATGCAATTGTTTAAGGTAGATGATGGCACGCGGTTAATGAAATTTGTGGCAGTAAGGACACCATCACCCTAGAATTCCTTTTGGACTTTCACATGTAAAAGAAGAGTACAGGTTGTTTCCATAATATGACGGTTTTTCCATTTGGCCACCCCTTTTGTTGAGGTGTGTGTGGACAAGAGGATTAGTGAACAATCTCTTTTGAAGACAACAACTGATTGAGAACATGACTTAATACTGTTTTGGCATTGTCCGTTCAAGAATACAAATTCATTAAGAAATGGGTTTCAATTTCATTATAAAAACTTTGTCTTATCGATAAAATTTCAAAACGATCTTTCATCAAATACAACCGGGTGACTCTAGAAAAGTTATCAATAAAGGAAACAAAATACTCATGACCAAGTTTTGAAGGAACCCAACATTGTCCCTAAACATCAGAATGAATGATCTCAAACTATGACTTAGCACTCATATGATCTTTAGACTTAAAGGTGGATCGATGATGCTTTGTTAACTTACATGATTCACATTCTAATTTATTGAGACTAGATAGCTCAGGATGAAGAATGTGGAGTTTGTCTAGAGACGTGTCCAAGCCAACTATGAAAGTGAAGAGGAGTAGCTACTACACACACTTTGAAAGTTAGATCAAGATAGTGGAGACTTGTAGATTCATACCCGCCACCAATCACCTTCTTTGTTTGAAGGTCCTGTATAACATAATCATCAAGGTTAAATGTAACTGAGGCATGAAGAGAACGAGTTAACTTGCTTATGGAAATTTTATTAAAGTGAAATTTAGGAACAAATAAGGTTGATCGTAGTCTTACGATATGTAAGGGTTGATGGTTCATGTGCCTTATACAAACACTTTAGAACCATTGGCGATGGTGACTCGTGGTACTGGTGATAGGCTTGACAACAGATCAAGTTTTCTAGACCCAGTCCGAATAGACCCGATCGAAATAGACCTGGACCTAGACAGACCCGACCCAAAAGGGTCCGGACCCGAACGAAGGCGAGAGGACCCGAACCCACCAGATCCAATCTGAAACCAACCAGACCCGATTGGACTCGGAAATCATAAAAGTTACTCTACTACAAATATCAACAAAAAAAATTCTGCAAACCCAAAACCTGACCTAACCCGACCCAAACTAGATAAGACCCGACCCGACCGACCCAGAATAAAATGGACCTGACCTGAAAGCTGTACAAACTCAAAAAACCCAATTTTTTGAGTCGGGTCGGGTAGGATAGGATTGGGTTGGGTCAGGTAGGGTGTTTTTGCCACCCTTGTGGTGATGTGCTGGTGGATAGGCTAGATATAAGGTTGCTTGTACCCATTGTTCATGAAAGTGGTATGCAATATACAGGCAGAGAGGGTACCATAGAGTATATGCGGTATGCGGGAGTATATACAGGAGTATATGCAGTTTTGGATTTTTCTTCTTCAATAAACTAATTGTATATAAAATGATGTATTGAGACCATATCTAAAAATTATAAATATCTAGATTTGCACTTATATATATTTACATATAAACATATTCATATGCATGTACGATATGCTTGTACATGTATATATGTCTATATATCGAATGTGTTTGTAATAAACATACAAATATAAAATGTTTGTATATGAATGTACGAATATATGTAGAGCCTGTGTATAAATTGTGAATTAATCAAAATGCATATATACATGTACAAATATGTAGATGTATATGTTGGTATATTGTATATGTATGTATACACACAAATATGTCAAAAGGTATTCATATACAAGTATGTGTGTGGAAATGGTTATATGTATTACGATATATACATATAAATCAATGAATATATGTAGATTTTAGTATACAATAAAATGTGTGTAAATGTATGCATGTATGTACGAAATGCATGGACATACGTTGTGGGCTTTTCAAAAAGCAGACTTTAATCAACCGTTTAATCGGCAAAGGGGGAGTATATGCGTCCATGACTATTTACTGGACTGATTAGCAATATGCGGTGCGGTAGGGTGACTAAATAGGCATAAGCGGGAGTAGTGAATTAAAAAACGGCCAGGCGGGCCGCTTAAGCGCCCATGACCCCCAGCCGCTTAATTTTGCCATTAATTGCCCGCTTAATCATTTTGAACAAAATCGCCCGCTTTTTGCCCGCCTCACCCGCTTTTCCCCGCTTTTTTCCCGCTTTTTTCCCGCTTTTTTCCCGCTTTTGTTTAAAAATCCTAATGTAAGCATCTAACATTAATTAATTACATAGCCAAGTAGTGTTAACTATAATATACAAAACTTGTATACATTAAATGTTCTATGATATAGCTAGTCCTAATTTAGAATGCATACTTTGTGTGTAAGCTGTAATAATTGGGTACTGCTGTAATGCATCTAAGTATATATCCTATTAATTAATTACATAGCCAAGTAGTGTTAACTATAATATACAAAACTTGTATACATTAAATGTTCTATGATATAGCTAGTCCTAATTTAGAATGCATACTTTGTGTGTAAGCTGTAATAATTGGGTACTGCTGTAATGCATCTAAGTATATATCCTATTGCTCTATTATACTAGTAATGCATGATTAGTTTTACTGATTTCCTTGCCGCTTTCAGTGATTAATGATTGGTACTGCTGGTTAGTATTACTTTAGTGATTACTTTAATTCAATAATTCATAGTTTGTTATATACAATTACTGATCTGCTTGCTGATTTCAGTGATTAGAGATGCTGATTAATAGTAAGTATTGATGAATACTTAGTTAATTACTGATTTGCTGATTAGATATGTATAGAAGTTCCTTATAAGTATTTTTTTATATACACATACATGTAATTTGTATAAAAATATATAAAATTTAGACACCCGCTTTTTCAAAAATCGCCCGCTTATTCGCCCGCCTACCGCTTAATCGGTTACAGGGTGCCGTCCGCACGCCTCCCGCTTCCCGCTTTCTAATACATTGAGCAGGAGTATATGTGGCTGTGTAGACTGATTATCTGAACAATGCTGGCTGTAATGTGTGATCTATTGCACTCGAGGCAAGAATCCAAGAAGACGAATCTGCATAAGAAGCTTGAGATATGCATGCATTAGAATCACCAACACGTTGGACAGGAAGCCATAGTTGCAACAAATGATGAGGCTTGTTGTGATGCTTTGTATTGGCATAATTGATTGTACTCATCTCCAGTCACTTAAATTTGGTGGGTGCCTGGGTGGTATCCCCAAGAGTATCTTCAGTAGATGCAATATTTGCAGATGGGGTTCTTGGTGGATATCCATTAATCTATTAGCACGTTTCTTTGTAGTGCCCCATCTTTTCACAATGAGTGCATTCTGGGCGGCCTCATCCTCCAGGAGGTCTGCCTCTACGGCCTCCTTGTCCTCTTCGTCCTTTATCCACGGGTAGAGAAACCACTAAACCAGTGTTGGTATGACCATTTGTGGCAGAAACCATGAGGGATTTATCAAAGAGGTGTGTGGGACTTGATCTATGAAGGCACCTGAGACTCGCTGATGTGCTTCAACCAATTTAGGAAGTTCACATTCAACAAGGATTTAACTACACACTGGAGACTAGCTAGGAATTTGATTACTTCCATCTTATCTCTCCGTTTCTGGAGTTCTTTGAGATCCACATTCAACGGAAGTAAAAAATGAAGATCGTCAGTGATTCGAGTTACTTTTTCAAAGTATTGAGTTAGGAGACTTACCATCCGACTGGAGATTATACATCTCCATAGTCATGTCATACATACGTGAGATATATGATTTAAACATGAGATTAAGACGATCCCAGACATCCATACATTTCTCAAAATGGCTGGTGAGATTGGTGACATGCACCTCAATGGAGTTTCACAAAATAGACAGAAGGTTTGCGCCAGTTTGCTCCCATTTATCTATAGTGTCATCTTTTAGAGGACCTTCTTTGAGATGTTTATACACTTATTGTCCTTTGAAACTTATCTTGATTGTGCGGCTCAATTGAGTGAAATTCTTTTCATTGAGATTTTGAGTAGTAATGACCTAATCACGAACAAGGAGGGGGGCTCCACTTTCTTCTTAGACATGATGACAACAAACTACTGACATAACATGTAGAAATATTACACGACATGTAAGATGTCAGAGACGAGGAACATAGTTCTGCCGACAAGGTGTGTAGAAATCTGACATGGCATGTAGGCGTAAAATAACCTTCGTCAACACGCCTTGTTGATGTCTGACACAACGTGTAACTTGTGGTCTGGATGAAACCTTGCGCTGTTTGATGAAGACACACGTCGTGTTGATTGTAGAACACGTTCTGGGGCAGATTTTCAATGAAAACGTTACAAATGTTTCACCCTAGCTTCAAGGATGATTGTTCTTCTAGAAATAAGTCTTCTGGATAACCCGAAGAAGAAAAAGAGATGACAATCATATGATGAAGATGATGATCCGAGTGATGGAGATGACTTCCACCACTATAGAGATGGCGATCCAAATGATCCATGTGATGGAGATGACTTCCACCACTATAGAAATGACGTTCCAGATGAATTGGGTGATGAAGATGACTTCCACCACTATAGAGATGACAATCCGGATGATCCTGGTGATGGAGAAGACTTCCACCACAATGAAGAATACGGACTAGACGGACAATTGAGATGACTTCCACTGTGGAGAAGAGAAGACGACGATGGATTTGCCACCAGTAGAGATAACGTTGGTGGAGAAGAAGAGAAAACAATGACGGTGGAGAGATGGCAGCCGTCGATTGGCTTTCTTTTTGGGAAATTAGGGTACCACCTGCTCTGTACTATCTTAACAGGGAGATTCTGAGGCAGAGCAGCTTGGCTTTGTATTAACAGGGCACACCTATATATATGGACTTGGGCGGTGGCCAACAACCCAATTACACAATATGAGACTAATCCCATATCTACAAAGGAATAGAATAAAGAATAATCAATAATAAATACTTATTACTCTGATACTTTTTAAGTTGATATTCTAGTTAATGTAGATAGTTTAAAAGCCTAATTTTTAGGCTTCCCATTACAATCCTTACTACTTTGTTCCCAAGAGATGTATTCTGCCTCTTAATGCAATGACTCCATGTAGTTTTCTTTGCCTATTTGAGTTTAAATGATATAATTATCCAGATCCTGTACATATTGTGGTTGATTAAAATGTCACAATGCCATATATAAAAGAAATCTTTACTCGTTATTCTATAGTTGTTGTCTACTTATTTTCTGTTAAGAGTAGAAATTGCTATGCTCTTAACTAGTATGTCATGCATGTAGTTTTCTTTGCCTATTTGAGTTTAAATGATATAATTATCCAGATCCTGTACATATTGTGGTTGATTAAAATGTCACAATGCCATATATAAAAGAAATCTTTACTCGTTATTCTATAGTTGTTGTCTACTTATTTTCTGTTAAGAGTAGAAATTGCTATGCTCTTAACTAGTATGTCATGCATGTGATGCAGCTGTTTGCCGGAAATGATGCTGATGAATTCAGTGCAGTTCTGAAGGAGGAACGACCCCAAAAGATACTGATAACTACTTGCCGATTCAATTCTAGTGCAAGTCTTCCAAACTTCTGATATTTTTCTATTTCAAGAATCTTTGCTACCAGTGCTAAAACTACTTTCTAGTCAATATTGATTTTCTTTGTATTATTGCGTACATAACACGATCTAGTTTTTTCTGGTATAATCATATTAAAATTAATATTAATTACTATACATGCAGAGAGGACCTGCATTCATCTCAGAGTTGCTATCTGTGATACCAAACGCACAATATTACAAAAGAGGGACATATGAGCTAAAAAAGGTGCAAGCTTATATATAAGTTTAGGTTATTATATTGTATTCACTGAGATCTTAGCGACTTATAGCACTTCTCCCTGCAGATCGTGGAATATGCAAAGAACAAAGATTATACATCTCTAATTGTTGTTCATACGAATCGTAGGGAACCTGGTTAGATTTTTTTTTTTTTTTTTTTTGTAATCTATGTTCTATCTTCCACTTTAACAGGAATCAAAATAAAACTTCTCTCTTTATGAGTTTGCATTTTTTGTGTGCATGTGCATGGGCGTGTGTGATTGTTGGTTGGCTGCATCGGTGAGAGGCATGTCCTGATGAGAGAATGGCATACATTTAACTAACTATGAAGTTTTAGTGCTTTCTCAAAATCTGACCATATGAATGCAAAAAAAAAAGTATTCATTTGCCTTGATTAAAGAAACTATAATAAGACAGTGATTATATGTCCATGTTTAGAAATTTTGCTTTAACGTTAGCCTGAAACTGATATGATATGCCTAGGTGGGTAGATGTTGGTAATCTGTTCATCAATGCGATTGTATCATGAAATATAGTAACTAAAAAGTGACTCACCAAGATTTTTCTTCACTAGCTTGCTTCTTGCTCTCTATCTTTATACACACCCCCATGATGAGGTATGCCGAAAAAGCTTGGGAGGCCTTGCACATGCATGTACACATGACACAAAACGTAATACAAGCTTGAGATGCCGTGCATTGTTTTAAAGCCCATACTGTTATATAGTTCTCTGTATGGATACTAAGCAGCAATATTTTTTCGTTTTTTGTAGATGCACTTTTGATTATTGGCTTGCCAGATGGGCCTACTGCTCATTTCAAGCTCTCTAAGCTTGTGCTTCGGAAAGACATCAAGGTATTGATGAAATTATTCTCTATATAAGAGTATTATATTTCATTTATCTATCATGAAAGAAGCAATTATGACCAAAAGGAAATCCAATTCATGTTTTGTTGCAACTTGCAAATCTTGATTATAAGCCTGTATAAAGAAGTGATTAAGAGAGACTAGTCTTTTTAGGTCACTTTGTCTTATTTAGAAAATAGAACCTATTTATGTTGGTTGATCAACCAAGTCAAAATATGACTTAAACAACCAAAGTTGAAATATGCGTTTTAGATGTTGTGGAAGAATTTATCTACACAGTTGAGCAAAAGCATAAACAACTTTTTGGAATCGTGGAAATGATATCTGATTCAGAAATCAATAATCAACATATTTAGATAAACATTACTACTTTCCAAAATTGTTTTAAATTGCCATGTAATTCCAGACAAATAAATGAGTAAAAGCTCACCATTGTGCTTCGTATTTTTCGTTCTTGTTTGGATTCTTCACCACACTGACAGAGTTCGTCATGCTAAGCTTCTTAACTTTGATAAAACCAGCACTCTCCTACTAGTAACCAAAAGCTTCATTTGGTGAATGATCATTACTGCCTTGACGATCAATGGCCTCAAAAGGGTAATGAAGAGCCAAAAGGTTGTTGAAAATTAGGTGGTCATGTGACCCCATGAGCGGAATGGCAAGACTACTGATCCAGCTGCATAATTTCTTCAGAATCAGTCCAGATTTCTAACATATGAGGCCTGATTTGTCATGCACCATATTGAGCTTATCTTTCATGTATTCATGTGGCAGACTTCTCTAGGTACATACATGGGCTTGCCATATGTCTCGATAAGATGACAGAGTTATTATGTTTTTTTCTAACAAAAGGGGTATTTTGCACTTCCTTTACACTTCCTGACTCGGTGCTACTTACATGTATTTACACGTTTCCAATAATGTACTGAATAATCCAAATACCCTTACATAACATGTGTTTCAAGAATCATCTCAATTTGATATAAGTGGATCATCCAACAAGGTTAGGTGTATATTTTACAGTAAACTGTAAGTTGTAGAAATTATATCAACTATTACATATCTTTAAGTTATACATAGTCAGAAATTCGGGACTCGACAATAGTTCGACGAGGGTGAAAATTTCGGCATTCGAGAATTGTGCAGAAAATTCAGATTAAAGTCAGCAAAGATTAGATAAATGCTCAAAGAATTAGTTGGCAAAAATTTAAGGAAAAATCACACACACATGTATATATATCATGCATATTAAAAATTATAAGGGGTTGGAATCTATTGGGAATAGCAAGAAATGATTAATAATTAATTATCGATCTTTTCAACCTAAAATACTACAATTTAACCTCACATTGCTCAACTCAAATTATTTGCATAATTTCGTATTATTCAGGTTGGGTGTGGCATTTATGCGCAATTTTGCTGTGGTGTTTTGCCAGTGAACAGTGCACGCATTATGCAATTTTTCATTAATGCGTTGAATATTGTGACTGTGAAGTTATATCTCATGGCATGCATGGGAAATGATTGTGATTTTTATACTCATCTCACTAAACATCGTCCTTTCAATCCATATGATCGAATCTGGCTAGCAAACTCTAGACGTGCCACTTAGATGGTTGGCACATTTAAGCAACATTATCAAATAGTACACACTTCCTAATACTCACACACATTTGTATATATGTATATACTTATGTGTATACCGTTTTTCTCTCATGTTTGAAACATGTATCATCATGCATTTTATGCTTGCATTCCATTCATACCAACTACTGTTGGGATGTACATTATCAAATAAAATATATTTGATATTATAAAAATATATATTATATGATAAGAATTTAAAAATATATTTATTGCTCCAGATGCTAAATGAAGTGTAATGGATGACCATCTTCATCAACATCCACGATACTGACAATAATAACTTTTCCTTCATTATTATCTCACTATTTTTTAGATCTATGAGGGAACCCTCTCAGACATTGTTGCTAAAGGACCTACCTCTGTAGGGTAAACTCTGGAGGCTTGACACGTGGTGCAATGACGCTCACACATCACACGTGCTTTGCCCAATGTTGTGTCGTTTGGAAGCGCATAGAGGAGAACTCGTGCTTGACGACCCACATCTAGTCTCACTTGCCATATCAACTCACTATTAGTTTTGGCCATATTGAAAATATATCCTTTCATTTAAATTGTGGTTTTATATTCCGTTTCCATGGGTACATGTATTTGATAATTTTTGACTAACTACCTCTCTTCCACTAAAAAGTATGCAACATTTGGTCACTTCATTAGCCACATTTGGTCTTCCTAAATTATTTCACTTCCAAAAAAAAATATATTTTGACAATTATTTGAATTTTGACAAAATTCGGTAAATTTTTGCCATTTCGTCCGCATTTTGACAAAATTCGAGAAACACATTTATTATTTTGAGAAATGGGCTACGATGTAAGCGGATTTTACTACATTATTCCTTGGGCTTTTTAGGGCCAATCTTAGTTATGTTTCTTCTCTTCCTAGCCTAATTCTACCTCTGTCCTATTTCTCTCACTTCTATAAAGATCTACAAAGAAAATAAAATAAAATGGGCTTGGGAGTAATATCTATGGCTTTGATGACCCGCTGACTTTCATTTTTGAGGTCACATGATTTATGTTAATAGTGCGTAAAATTAGCATGGCCATCGAGATATTTTGTATGTATGCCATAGTTGTTAAGGCGCCCGCCTGGGCGCCGCCTAGTCGACCTGACGCTTAGGGGGGGCGCCTGGTCTATCGCTTACTAAAACCTCCGAATTGGGTGTCCGCCTGTTCCAGCTGGGCGACTGGGCGAGCCGCTATTGAGACGGGTGACCGCTTTTTTGTTGCCTGACTAATAATTTTTTTTGTTTTGTTTAACTAAATAAACCCAACTCTCCCGCGACCATTGGATTTCCTACCCCTACCCCCCCCGACTCCCACCCTCCCTGTTTGTGTGAACCGTACGACGCAAGGAGCCGCGCGGAAAGCAGCCAGCGCCGACGGATGGTTGGTCTCCAGTAGTCCTCCCTATCTGCTTCCGGTGATCGATCAAGGTGGCTTTTCGGTTCTCCTTGTTATCTCGTTTTCCAAAAGCAAGAACCCCTGTTCATTGCTTCTCCAATTCTCACGTTCCACGTCTACGTCTACGTCTACATTGACGTCAATCGTGTAGACAAGAACAAGTTGCAATGTGGATTTTGTGGGCACGTTAGCAATGGTGGTATCATTAGATTGAAACAACACATCATTGGCTGCTTTCCTGACACTGTGAAATGTTCTAGAACTACTCAAGCAATCCATACTGAATTGAAGGAGTATAGAGAACGTACCAGGAAGCGCAAAGTTGATACAAGTTTTAATGAGAATGTTGTTAACTTGGACGATGACAATGAGAATGCATTTGCTCCCGCTGTTGATGTTGTTACCATACTGTTTCACATGCCAATCCCATTGGCATTTCAAGCCTTGGATTCAAAGTAAAGGGTTCTCTTGATGCTTTTGTGTGTCCTAGCCATGCAGATGTTGTAGCCCAAAGGAAAGCAGGTGGGAAATGCCAGAAGACGATTGAATCTGCATACAAGGAGGCGTTACAGGTGGCCCATGATAACATATCTGCTTGGTTCTACGAAGCAGGTATAGCTTTTAATGCTGTTCACCGTACTTCCTTTGAGGTTATGTTAGAAGCAGTTGGACAATATGGCAGAGGATTGCTTCACCCCTCTTACCATCAAATCAGGTTGCCCCTCTTGTAGAGGCAATATGCACAAACAAAGGAACTAGAGAGAGAGCATGAGAAACATTGAAAAATGTTTGGTTGTACTCTCATGTCTGATGGTTGGATAGGAGACAAAGAGGGCTGATTAATTTTCTTGCTAACACTCCTGAAGGTTCATTTTATTTGTACTCCATTGATGCTACTTCTGCAACTCATACATCTGAATACATGTTTATTGTACTTGATAAGGGAATAGGTAAAATTGGGGCTGAAAACGTGGTACAAGTAATTACAGAAAATGCTACTAATTATGTGAGTGCATGCAAGAAGTTGATGAATAAGCACATACATTTGTTTTGGACCCCTTGTGCTGCGCACTGTGTAGATTTGATGCTTGAAGGCATTGGGAAGATGAAGAAGTTTGCCCCAATAATCACAAAGGCAAGGAACCTAGTCGCCATGGGCGACCTAGGCGTCCACCTGAGGAAGGTCACCGCCTGGCCGCCTCAAAAACTATGATGTATGCCATTATCAATCATATCTAACTACATGGTTGCCTCCTATTGGCTCTCGCTACAAAGCTTGAGTTAATCCATTAGATGCATTTTATCACTTGTAGGCATATAGAGATTACCAGTCAGACACATCTATGCTTGTATAAAACAAATCAAACTGGAACTAATATGTTGATTGGTATAATTAACAAGGACAACGACAATCATCATGGTTCAACTAGATGTATAAATCATAGTTGTCTCATGCTTCTTCAATACTCACTCACATACACTACTGCAACATTGTTTATGTACTACGTCCTGTCATCCTATCGAGAGGTCCTACCATCCTAGATCATTCTATGTTTCCATAAATTTGTCTGTAAGTTTAGATATTGTGCTTGCAAACTATCATGACTTAATCCATTCATTTCTCCATTTAATTGACCTCAAAATTTCCATTGAAATCCCCATCCAAATTGTTCAGCTTCCTTCACTCACACATGAGGAGTCCCGCCCCTCACATATCTAATTTGAAATATTATTGCATATTTGAGTAGATCTACACTAGTAGATTGTTCTGGTAAAATTGTACTAAATAATTCGATCATTTGGTCGTCGAAACGCTAGGAATGCATTTATTGAAATTTCTATCTATCGAAACGACGTCGAAATCGGACATTTTCTTCCTTGGTACCACTGTGGTGACATGGAAGTAAGTCGCCTGCCTAACAGTGTGCTCCTGGTCTAAGATTTTGCGGAAGATGCTGTGTGCATGTCAGTTTCTATGGCAATATGCCTATTCTATGATCTCTGGTAAACTGGTTTAGATAGGCCGACCTGTCTAATGGCTATAATCTATCTGCAACTTTTTTTGATCTCACGCCCGGAAGGTGGCAACCATACAACTTCAATTTTCTATCACGAGATCGCGCGACAGACGAGAGGAACAAGTTTGCTATTGCCTTTTTTTTTCTTTAGAAAGTTTGCATTTTGATCGTGTATATTTATTTTTTTAACCATGCTCTACGAGTCCATGAAGACTTAAAGTCTTTAATCATAAATTCCCATTCTAAACATAATTGACCAATACATTTTTTGTTTTGTTTTTCTAATTATTATATAATTGTATACAATTTCCGTCTGAGATTGGGCTGGGGGGCTTAGCGCCAGTAGCCCTCTAACATATATATATATATATATATATATATATATAGTTGAACTACAATACACTCGAGTGTATTACAACTCTCACACACTCAAGTTTGCCACCGTTGGATCACAATTTTCCACCGCCAGGTTTGCGGACGTGCGCCTGTTGGTTTTTCGTGTTCCACGTTTAGAGCGTGAGCCCTTCTCCTTCCGTCTCTCTTGTTTTGACTTAACCTTTTATCTTTTCTCCGTCTCACACTCCTTCCCCGAGACATTCCTTTTTTCACTCCTTACAATCTTCCCTCTCCCGACAACTTTCTCTTCCTCCAATTGGCCACACTGTGTACCTTCTTAAAACTCTAGTTTCTCCTCTACAAAGAGGAACTGAGCAAATGACGTAGCGTTTGTGTGGACATGGATGTCTGTGGGAGGGAGGCCGGTGGAAATGAAATTGAGTGAGAGGAGGGAAGATGAGTGTTGTTGGAGAGTTATGATGGATCTACAACACCAACTTGAACGCCATATCCTCCTCCAATGTTTTAAAAAGCGGTATGCGTTATGCGTTCGGAGAGGTCACCTTGTAGAGTATATGCGTTATGCAGGAGTATATGCGGAAGTATATGCAGTTTTGGATTTTTTTAATTAATTATTATATATATGTATTAATCATGATTTACATATTTAATTTGTGTAATTGTGTATCTAAATAGTACAATTACAAGAATAATGGATGCAATTATGCAAACGTGCAATCATCACAACTTAAATAAATACAAACACGCACTATAATCTAAATTTAAACAAACATAGATGAATGTAAATGTATAAAAGAAGAAACCAGAATATCTCTAACTAAAAATTGGGGTTTAATCGGCCTTGTATGCGGCCGTACAACCGATTATGTGGCTTGGTCCGCTTTTTGGAGGGATTTCCATTATGCGTTTTTTTGGAGGTCCGCACCTTGTATGCGGCCGCTTATGCGGCCGTATAGACCGATTTTTAAAACACTGTCCTCCTCCCTTATCTTCCACGTGTTATCTCTACTGTTGTTGAGGGATGCTGAGCAGGG
Source organism: Alisma plantago-aquatica (assembly GCA_963693085.1). Classification (NCBI taxonomy): domain Eukaryota; kingdom Viridiplantae; phylum Streptophyta; class Magnoliopsida; order Alismatales; family Alismataceae; genus Alisma; species Alisma plantago-aquatica. The sequence continues at coordinate 683,183,396 of OY856415.1, read as the reverse complement.
CACACTCTCATCTACCAATTCACTGATTCTAAAGGTATATGCCCTCACTACTGCAACATAGAACATCCGATTGTAGCTGTTAGAATTGTGGAAGCAAGTTAGAATTAGCGTCGATGAAAATGTATGATAGCACAGATTGCTTAGACCTGTATTGTGTTGTTAAGAGCACAACAGTAGGTTATTATAAGACCGATACTTTGTTACCTATGCTGTTAAAACCACAAGAAAATGGTAACTAGGTTGCTGGCCCCTGGGTGAAGTGTCCATCACCATGCAATGGAGGAGTTCCTAAAGATATGTAGGTTGTGCATTGTCCCGTCGAATGACAGCATATGCTTTACAAATGATATACCCGTTGAGAAGGAGCCTTGCAACATGAAAAGTCGTGAAGACTTTGAAGAAGCCAATAAAAATGTAGAACACAATATGTCACATTGTATCAAAGGCGTGATCGTGGGAGGGAATTCTTGAAAGAGTATTTTTTCATCCCCGTTGCAAGGTTTATGTCGTTCAATGTACTTATATAAGTCTACAAAAAATTCGTTTGGACATGACATTGTCGAGCTCTTTTCCTATAATTTTAGTAAGCAAGGGACAAATGCAAGATTAAGACCGTGTTGCAGGTGATGAACATTTGCAAGTCAAACCAACTTCTTCGTCTTAGTAGAATTGTTTACGATAATTAAAGTGATAATTACCAACTCTTACAACAATTATATACTGACTCGTGAGATCCATTGCAATGGTTAATTCTCAAACAACATGCATCTCTATACAACTTAATTGTGACTCCATTTTTTTCACAAAACTGACTGACTACATTTTGTCGTCTCTATATGCATTCCTGAGCGCTAGGGTGGAGACTAGTAAAACGACTGTACTGTCTATTCGTTTGCCCGTCGTCAAGAAACCAGAATCGCCATTACCCGCTGAACTGTGTGACTGCCGGTTAAGGCATCACCAAATTGCTATATATAATATATATATATATATATATATATATATATATATATATATATATATATATATATATATATGGCTAAAGGATTTGTGTACCGGAGTACATGTAGTTTACATGTACCTATCTTCATTTGTGATGATTACAGAAGTATAAAAAGCAACCCAACCTTATGAATATGATGCATACCCTTTAGATAACATGTGTATCAAAAATCACTTCAAACTGACATTCTTAGATCACCAAATGAAAGAATATACATATTTTCTGATCAACGGTAAGTTGCAGAAATTGCAGAAACCGTTGAAAGATATATTGTAATATCTCATGATATACATGAGGTATTGTTGTGATCTTTTAATCACATCTAATTTATTGAATTTCTATTCAATCCATAAGGTTGGATTGAATAAATGTATTCCACATATGTCATTTTCATGGCTGGTACACATAAGTTGCATGTACGGACCGATACACACTTCCTATTCTCTCTCTCTCTCTATATATATGGGTTATATATATATAGAGAGAGAGAGAGTCAGGCTAGAATACACTCGAGTGTATTCGGAGCAGAATACACTCAAGTAGTTTGTTTTTCATGATGCAATATTTTTTTGAAAATCTAATCCGTTGATCTTCTTAAACATCTTGTGAACAACTCATATATAAAGTTTGAGCCCATTTGGATATGTATAGCTCATGATATGAAGACCACACAAATTATACATTTCAAATTAGTTTTGTGCGTTGATTCGTACACTCGAGTGTATTCTAGCCTGACTCTCTCTCTCTCTCTATATATATATATATATAGAGAGAGAGAGAGTCAGGCTAAAGTACACTCGAGTGTACAGATCGCACGAATACACTCGTGTGTTTGCATTTCAAGACTATTTTTTGCAAAATGTAAACCGTTGATCTTCACCGTCATACTATAACTAGGCTACATGCAAATTTTGAGCACATTTGAATGAGTGTAAGTCACTCATCCAAGGGTAACAAAATCAACGCATGAAACTAATTTGAAATGCATAATTTTTGCGGTCTTTATAACATAACCTATAAATGTCCAAATGTGCTCAAATTTTGCGTATGAGCTATTCACAAGATGTTTAATAAGATCAATGGTTTAGATTTTTGAAAAAAATATTGCATCATGAAAAACTACTTGAGTGTATTCTGCTCCGAATACGCTCGAGTGTATTCTAGCCTGACTCTCTCTCTCTCTCTCTCTCTCTCTATATATATATATATATATATATATATATATATATATATATATATATATAGGGTATATCTTCGCTACCCGTGCGGGTAACTAAGATTCGCTACCCGTGCATCAATTTTGTAATGGAATGACACATATATGTAATGAGACAACCAAATTTGTAATGAGATAACCGAAATTGTAATACAAAAACTCATTTTGTATTACAGCGCTGTTACAGTAATAAATATATATTTATTACTGTAACACCGTTGTAATACAAAACGAGTCTTTGTATTACAATTTTAGTCGTCTCATTACAAATTTGGATTGTCTCATTACAAATGCATACCTTCCCATTACAAAACTGATGCACGGGTAGCGAATCTTAGTTACCCTCACGGGTAGCGAAGATATACCCATATATATATATATATATATATATATATATATATATATATATATATATATATATATATATATATATGGGTATATATTCACTACCCATGCGGGTAACTAACTCTAGTTACCCGTGGATCTATTTTGTAATAGAAAGGTACTTGTTTGTAATGAGACTGACAACGTTTGTAATGAAATGACCAAATTTGTAATATAAACACTCGTTTTGTGTTACAACGTAAACTGCTGTTATAAATATATTTTTAATGTAATCAGATGTAATACAAAACGAGTGTCTGTATTACAAATTTGCTCATCTCATTACAAACAGTGTCTGTCTCATTACAAATATGTATCTTCCTATTACAAAACAGATGCACGACGAACTAAGGTTAGTTACCCATGCAGGTAGCAAATGAATGCCATATATATATATATATATATATATATATATATATATATATTACTATACTGCTACGTCTATCCATGCAGACAACAAACGAGCACCATAGCGACTACTGCCCCCATTGCTACTTCACCGCTTGTTGGCCTTTTTCTTCACATTCTCCTCCTCCTTAGCGATCATATCTTCACACTTCACGTCACATATCACATACATGATCGTCTCACCCTTAAAGTAAAAGTATCGGTCGTATCTGAGCCTCCTCCTCAACGACAATACCTCCAAGCACCCCGAAAGCCATCACCTCAAGCTTGACCTTCCCATTCTTCCCAAAGTCTTTGCACATCCACTCCTCTAAGATGGCCTTATTGACCAACAAACTCAGCTCCGTAAGGTTCACGAGCGACAGGCCCCGACCCTCATGGAGACAGGCGGCGACACGGGTGATGTTGTGCCCAACAAAGGGTGACAGTCGGGAGTGTCATGGTGGCACAATGTGTCCCGTAGAAGCAGACGACGACGATGCTCACCGGAGGGAGGACGCCTACGCGTGAAGCACCAGAGCTCTTCGACTTGGTGCCTGTTTGTGGATCCTCTTACACCGTTGCCGTGGGACAAGAGGCGATCTGTGCGCTGCACATCCCGATTCCATTCCAGGCATATGATGTTGAACTGCATGGTGTCCGGCTCGTCAAGAACTAGGGCGTTTTTCTCGCGATCGCTGAAGCGGAAGGTGTACCGCTCATAGTGCCTCAGGTGGAGGCGATCGTGATGTGTGTTCGCATTCGTCGGACCGTAAGCGTCCTTCGATTGCTCAATCTTCAAAAGCTCATGGGGAGACATCGTGGCGCTGTGGCGACTGCTTCAAATTTGATTGTATACCATCAAACTTATTTCCCGAAGCAAACTTCTGTTTCAACATTTTTACTTTGACAATGTGCAACCTTAGGAACATTCAGGTCAAGATGTACAAACCAATACGAATTTAGGGGATCATGTACGTACCAACCCAAGGAACCTTCCGACTGCAGAAGCTTAGAGCAAATGCGAGGACATAAGAATAGAAGAAGTAACAAGTAAGCCAAGTAGATGATGGACGCTAGACGAAGAATCAAGCCGGAAATCTCGAAAAATAGGGCGGGGTGGGAAATAGATTGCCCGTGAGGATCGAGGAGAGAGAAACCAGATAAGATACAGACTTCACAAATGTTTACACCAACAGTGAGCAGAGAGTGTTTCATTGGGAATAGCATGATCTAAGATCCCACAGTGACAAACTTGAGTGTATTGGGGTTGGAATATGCCTGAGAGTATTCTAGCTCAACTCTCTCTCTCTCTCTATATATATAGTCAGGTTAGAATACACTCGAGTGTACCAGAGACGATACATTTATAAGTTGATTTTAGTTCTGCAACAATAATTTTGAAAATTCAATCCATTGGTCTTCTTACACATCTTATGAATAGACTCTGTTAAAGAGTCTATGTTAGCCTATTTTGTTAATAGGTTAATTAGTTAGTTGGCCTTTAGTGTCTCGACCCGTTTAGATTACTTAGGACACAAGTCTCAGGGTTTCTCCCTTGCTCCTATATGTAGGACAAGGGTGTCCAGTCTTGTACTGATCTAATCCCATTACGTTCAACACAATCTTATTCTCAACATGGTATCAGAGCACGTTCGCTCCTGAGGAAAATCTAGCAGCCGTCCTCCCTTCCCTCTCCTAGTCGGCGCCCATAACAACCCTAGACGTAGCCGCCACCTCTCTCTGAGAGAGCGCAACCGGGAGAGAACCCGCCTCCGGGCGACTGTCGCCATTACCATGGGCTTAGACCGGCTGCCCGCTAGGCAATTCCGGCCTCTATGGCTCTCCTTCCACTTTCACATAGATCAGTACGTCGACGCTAATCCCGACCTGAGATCTATGTTTTCTAAATCCAAACATTATTCGCCGCCTTCCACCTCTACTGTCCGTATTCCACAAACATCAGCAGTGCCGCTATATTCCCAACGCCTCCGATCGACATCCGTCCAGCAGCAATCCTGCCGCCGGCCAACAACCATAACCGTCAGCCTCCAAGCAGCCATCTCCGCGCCTTCGCCGCCTATCGACGCTACTATCACCATCTAACATCAACAACATAAGCGTCGCCAACCACAGAAGCAGCAACCATCATCGCCATAAGCAGCAATCAGCCGCCGCCAACCTGCTACCCGCCGTCCAGAAAGATCTCTGTACTACCGACATCAACTCGGTAGTACCGAGTTCTGCACAAGCCATTTCCTGACGTCCTCAACATCAACCTTCATCGTCGCTCGTGGAGAGGCTCCGCCCTCGGCTCTGCATGCATCCTCTTGGCATGCAATATCTCCGGAGCCGTTTAGGAGACCCTTTGTTATCTCCTCCGTTACGACCAAGTGCTACATCAACTGAGTGACATAATCCGGCCATTTTTTTTGCTACATCTCGCAAGCTGCTGCTCCTCATCACCTTCTCAGCTATCTTCATCCTCTACCATCACCTCCTAGCTATGTCTACTCCCAGTTATTAATTTCCCCCATATTCATTATGCCTATTCGGATCCTTAATCGGTCATATCTTTGCTAATCAGATCCAAGTTTTAGCCTAATCAGATTTTTCGTGGGGGCTCCACCCCCGCACCCTCGGATTTGTTGCCCTAACAGGCCAACAAATCCCCTTTTTGGGTCGGGATTAGATCAAGGAATAAGGTATCTGATTTCGATACCGTTTCGACAGCATGGAAACCGAAATTTATGGAAATTTCGACAAAAATTTTGATAAATGCAACTGTGCCCGTTTTGACGCCAAAATGAACGAATTAATTTATTAAATTTGACAGGTGTGATCTCTACACCTAAATGCATCGTTTTATGCAATAAAATTTTATGTGGGGGTAGGTTAGGGAGGGGTCCTTCATGTGGGAGGTAAGGGAACTGTCCTGTTTATTGAGGATTTCGATGACAAAATGTAGGAATTTAAGTTATGTAATTTTGCAGTTATGAGCTATATACATGCATGTACTTATTTGTGCTATAACATCACATATTCGATATGTAGGGCGTCCCCCACACATTTTACTTGGGTTGATAGTTTGCTGTTGATATTGACTCGACAGTCAACCATTTCATTGGCCCTAAGAACATTAATGCAATGTTTCCAAGTAAAATCATTATTTATTGGTGTATTTGGCTTCCTAGGACCCTCATTGTCTAATAAACCACCACTAGGATACATGTCGTCCGCATTGAAGAAAATAAAATATAGCATAAAGCATGCATCGTATTAGTGTTTGATAATTTGAGTAGCAAATATTAGGGAATGCAATGTAATTATGATATATTATAGGTATATGCTATGCATGAGTAATAAATGGTGAAATAACCCCAATACCCCTTTAGTCCTATTCAAAAACAACAATAACATAAAGGATTGCAATTATCGAAACTTCCATCGAATTTTTTCAATTTGTGTACAAAAAACCTCGAAATTGGCGAAATTCATCGAAACCGTCGAAATTTTTATCGAAATTTTGATAAATGCAATCTTGTTGCAGTTTCGATAGAAATCGGTATAGTCGCATGTTTCGGTACCAGATGCTACCGAAATCGGTATTTTGGGGCGAAATTTCAGTGATTTCGCCGAAACCTCATTCCTTGGATTAGATCCATTTAATTTTTTACCCGGATCTTACATTGACCCATTTAGCATATTCTCTCCGGTTATCAGTTTCATTCTCCACATATTACACATCTCCATATCACAAAATCCTCTCAAATCCGCCGATTCCTTTCCCACCCACCCATATCATGTGTGTATCCCTTTCCTCAGTGCGGGGGGGGGTCATATATCCATTTCTTCACACCAAACACTCACTCTCGTCGTATTTGGTGTGCGGGGGGGATAGAGAGGAGAGGAAGAGATGAGAAGAGAGAGAGAGAGAGTGAGAGAGAATATGTATGAGAGAAAATGAGAAGAGATGATATATGTATTCGGGCTATATATGTTCCAGGCTATTATCTTCATGGAGCTTCGCATTGTTCAACACATCCGTTCTCTACTTTCAGACAACATTGAAGGATCTTCATTCAGTCAACACCGAGCTATCCGCGTTCGTACCACGTTATGTACGTCAGGTGTTGATGGTGTACTTCAGCTGCATTCACATGAGACAAATGGGTGCTTCTTCAGATTTTCAGAAGCTCAGCAAGCTTGCCAATCTACTTCTGCAAGGTTGATTCATCTAGTTATCTTCACCGAGCTGCTTCATCACGTCTTCTCCGAGCCGCATCTGCTATTTCGACATCACCTGTTGCTGATCTACTGGGGACTTTCCTTGATGGATGATATCTCCTTTCCTGTTAAGCCCCCAAGGTTTACGTGATAAAGTTATGTCACCTGCATCGTATCACCAACATATCGTCCGTCTGTGTTTGTTCCACGTTATGCACGTCTTCTCAGACAATTTGAAGATTCCGCTACTGCTACATCTACATTGGGCATCCACGTTCGTGCCGCGTTAAGTACGTATTCCAGTGAAGATGACAGTCGTGGTATTGATGATCGTCTGCTCCAACTGACGAATTACTGCTGCAGTATTCAGGTCCCATTTCAGATGTTCTTCATTCCAGATGCACTCTAAAAGACCTTCATCAAAGCTCGAGGATCTCTAGCCTGCAGAATACAATTTCAAAGAAGAGAGACATTGCCACCACATGGTTCAGGGGGAGTATTAATTCAGGGGGAGTATCAATTTTTGTATGGGGAGTGATATTTATCTTTTATCTTTCATCTATCATTTCTTTTATCGATTTATCGAGTCTTGTAACCTCCAAGTTTTGGACATGTGTTTCACCCATGCTCCAGCTTGAGGGGGAGTGTTAAAGAGTCTATACTAGCCTATTTAGTTAATAGGTTAATTAGTTTAGATTACTTGGGACACAAGTCTCAGGGTTTCTCCCTTGCTCCTATATATAGGACAAGGGTGTCCAGTCTTGTACTCATCTTTTTTTTTAGATTAGTCAGGGGGAATTCTATTCATCCCCCCCTCTTGTGGGCTAAATCATCACAAAAATACAACTCCTTATCAATGCAGGTGTGTTCCCCCATATACAAAAGTTCCCACAGCTTGTGTCATAACAAAACACACCAAAACATCGAGAAACAAAAACTCCATAAAATAGCAAAAGAGAGAAACTATTAGACTTGTTCTTGGACCATCTCGACGTATGGCGTCAATCTTTTTTCCATGATTAGGAGTCCTTTGATTCTCAGTGGCTGGCTATCTTGTGAAGTACTAATGAACATGTTCTGCAGGTGAGATTCCCATTTCCCTATCTCCAGTGGGATTGTATTAGCAGCTTTTCGCACAAGAAAACCAATGATGTTCTGTTCTTGGAGGACAAATTTGATCACCCTGACCATAGGTGTTGCTCTCCAAGGCTCTCTAGAGTTTCCCCATAGAATATCGTGAACATACCGATCATCTACCTCAATTGTGGAAATGCTCAGGTTATGGTCATCGAAAAGTTTAAGACTAATGATGCAGGCCTGGAGGTAAGCAGTCGTGTAGTCTTCGATCTTAACCCATGCTCTAAAGATAAGATGAGGGTATGCATGCTTGTTGCGGACGAACCCTGCGACCCATCTGCGGGGTGAGCCATCCGTATCCTTGCTTCGACCAACAGAGAGGTTTAATTTCAAGTTGTCCACATCTGGTGGAAGCTAGCGCGTCAACCTAATCATCTTCATCTTCGTCTTAGGTTCATCAATGTGTTTCTCTTGCAAGACTAAATAGAAAGCAGGGTTTTCGATCTTGGGGAAGGTCTGTCTTTCCAACATCTTGTTCAGACGAAGGGTAATATCATTCCATTCCGAAGCAGCTGATTTCGGATATCCATCATATTTACGTCTGCAACGAATTCTCCATATGCTTTCTACTATAAGTACAACAAGTCTACTCTTCATCCATTCCTTTGCTCCGTATGGATTAACATGTCTGTAGATCTGGAGCAGTTCAACTATCGACCTTAGAGGGGGAGTATCAGTGATGGATGTGAAGTGTTGCCATAAAAGGAAGGCTGTATTACTTTGGAAGAGAAGGTGATGGGTGTCTTCTATCTTCGGTTCCTTACAGCAATAACATCTCAATACAATTGGAATGAGACATCGTTTGATGTTTTCGTCTGCTGGAGCCGCGGTCATAGCAAATTTCCATAAAAGGGCACTTGCTCTTGGGGTGTCAAGTTTCCAGATATTGCCTAGGTCGCCCCTCACATTATCTACAGGAGGGGTGCGTAGCACCTTTACTGATTTAATTGAGAACTGTCCCTTTGAATCCGAGCTCCAGATAATATGATCTTTTTGATGTGTCACCGATTGTCCAGAGTGCTTAATCAACTATATGCCATTGTCATCTAGGATACTTTGTAGTGCATGCCAATCCCAACCCCCCTCCTCTATCCAGAAATCTTTTAACTTTGAACTCCAGGTTTCTGTCACTTCTGAGCAAAGCCGAGTCCGGCCAATCTGCTATCGCACCAAAGAGAGTCCCAAAAGGGGATGTCACCATTTCCTACGATCCATCTGCACAGAGGGAAGACTTTTGGAAACATTTTCCATATTCTTTTCCAGTATGGAGACGAGTTAGCGCCTTGCCTATGGTGGGGGGGATAAAGTCTAGATCGGGTAGCCTGACGAGAGGACTATTTGGATCTGCAAAAGGAGGCCCAAATCGAATCGCCTGTGACAATCTCTCAGCATGCTTTAGCTACAAAAGCTTGGTCGATAATATGTAAAGAAACCAGCCCCAAATCATCGTGTTCCAGAGGTCTAGCAATAGCTTTCCATGAGACCCATGCCTTCCTTTGGTGGTTTGATCTATCTGCCCACAGAAAGCGAGAGAGCATTTTGTTTAGTCTTGATATAATTCCTGCTGGGATGCCGACTGCAGCCGTTGTGTATACTATAAGGCTAGACAAGACATGATTAATCAGGAGCTTACGTCCTGCAAAGGATAACAACCTCGCTTTCCTTGAGGCTATCTTTGCTTGAACCTTTGAAATAAGGAACTCAAAATCTGAATTTTTCTGTCTGCCAATGGCTATGGGAGTGCCTAGATAAGTGAGGGATTCATCTAAGGTGTTAATCCCGATAATCCTTCCAAGGGATTGCATGTCAGGCTCTGCCGAACGACTAGTGATACCCTTGGATTTCACACGATTAATGCACTGCCTCGTCGCTTGTTCATATTCGTCGAGCACCATCTTAATATTGTTCAGGGAGCGGCTGTTTGCATTCATAAAGAGAATGATGTCGTCTGCATATAGGAGAAGAGGTGGAGCTATTCCGCCGCCTCTTGTATAGTATCTGGAGATCTCTCCTTCACATAGTTTCCTCAGTCTTCTACAAAGAATTTCCTCAAAGATGATGAAAATGGATGAGGAGATGGAATTTCCTTGCTTAAAACCTTTCTTCATCGGGAAGAAGCCAGCTTTAATCTCCCCCAAAGTCACCGTAGCCCAGGATTGTTTGAAAAAGCTGAGGATGTCATTCACTTCTTTAAGAAAACCAAATTTCTCTAAGATCTTCGTCAACGCTTCCCATGAAATTCTGTCATAGGCTTGCAACATGTTGAGCTTTATAATCATATTAGAATGGAGAGGGCCTTGGTTGATGTCGTGAGCAAGCTCCTGAACCAGTCAAATGTGATGAGTGATATCCCTCCCTTTTATGAAAGCGCCTTGTGCTGGGGAAATAATGTTAGGCAGGAGGGTACACATGCGATTGCTGATCGTGCGAGCAAGTATTTTGAAGGCAACATTTTCTATTGAGATCGGTCTGAAGTCAGAGGTAAGGTGTGTAGGGGATTCAACCTTAGGGATGGGAGCAATCCGACAACAGAAGATACTTCGGTGACATGGTTGATCCCGGAAGAAATCCCTGGCCATCAGGGGAAAGTCTTGCTTTATCAGATGCCAGGCTGCAATAAAGAAATCAATTGTAAAACCATATGGGCCTGGTGCTGCTTGTCGATCCAAGCCCTTAAGAGAGTTCCATAACTTGTCTTCCTCGGGCAAAGCCATCAAACACATGTTATCTTCGGTAGATATAACCTCCGGAATATCCTGCAGGAAAGTTAATAGTGATTCCTCATGGACATCATGGACCTGGTCATAGAATTGGGCTAGGTGATCCGCTGCAACGTTTGCCATATCAAGTGGATTGTCTGTAATCGATCCATCCGGTAGAGTGAGCCTGGCAAGGTGCTTACGCCTCCTTCTATGCTTAACCATCGCATGATAGAAGGAGGTATTACGTTCTCCTGCTTCTAGCCATGTGATTTTGGCTTTCTCCTTCCATAATATTTCTTCCTGACTAAGAATGGCTTGTAGTTCTCGCTCTGCTTCCAGCAAGTTCTCTTCATTAGAAGCAGTTGGATTATCATCAAAGGCCATCTGTGTGACGCGAACTACATCCTCGAGGTCTTTTTTCTTTTGCCAGATATCTCCAAAAACCTCCTTGTTCCACTTCCGCAAAGCTTCTTGTGTTCTTTTCAGTTTGGTGTAGAATATGAAGGAAGAGTGTCCGACCACCACCTTGGGCCATTTTTGTTGTATCATATCTAGACATTTTGAATCCTGGAGCCATACTGATAAGAAAGAAAATGGGACGGGGGGTTTATGATTGTAAGCGGCTTGTATCCAGGATAGGATGGGGCAGTGATCTGCTACTCTTAATCTAGTCAAATGAGAGGAGTATGTCGACGGGAAGGCCATAGTCCGGGCTTCATTTGTCAGACATCTATCAAGTCTTTCCCACGCGTAGTGGGGGTAAGGAATTGCTTGTTTACCTAGGTGAATTTGCTGCCTTCAAAAGGAATCTCAAAAAGTTTTATATCAGAAAGGAAGCCATTGAAATCAACCATATCCTGGAAACTAGGAGGATTGTCCCCTCGTTTCTCGCCGGCATGGCGGACGACATTGAAATCATCGGCGATCTGCCATCTAGTGTCGCCAATGGTAGCCGAAAGATCGGTGAGGGACTCCCATAGATCTCGTCTTCTGTAGGTATCACAGCTAGCATACACTGCTGTGAAGATATTCGGGGTACCTGCCCCGTCTTTGAAGCGCACTGTGATATGTTGGTGGTGATTGGAAATCACCTCCGGCATGAAAAGACTGTCCGCAAAGAACCAAATTTTACCCCCGTGTTCCTCATTGTCCACCACCCAGTCCAAACGTACTATGTCGAGTAGCTCTTCCGCTTTAACTGCATGTAGGAAGGGTTCCATTAAGCAGACTATGTAAGGTTTGTGTCGCCGACATAAGGTACCCATAATCTTTCTCGTGGGGTTGTTTGCAACGCCCCTTATATTCCATACAAGAGCTTTCCAATCCATCATGAGTTATAGGAAACCCCTCTTTGTGCCACCGCTCAGCGGCTGTGTCGTCCCCTATATTCTGCCCCCTCATTCACCTGGAAAGGGTTATCTCCTTCCGAGGACAATCTGCGTCTCGATCGATCCCTCCAGCCATCTGTAAAGTTTTCTCTCTGACGATGTCTTTTTACAGGTGATCTTTGAGCATGTCTGGATCGACCCCTTCTCATGTGTGTGTGTGTAAAGCGTTCCTCAAAGCATAGAAAGTTTTTTAGGCGGCAGTCCCTGAGAAAAGTTCGGGTACCGCTTTCATCCATCACTGCCCTTCTGGGAGAGTAGGATCTAAAGTTACCAGGGGGTTCAAGCGGGTGTTGCTGAGAGGTTCTGGTGTGAGGGTTTTCAGGTATGTGACGATCTACACTGATGGATTCTTCCGAGGCTGCCCTGTCGTGAGTGACGGGAGTATTGTTGGTGATAGCGCGGAAAGAGAGGATCTCTTTGGGCACTCCTATCTCCTTGCCCTCCTCTGTCAAAAATATTTTTCCTCCCGAGATCAATCCTCTCGCAATCATTTGCAACATGATGGTGGATTTCCTTGCCCCATATGTGACCGGGATGAATTAGGGTACATCATCGTTGAAAGCATTGACTTCTACTAGAACGCTTGAGACGTCATCGATTTGTTGTCTCCAGGTTGATATGCTGATTAGGTCACCGAAAGAACATATGATGCTATCAATGGAATCCCTATCACGACATATGATTGGGATATCTGTTAGCCAAAACCAGAATCTTTCTTTGTGTTGGCAGTGTTGTCCTTCTGTCATTCTTCTCAGTCTGAGTGACGATCCCCATGGATCTAGCATGCCTTGTTCGGCTGTTCTGCATGCCTCTTCGGTGGTGTGGAAGAAAACAACCGCCTTTTTTGCCGCAAACCGATAGCTGTCAATGGCGCCCGACCAACGATTACGGATCACCTGTGCAATATCCTGCCACTGCACTCTAGGGGGCCACTCAATCTCGACCGCTTGGTGAAGCGATTGCATCTTTTGTCTCCTCAACGTGTTGTCCGGCCCCAGATCCACGGAGAGCCTTTTCGGTGTATGCATTAAGCTACCTCTTGCCGATATTCCCACTGGTAGGGGTGGAAACACGGATTGGGATGAAAGGTCAGGGATGACCTGTTGTATCCTTGTTCGACATCGTCTAGCGACATGTCTTTCTTTGTGACAGTTGTAGCAAACCTTGGATCTGGTGCACTGGGCCTGCCAGTGTCCCTTCCCCATACACTTGTAGCAGGTGTCCTTGGGAATCCCGTAAAGAGATGTTGGTCGGGGGGTGTTAGATTGCCGATTCTCCCCCACCATGGCTACTCCCGAGCGTGGAATCTCCTGCGTCCTTGTATGATGCGCCTCTAGTTCTCCGGTGTGGTTTCCTTCCGTAAGGACTGTAAAATTAGTTTGTTCCCTCCTTACGACTGGATGTATCTCTCCTTCTTCGGTGGTTTGGTTGGTTGCTTCCCTCGTTGCTGCTGTCTCCTGTGCGAAGATCCTCCTGACATCTGGTATAATGGTGTCTGCCACCACCGTTGAAGCTTCCGACTCTGATCTTCTTTCTGCCACTATACATTGGGCTCTTAGGGAGTAGCTTCTAGGAGGACGATGATGTCCCCTTGCATCACTCGTCCCCGGCAAGGGAAGTAGGCTATTGCCGCATGGGACTGCTGCCATGGATTGAGGGGGTAGTCCCCGGAAGTCGGAGTGCCTTTCCTTTGTGTGGGGCGCGTTGGAGCCGCCAGGCGGCGGCGATTAGCACGGCTTCGCCCTAGGGGAGCGACCGTTCGGCTCCCGTCTCACGAATGAGGTTTACTTCTGACCTCTTGTACTCATCTAATCCCATTACGTTCAATACAATCTTATTCTCAATAGACTCTATAAAATTTGAGCTTGTTTACACTTGTAGCCATGCATCTAAAAACAATAAAAAAATCACATGAAAATTTAAATTAGTATGTACATCAATTTTGTTGTTCTTGGATGAGTGACTTACTAGAATCTGAATAGGCTCAAAATTTACATATAGCTTATATTTGTTATAACAATGCACATCGATTTTCAAATTACTCGAAAGTCCGTCTTGATATGTAAACATCACTTGAGTGTACTGTGCGATTTATATTCGCTTGTATTCAAGCTTGACTCATATAATACTCTATATAACATTTGAGCTTATTTGGACACTTATAGCCATTCCCTGAAAACAACAAAAATAATGCACTTGAAAATTAAAATTAATTATGCATGTCGATTTTGTTGTTCTTGGATGAGTGACTTACAAGCATCTGATCTGAATAGACTCAAAATTAACATGTGGCTTATACTTGTTATAACAATGCATATCAATGGTTTGAATCATCTAAAAGTTGGTCTAGATATATAAACACCACTTGGAATGTACTATGTGTTTTATACACTTAGTGCATTCTAACTTGACTCATATAAGACTTAGACTAGAATACGCTGGAGTTTACCAAAGACAATACACTCAAACTGTTCTCAATTATACAATAATCTGTTTTGATAATCCAAATCATTGATCTTCTTTAATATCTTGCAACTAGACTCTACAAAAATTAAGCTCGTTTGGACAACCATGTATCTAAAAGACAAAAAAAAAACGATGCACTTGAAATTAATTATGTCAATTTCTTTGTTCTTGGATGAGTGAGTTAAAAGCATATGAATGGCCTAAAAATTTACACGTAGTCTATATTTGTTATAACAATGAATAACAATGTAGTCTATACTTGTTGTAACAATGAACATCAATCGTTTGGATTATCCCAAAAAGGTTCTAGATATAATACATCACTTGAGTGTACTATACAATCTATACACTCAGTGTACTCTCTATATATACACACAATGTTTGACAGCATGATGCATTTTTCCCTCTTCCTTTATTTTAGGATTTATCATTTCTTTGGAGATTGATCTATTCGGTGTATATTTAGTTGCCATCCTATGTGGCATTTCTTTTGGTATTGTCTGCTTAAAAACTGCAACTTGCTTTGTCTGTAGAATCACGGCAATCCTACAGGTCATAAACCTGAACTGGTGCTGAACAATTTCACCACACGGTTGGGCCATCGAGTTGGTCGGTCAGTCTCAATATTGAATTATTTTTTCTTTGTTAATCACTACATTTTGGTTTCGGGATTCGACAGTTTATCTGCTATTCTATCTATGCATATACCTGTAGGTTGATTCAGTCTCTGTTTCCTCAAGATCCAAACTTTCGCGGTCGACGAGTGGTAACCTTTCACAATCAACGTGACTTCATATTCTTCCGTCATCACAGGTATGCTGGACATTTGTGGCTCTCGTAAAACATCATCTGTGTGCTTATACTTGTGCTGGAATTGTTAAAAGAGTATCATTCTGACATGTAATGTATGTGGCAAATATTTTGCAAACTTTTATCCACTTCTATGTGGTCTCATGTTTCAAGCCTTGAAGAATTTTTGTCTAAATGCCTAAAATCTTAGCTTAATAATTGACAATGTTACTTTCTGTTATGTTCTTTAATTCGATAGGCCTCTATGATACAAATTTATATTCTAGTTAATGTTGTGGACCAGATAAAAAAAGTTGCTCTTCCACAAAAACAAACAAAGCTTGCTTGAGAAGGCCTAAATTGTATTGTTAGTAGTTCATTTTATCCTGATGGGCCGTTTGGATCAGAATCCCAGTACTTGATACTTGAATGATTATCTGGTTAGTGTCTAATGGCTACTTTTTGGATTCAGAATGCCACGTCTGGCAATATATAGGCGATATTTAAAATCTTGCCTGTTTCAGCCGTATTTTAAAAATTACAGGCCTTCATTCCGCTGCTGCTATAATCAGAGAACTATCATACAAATTTTCATGTAACTACTGGGATTTTTAGTCACCCAATCCAAAAGGCTCGATATTTTTTCAGGGTTGGTTTTTTATTATTATTGATAAACTGTAAAAAGCATGAATTTATCTTCACATATAGCCCAAGTATGTTTGTTGATAAACATGGAATTGTCATTGTTGGGATCTAGTTCAAGCCCGCTAACACTAATATAGCTATTTCACTTTGTATCTCTCACCTTCCAGCTGGAGCATGAGAGACAACCATGACCTGCTTGAAATTATGAAATTTTTGATGCATAACAAGCAAAAATAAAGCCTGCACCACAGTAAAAAATTTAGATAGACCAGAATGGCCGCATGATCTGCTTTTCTGTATAATAGCTGTCACCTTAGCAGGTTTTAAAGGTGCGAGGCATGCACATGACAGATGTTATTTCCAATTAGCATGCAAAATTTGCACATAGAAAATAGGAAAATTAATCGGCTGATGCATTTTCGTAGCCTAGTAATTATTACTTTTAGAAATGGCAGTCTACTAGTTATTGGATTTGGCAGTATACTAGTTATTAGGCTTGGGCATCATAGTATTATGCCGAAAACTTGCTTCAAAAACAATACAGACAACAGAAAGATTACTGCAAAACTTATAAACTGCTGGATAAGATAAGGTATATGCCTCACTGATACGTCCGATCATGCATATTTTCATACGCGCATAAGTGCATTTGTTACTGTCATTAGAATATTATTGCTGCCTGGAGATATGCCACTGACTTGCACATAATCTCTTCCTAGATACATATTTGAAACAAAGGAGGAGAAGGCGTTAAAGGACAAGAAAGCTACGGGGTGCAGTGGGGAAAGGCCTAAAGAGAAAGTAATTGTTCGTCTTCAGGTGATTGTTTTGCCCTAGTGCTCTCACTGAGATATTATAATATTTATGATTAGCTAAAACTTGTCGGTTTCCACTGTAAGGGGACCATGCAAGGAAACAAATTGCCTCTTTTTTAATCTGGTGGCAGTTCACGCAACTATTTGACAGGACATAATTTCCATATAGCTGCTAGTTGTTCACTTGTTTGTAAATACCTATATGGCTTTGTAGTTACGAACCCCTAATATGCTCAATTGGATGTCATAATTTTCAGGAGTGTGGCCCTCGCTTCACGCTGAAACTGATCAGTTTGCAGCATGGTACATTTGATACCAAAGGTGGTGAGTACGAATGGGTACACAAGGTAAATGCTGTTTTCACTTGGTTGTTCTGGCTGATATTCTATGCCGTGCTGTCAAATGCATCTTTACCTATTTTGTTGGTTTTATGCTAGCCGGAGATGGATACCAGCCGCAGGAGATTTTTCTTGTGAGTTTGATTGTGCAATTCATGCATTGGTGGAAATATCTTACGGAGTTAGTTGTGTGTCACAATTTTCTTTGTTAAGAATATGACCTCCAACAAAGAGGTGTTTCCTTGTAATACATGAGATGGTTCTCCTCTTGGGGAAAAATTGAAGTCATGTTATACTTCAATTATGGTGTAACATCGAGTTGTTTTTAATGAGAACTAAGATTTTTCTTATTTGACAAGATACTGTAATTGCTCAGTCAATGAATGTTTCAAATGGGATTTGACACCTTGATGGCTCTTAGTTAGAGTCGAGTTCATCAAAGCTAAGCTAACCATTGTTTAAGAATTTAAGCGTCGATGTAATGGTTTAGGGCTAGTTTGGTTGGGTGTAGTCGGGTGTAGTTGTGAGTTTGTAATGTAAAAATGTGCAGCAAACCCGCAATTTGTCATCTGACTACACCCTACCAAACAAATTGAGGATTTGATATATGTATTCCAGTACTTAATTCACTGTTGGTGGTAACTCACATGTAATGTCTGTTTTGTGACCAGTCTAAGGGCTCGTTTGGTTGTTAGCGGTTGGAAGACAGCTGCTGAATTCAGAAACAGGAAATGTAAAATAGTGCAATCCAAGTATCCCATTATTGTTTGGTTGGAAGCAGCTCCAAGTAAACTCGTTAGTTTTCCTTTCGTTTGGTTGGAGATACTTCGGAGCTCTGGTTACCTGTGGTGATTGCACCATCCCAGAAATCCTGTTCGTCGGCCACATTTCTAGTTGTAGGTACAAGAAAGGTGGTGAGCACAGCAGACTTTGTCCACAGGCAGCGTTGCTGTCATGCAAACAACGTGGGGATGCTTCTGCTTGCGGATGAACAGCGTCCAATTTGGGCACAGTTCGTTTTCCCAAATTTTACACGTGAACGGGAACTGTCTGCAGTTGGTTTTCTGGGTAGGAGTTCCAGTTCTGTCCAACCAAACTGATGGAGTTCGAACACACAATGGGTTGGAACTGCAAATTGTGGAATGCAGCCCAACCAGACGAGTCCTAACACGTGTTGACAATTCCCCAAGGTGGGCGGCTGAGGGTTGGGGGTATTGGATACTCCATACCATTTGCTGTACAACATGATCAGCTCTAGCTTAGTAGTTGTAACTCCCAACATGTATTGCATATCCTAGAAACTGGTTCAGTAACGTGTAACCTTCATCAATGGTGGGAATCTTACTAAGTTAAAGACCAAAAGAGAAAGGAAAACATAAAATATTAACTGAAGGCGTGAAAAGTGAAAGCAAATTGATTGAATTCGATATGGTCCTATCACATCTAAAGGAACTATCGTATACGGTCATTGATTTGATGGATTGTAGTGATACATAAAAAAAAACGAATTTCTCGAAAACACGGCTTACCAGTATGAGAGTAACCATCAGAATAACATAACAAGTAGTGTCTAAAACGCAAGAGAAAACCAATAGATGATTATATTTCTAGAATCGGCGGTATCACTATCAAGATTGTTAACACAACGGCTTGGCTATCCCACATATATCTCCAACCTTGTGTGAATATAATATACATGAGTTCAGACAGGAAACTAAAGTTGGAGTATAGTATTGTAATGTTTGCGAGGAGAGTTTATCAGACGGTGTGAAAGTTTTCTTTCATCTGAGAGCCTACATATGAAGCCTAAGGAATTAGCAAGAACGAGGTATATGTAAGCTTGTCACCTTGGTAGGCGGTATTGGCTCTCTCTCGAAATTCTTCAAACACCAAACTCAGTGAGATGCTAGTTGATGTCGGATGTGCCAATTTCAGGTTTGTGTTTCTAAGCTGAAATACCTACTTGTAAAGATCCTAGTCACTATTTATAAGAGGAATAGTCGGATTGAAGCAATGGAAGATAGTTGTAGAGCTAGTACATAAGTACATGTATTATACAAACGTTTAGCCAGTTAGGTACTTGGGAAAAAAAATCTTGCGGTAGAAAGACATCAAGCTTCACTTCCAACACATGTGAGGTGGCTGTACATATTGCATATACCGAATGCAATTCTAGATAGGCTGATGCCTTTAACCAATATTTTTATGAATTGCTTAAAAATAGGGGCAAAATAGAACATATAGCCTCTAAAAGCTCAAAATTTGGCACCTACGTTCAATACATGCCAAGTGTTCGTGAATAGTTTATACAAGCTAAAATTCAAGACAGAGAGTTGCTTTGATTTCTCTTAGATTTCTCTAAATATAGATGTAAATGAAGCAAAAAAGCCTAGACAAAGTCTCATATTGGCACAAGCGTTCTCTATGTGTATATATGGTGGTTGTAAAACTGCACACAATTGAAACCATCAAAATAATTTTATTGCCAAAACATCAAAATGGGTCTTTTTAAATTAAAGCGAGGAGGACTTTTTATTCATCCTACCCTCCTCATGTAGGCATCAAGAAGAAAGGGATTTACATCTACCACATAAAATGTGGTTATCATCATGCTATACCCCTTCCAAAAAAAGAAGAAACAACTACATATGTTGAAGCATCTCACACAAAGACCGAGAACAAAAGAAGTTCTATGTATATGTTCATTCAGTAACTATGCAAGAGGTTTCTTTCTTTTCCAAAATAGCGAATCCTCAAACTCTCATAGGTAGCAGACCGGGTTCACTGATCACAAAATCATCTCTCTTCTCAGCCCTCTAGTACCCAAACTCCCGAGGTACTGAATTCAAAATGCTATCTATAATCGATATATTTAAACTGTGAATAACGACCTACTTCGGAGAAATGATACAATCTTGAATGCATGCTTCAAAAGGGTCTCTTCCATTAATCCAATACCAAAACACAAGCCTGATGTGTCCATGGTAGTTTTTGATACATCCCACTATCCATCAACGCTTACTACCATCATGGTGAACAAATTTACTATAACAAGGTTAACCTTATGGTTAGCCAAATCAGGTTTCTGCCACTTCAAAAGTCTAATCAGTTTGATTTTAATGTCAGGAATTGTGATGTTATATCAGGTCAGACCATCATAAAAATCTCAGGTATCAATCTTCTTGAATGCTTTATTAGAGGATTTGATATTAACAACATATATGATATCATCCCAGACCGGAAGCTCATCTCCCATCCCTCAAAACACACCTTGAATCTACATTTCCATGTGTGCCAGATGGTAAAAGATGCCATAGTTGAGAAAAGCCATCCACACATAGTTGACTTGGAATGCATGTTCTCCCAGACCCGTAAGAGCTGGATTAGATTGTCTTGGTGCCAATGATCATCAAGTTGAAACACATATTTGAAATGCCCCCAAAGATAGGAAGCCAAATCACTATGAATGGAAAGGTGTTCCGACATCTCTACTTGTTTGTTCTTGCAAGAACTTCATATAGATGGCAACTGTACATGACATCGCATGATGTTATCATCCATAGAAATTGCTCCCTTTTGAATTTTCCAAATCAAACAATTGACCATTGGTGAGACTGTCATTTTCAAGAACCAACTATTAGAATTCATCTCGGTCTGTCCAATATTAAGAATGATCGACTTTACTAACTTGAGCGAGAATGAACCATCCCACGATTGGTTGCCACGATGGCCAATCCTTCACGTCTAAAACCACAATATTAGATACTTTGATTATCAACATCACTTCATCAGAGATGAGTTGTGCTAGAGCGATGAAGTCCCAATCTTTCCCCTCCTTTCAAAAATCTCCCACCTTATAATCAAGAGAAACGTTAGTGGGGTTGACAACAAATTGATTGAGACTGCACTTGCACAATGTATCATGTCAAAAGGAGATGGACCCTCTACCCACCGTCTAGTAGACTTCATGCATCACATATGGAAAACATATTTAAATCTTCTGGCAATATGGGGAAGCAAAAGTACACATTTTAAGACCAACATGATATGAGCTATTGTTGTTATTGTATGTTCTTTTATATTTGTTTCTACAGAACTATATCCATAGTGCATCTCTGATTAGTATTTTGCAGCACGCCTTCATTCAGAACGCCTTTGTAGTGACTTGAAAAGATGGAATACCCACTCCTCCTAAGATTATTGGCATCGACACCCTATCCCACGATACCCACACTATTCTGACTTTGGTTATTCTGGCACTCCCACAGAAAAATTGATAACATACTGTTGATCTTCCTTCACCCCAATAGGAAAATCAGTAGCTACCATACAATAGAGGTTGATATATGACAAAGTGTGTACAATATATAACTTACAACAAATCAGAGATAATTGGCCTTTCACAATGGAAACTCCTAAATAGGTAAAAGAGTCCCCTCGTGGGAAATTTGGAGCATGCGAGCAATTTCTTGAATGCTATTATTATCTTCTATAGCACAGATGAAACCAGACTTCATTTTGTTAACCTTTTGACTAGACACAATTTCATATGAAGAGAAAATATCACTAATTTCCAGCAAAGAGTATGCAATTGATTGTGTGAAAATCATCACATCATCAACATATAAGAGAATGCCTGGCACCTGACCTTTGCCTCTAGTTTAAAATATTTAGATGGAACCATCATTCATATCTCTCTTAAACCTCCTGCATAAGGTTTCTTTGAAGAGAATGAAGAGTAGAGGAGAGATGGGGTTGCCTTGCTTAAGACCCCAATAATTTCACCAAGTCACTCACAAATGGAATAAAAAGTTTGTCTACACTCTAACCATTGGCAAGAAGATTCACTTAGATTATGTAAGGTGCTTGCGATATTACATTCGAATTCAGACCTAGGGTGGCATGCTATTTGCAAAACTGATTAGGATGTACATTTTTAGCCTCTATTCCTTTGGATTTAGCTAAAGCAGGGTCCACATAGGGTAAATATCATATAAACTCCCGAATTTGGGAAATATATTTAATTTAAAACATTTGAAATAGTCATGAAGATTTTTTGTAAATTGGAGTTCCAAGAATCCTATTAATTACATGAATGCCCAAAAATGGTCATTTCATCATATTCCCTTGAATTTCTTTACACAAGGTCTAGAAGCTCTAAAACCAGAATGGTGTTTCACTGCTTGAGATATGAAGTGTTCATTAATATTTCACTTACTTTGAAAGCATGAACCATGAGAAAATTGCAAAAATTTCATGAATGATATTTTCATCCGATTTTCCCTCGAATTTCTCCAAACGGGTTAAAAACAGAGCAAATAGCCTTCTTATTTCTAAAATTTGCATGGAAAGTTACTAAACGCAAATAAGTGTTTGTGAAAATATAATACTAATTGAAACCAAACATGGAGGTATATATATAGAGATGCTCAAAAAGGTCATTTTTGACATTTTCCCCTTGCATTTCTTAAAACCAAATCACAATGAAGAAAAAACTGTTCCACAACTCTCAAATTTTGATAGTGATCTATATTTTAGAACACAAAAGGTGATCATGAAAAATTGCAATATAATTGGGACTAAAACAAGTGATGCAAGGGTTTTGAGTCACTTTTATAGGCTAGTTTCATATGCGTTTTATGCGTTTATTGGTCATTTTCATGGTTAATATCACATGATTCATTTCCTTCAGCCTATAATCTCGTTATGCATCAAATTTACATTATTTCATCTTATTTGGTATAAAAGATCATATTTCTCATATTTGATTGTTGTTCTTCTCTTTATTTTAGGGAATTCACATATATGCAACCGTCAATACCATCGATGGCTGTCGATACTATCGACACAGCCACAATGAGGTAGCCAGAAGGAGCAGAATGGATCGATACCATCGACCCAGAAGTCGATGGTAGCGAGTTGTCTTCAGCGAGCCAAACATCCACATGTCGATACCATCGACGTAGGTTGTCAATGGTATCGATCTTCCATCAGAGAGAATGCTAGAAAATCAAGGAGCGCCGATATTCTACATGGGTCGATACCATCGACCCACCGTCGATGGTATCGACACCGTCATATCAGGAAACCACCCAGATCGATCTAAAACGAACGATCGTGATATTTTGGCGGCCGTAAGTGATCCCTGTACCTAAAAAAGACGGCCCAAGCCATACTATCACATAATTAGCCGCCGCACGAGTCTCGGAAGAGAGGAGAAGGAAGAACGGAGTCCAGAGCTACACCCCAAACATTTCCAGAGCTGTAGATAGAGTTTTCTACCACCGAAAGGCTGCAGAATGCCCATCCCGCATCGAGGATCTCCCAGTTCTCCTTTGTTCAGGGGTTACACCATCTCCATCCACATTTCCCCTATGTTTTCTTCTTCCTTCATGATGTTTTTCATTGAGATGAACGTGCGGGGCTAATCCCCTTTGTCTTTAGGACCGGGAGTAGCCTGGGTAATCATTATATGACACTTTTTACATAGTTAATCATAATTTGTCTCTCAAATCCATGGTATAATATTGTTTTCTCAATTCTATCATTGTGCTTGATCACCATAATGGTAATTTAATACCTTTAATTGCTTTTGACGAAGAATTAACGATTGAAAAGACGCAATAATCACATTAACTTATAAATCCTTTGGAAAAGGCGATGTACAGTTAATGGTGGAAACCTAAAGATATGTTTTTCATGCACCTAATTTAGGGTATAGGTTACTACTGATGTGAAACCGACCTAGAGTAAGGTAGAGAATTGTATCGCGGAAGCGAACAATTCTATATACATGCCACTACCTGGAATAGGAGATGAGTTGTGATAATTGTGCAGGAATTAGTACAACGAGAATCTACAGTGAAACCACAATCCTAAAGATTCCATTTTAATTGATTAAACCAACCATTTAATCGATTGCTTTGTTTTCTTTTGTTTTTATTTTCTTTTCCAAAAGAACTCTCAAACTTTTATAATCGGTCTAGATGATTACAAGTAGTTAGTAGTAGTCTACCGAAATTTCGTTCCCTGAGTTTGACTCGAGCCTCGTAAAGGCCTATATTACATTGACGCGTGCACTTGTGTTTTTCACACAGTTTAATCGTGTCAAGTTTTTGGAGCCGTTGCCGGGGAACAGTAATTTTTGGCACTACGATTGCTGCGAGCGGCCACACTAGGCCACTTTTTCCTATAATTTTTAAAATTTTAAATTTAATTTCATATACTTTAATTACTTATTCGTTTTTAGCACTGTACTGAAATAATTTCAATCTTTTCAGGTGCTAGTTGATGGTAAAGACACGTAGCATAGACTACGTAGAATTATCAGTAATTCTGCCAGTAGGTGAAGGAGTGGAGTTAACAAATCCACCATCTGAGGAATTTGAACAAGAACCTGAAGACATGGCTGAAGAAAAGACAATATGGGAGAAGATCAAGGCTTCTTCCTCATCAACATCAAAGGGGTCGATAAAAAGACAAGCAATCAAGATTCCCACATACAAGATTGATCCGACATTGATAAACCTGGTCAAGTCTCAAACATTTCACAGGTTGAAGAATGAAGATCTTGTTGCTCACATTAGCACATTTGTTGAGAACTGTGACATGATTAAGATTGATAGGTTTCCACAGGAGGCACTTTACTTGAAGTTATTTCCCATCTCTCTTGCAGGAAATGCACGAGAATGGCTGCACAACCTTGATGATGAAATCGTGGAGACTTGGGATCAAACGATTGAGGTTTTTTTTGAGCGATTTTTCCCACCTGAGAAGACCAATGACCTAGTGAGGAAAATTCAAAATTTCAGCCAAAAGGTGGGAGAAACCTATTCTGAGACATGGGAACGCTTCCAGATCATGTTGAGGAGGTGCCCACATCATGGGCTAGACAAGGAAAAACAAGTAAAAATTTTCTACTTTGCTCTCAATGAGCATGAGAGAAGCAACTTAGATTCAGCAGGCTCAGGTTTCTTCTTGAACAACACAGACACAAGGTGTTGGGAGATCTTGAAAAACATGGCTAAGAAACAGTCCTGGGGTGATAGAGATGCACCGGAACAAGTTAGAGCTGTAGGAGATGCAAAAGCCATCAAAGAACTGAATGACAAGATGGATTTGATTGCGAAAAGACTTCTAGCCAAAGAAGATGGAGAATCTGATGATGAGGTACAAGTGAAATTTATGCGCCAGCAACCAGGGTACATAAATAATGACTATTCTTGGAGGAAGAACAAAAAGTTTTCATGGAAGGATCCAAATAATTTCCTACTGGATCCTGATGCTAAGCCACAACCCACGACAGAGGAAAAGAGCAATGAATTGCTCAATCAGGTGATAAAGCAGAATCAAGAACTAATGAGCACGTTTGGCCAACAAATCAAGCAACAAGGAGAATTTATGAACCAGTTCGGGAAAACTCTACAAAGTCACGGGGCTCAGATGAGGACTCTTGAGACATCTATAGCACAGATGGTAGCTGAAATAGCAAGTCTGAAGAAGCCCACAATGCAAGGTTTTCTGGGAAATACAAATGTTCCAGGAGGGAACCACCAGGCTAAAGCCATTCTACTGAGGAGTGGAAAGAAACTTTTAAACCCTAGGGCCGATGAACCGAGCACCCCACAACTAAAAGATCAAGGTGAGACCACAAAGGATATTGAAGTGGTAGAGACAGCTGAAGATGAAGGAGGGAAGGCCACAGAGGATCCTATTACAGAGAAGGAGAAGGATAATATGACGCCATATGTGCCACCACATCAGAGGGCACAGATCGTCCCCGTCCCTTACCCCAACAGTCTCAAAGCCAAGAAAGCAGATGCACAATTCAAGAAATTTTTGGACAATTTTAGAAAACTTTCTGTTAATATTCCTTTGTTGGAGACGATTGAGCAGATACCATCGTATGGTAAATTCTTGAAAGACATAATTACCAAGAAGAGGAAGATACCTGTTACCGAGGTGGTAGTGCTTAAGGAGCAGGTCAGCGCCTTCATTCTGGGTAAACTACCACCAAAGAGGCAAGACCCAGGCTGCTTCAACATCTCCTACTATATTGGAAAAGTAAAATTTGGTGAGGCACTATGTGATTTCGGGGCAAGTATCAACTTGATGCCCGTCTCTACATTTAAAAAGCTTGGGCTAAAAGAATCTCGATAGAGAAATATGAAATTCAACTGGCAGACAATTCTTTGGTGAGGCCGTATGGTATTTGCGAGGATGTATTAATAAAGGTTGATAGGTTTGTGTTCCCGACTGATTTTGTTGTTTTGGAGATGCAAGATGAACTAGGGAATGAGCTACTTTTGGGAAGACCCTTTCAAGCCACTGTCAACATGATACTGGAGATGGGTAGAGGCCGGTTGACAATGGGTATAGCCGATGACAGATTTGAAATACTCATGCCACTGAATCCAAAGCAGTTACAAGCAAATGAACAATGTCATAAAATAAAGAACTTTGAGCACCACATCTCTCTTTGTCTAGGGAAGCCATTTCTTGATATGGCTCACGTAATGATGAAGGTAGATAAGGGAACAATTGCTGTGGACATCATGGAGCAGACGAAGGTAATTTCTCTTGTAAAATCCATGGGTTATCCCGACGATAAAGAAGAAGAAGAAGTTTCACCGTCTACTG
The DNA here is from genome assembly GCA_963693085.1 of Alisma plantago-aquatica. Lineage (NCBI taxonomy): Eukaryota > Viridiplantae > Streptophyta > Magnoliopsida > Alismatales > Alismataceae > Alisma > Alisma plantago-aquatica. The sequence continues at coordinate 683,156,260 of OY856415.1, read as the reverse complement.
AGGATGTGGCTATAGTAGTCTCCATGTTTGACTCATACTCGCAACTGCCCCTTGAGGCATGTCTTTTCAACTTAATGGAAGATTGGATGAGAAGCACCTCATTACAAGAATGTGTAAAGATGCTTCAAGTGCTTCCTTGTTATTATGCCAAGCACTATGAAGATCTGGGACCGCTGCCACTAGCGATTCAATCTTCCTTGGTCAGCCCACCTGAGTTGGAACTTAAGCCGCTGCCCCCCCACTTAAAGTATGTCTTCTTGGCAGATAATGAGAAGCTTCCGGTGATCATATCGGCATATCTGAGTACCGATGAGGAAGCGCAGTTGATGATTGTGTTGAAGAACCACCGTGGTGCATTTGGGTGGTCCGTTTCTGACATTAAGGGGATCTCCCCTACTCTATGCCAACACAAGATCTGGCTTGTGGAAGGAGCCAAGCCAGTGATTCAGCAGCAGCGTCGACTCAATCCTAGAATGATGGAGGTCGTCAAGAATGAGGTGATCAAGCTTCTTTCAGCAGACATCATCTATGCTATTTCAGATTTGATATGGGTAAGCACCACATAGGTAGTCCCTAAAAAGAGGGGAATCACTGTCACTCAAAATATGTTGAATGAACCGGTCACCACTCGATTGGTAACCGGATGGCATGTTTGTATTGATTACCGCCGTCTAAACTCCGCTACTTTGAAAGATCATTTTCCTCTCTCATTCATTGATCAAAATTTAGAGCGATTGGCTGGCCGCTCTCATTTTTGCTTTTTAGATGGCTATTCTGGCTATAATCAAATTTCCATTGATCCTAAGGACCAAGAGAAGTCAACCTTCACTTGTCCATACATAACTTTCACTTACCGCCACATGCCTTTTCACCGACCACTTTTCAGTGCTGCATGCTTGCTATTTTCTCTGATATGATGGAGCGCTGTTTAGATATTTTTATGGATGACTTTTCCGTCTATGGTGCGTCATTTGACGAATGTTTGCAAAATCTTGATAAAGTGTTGCAGAGATGTGAGGACACACATTTGGTCCTCAATTGGGAAAAGGGATGCAGAGTTTCCTTGGTCACGCATGGTTTTATCGCCAGTTTATCAAAGACTTTTCGAAAATAGCTAAGCCGCTATCAGAATTGCTTGAGAAAGATACAGTTTTTGATTTTAACGATAAATGTCTGCATGCTTTTGAGGTACTCAAGGAAAAATTGATTTCTGCGTCGGTTGTTCAAACGCCAGATTGGATTAAGCCTTTCAAACTTATGTGTGACGCATTTGATTTTGCTGTAGGGGCTGTTCTTGGGCAGCGTCTTGAGAACAAACCTATAGTGATTTTTTATGCGTCTAAAATTTTAAATGATGCCCAACTAAATTACACTACTACCGAGAAAGAATTGCTTGCCGTGATTTTCGCTTTCGAAAAATTTAGGCAATATTTAGTGGGTTCTAAGGTTGTGGTGTGGACTGATCATGCCGCCATAAAATACTTAACGGAGAAGAAATATGCTAAACCTAGATTGATTAGGTGGATCTTATTATTGCAAGAATTCAACATTGAAATTAAGGATAAGACGGGCATTGAAAATGTGGTTGCGGACCACTTATCTCGGTTAGAGCGGGTTAATGAGAGGGATACTAACATACCCATTACCGAGACATTTCTGGATGAGCAAATTATTTCAATTCAATCTACGGATGCTTGGTTTTCACATATTGTTAATTACCTTACATGTAAGGAAATCCCGGATGATTGGACTTATCAAGAGAAAAAAAAGTTTTTCCATTCTTTAAGATATTATTTTTGGGATGGCCCTATCTTGTTGAGATAATGTAGGGATGAAATCTTGTGCAGGTGTGTACCAGAAAATGAATATGACAGTGTGCTTAGTCACTGTCATACACTACCCATCAATGGGCATCATGCGAGTGCAAGGACGGAGGCCAAGGTGCTAGAGAGTGGCCTTTACTGGCCTACACTTTTCAGAGACACCTATGACTATGTGAGGCGGTGTGATTCCTACCAAAGGGTAGGTAACATATCAAAGCGGCAAGAGATGCCCCTCAATGTGTTTCAAGAGGTTGAGGTATTTGATTTGTGGGGTATTGACTTCATGGGACCCTTTGTGTTCTCTAATTCTAATTTATATATCTTGCTTACGGTCGATTATGTATCGAAGTGGGTAGAGGCAATACCCACAAGGACTAATGACATTGCAGTAGTGTGCAGGTTCGTGAAGGATCATATTTTCTATAGGTTTGGTGTGCCACAGATGATCATTAACGATGGGGGCACCCACTTCATGAATCGGAGATTCGCTGCATTATTGAGAAAATATGGATTCAAGCACAATGTAGGTACCCCATATCACCCGCAAACACAAGGTCAGGTGGAAGTGTCAAACAAAGAGATTAAGAAGATCCTAGAGCGCACAGTGGCCTCGTTAAGAAAGAATTGGAGTACGTTGCTACCGGATGCACTATGGGCATACCGGACCACATCTAAAACACCTATAGGAACTACACCTTTTAGGTTGGTGTACGGCCGGGCCTGCCATTTTCCGGTAGAATTGGAGCACAAAGCGCAATGGGCGTTAAGGAAATTGAATTTTAGCATGGACGAGGCAGGGAGAAAGTGAATGTTAGATCTCAATGAGCTATACAAGCTAAGGATGAATGCCTACGAGAACTCAAGGATCTATAAGGAGCGGACAAAGTAGATTCAAGATCGCCACATTCAGCTACGAGTGTTCAAAAAGGGTGAGTGGGTGCTTTTGTTCAATTTAAGGTTAAAAGTGCATCCTGGCAAATTGCGATCCCGTTGGAGTGGATCATTTGTGGTAGAGGAGGTGCGACCCCATGGTGCTATCATGGTTAAGGATGGTGATAGAACATTCTTAGTAAATGGTCAAAGATTGAAGCACTATTACGGGGAGGACTACACAAGGAAGGTGCATGAGGTTAAACTCATGGCGCTTAAGGAAGAATGAACAACTTGATTTTGTCTAGCCTAAGACGTTAAAGTAGGGAGATTGTTGGGAGGCAACCCAACCATTAGTAGATTTCATTTCCATTTACTTCAGTAGTTTTGGTTAAGTTCATGTTTAGTATAAAAATGATACCCTGATATGTGTGTTAAGTGTACATGACTGCTTGGGTGTCGATACCATTGACCCTTGTGTCGATGGTAGCGACGAGGGTGCAGAGCGACGACTACAGAAAATTTGCTCCATCGATACTATCGACGGCCTCGTCGATAGTATCAACCACCTAACAGGTTGATCGACTCAAATTCTGGAGCAAGTCGATAGTATCAACATCATGGTCGACACTCACAAGATCCTTGAAGATTTTCAGAAAAAATAGTAGTAGAGATAATGATACCATCGATGGACATGTTGATGGTATCAACCCGGCTTCAGAGAGAAGATGGTTCCAGGTCTCGTGAGGACAAGGATTGGAAACAGTAGTCGATGCCATCGACACCTTGTCGATGGTATCGAAATGACACGTCATAAATCTGTGAGACACCATCAACGAAGCACGCCAAACCTGGAGGTCGATCCATGGGATGGGTCGATACCATCGACCCTTGTCGATAGTATCAACACGTCATCGATCCTATCCCCCACATCTAGCAATCGATGACCGTCAATGCCAGCGAAGGAATGGATTGTGCTACAGCTGTCGATACCATCGACTACCTGTCGATGGTATCGACGGGGTACCAGGGGTGCCGACCTCAACTATAAAAGGAAGGTTTGTATTTCATTTCTCTTCACACCTTCAGAGTATTCTTCCTCAACCTTGGCATTGAGCATTGATGAGCAGACGTAGACCTTCACCGAGTATCCGACAAGCTACACATCTTCCCCGAGTTCGTCATTGACTGCGGAGATCATCTTCTCCGACCTTCACCGAGCTCCTTTTCTCTGTCTTTTCTCTTTTTGTCATGGTGAGGCTTGGATCGTCATCTTCCTCGTGCACTACTTTGATGGAGATCGATACATTCATACCACCACCTCCAGGCTCCATTCCCCGTCTGAGAATTGCACATCCCTCGGTGGACGTGAAGAAGATCTACGATGAGTTAATGAAGCGGTCAATCGAGCCTACTCGTTACGTTGATCGGGCCCTGATCCGAGACCTTGGTTTCGAGGACAACCTCAACTTTGTCCTCTATGGCCAAGTTGGGAGGTTGTTAGAGAGTGAGGAACAAATCCCCTATCATGTTGAGCGCCACCCTTTCTTTGGCGAGTGGCCGACATACAAGGAACTTGTGGTAGAGTTCATGGCGTCTCTCGACATCTGCGTCGTGCCCAACGAACTCATTGCTACCGACCATGAATGGATTAAGGGCCGAGTCTCCTTTCGGATATTCAACCGCAACTATACCATCACGCTCGACCAGTTCAACTCAATCTACAACTGGTAGCATACACCTGAGCAGTACAGATGGCCGGAAAATCAGACCGACTATGATGATATGTTCTCGTAGTTGGTGACCGCGCCGATAGGCAAGACACTTAGCTACCACAATGCAGCTGTCGCCGACTTCAAGCACCCGTTCATGCAGATTCTTCACCGTATGCTTTGTATTACTTTCTTTGCTCGTGGTGAACTGTCACTGAGCAAGTTCCAGGAGACAAACTTAATTTTCCTCTAAAAGCTGCTGAAGAGGGAAAAGCTTAACTGGGGTGCATTTTTCTTGATGCGCATGATGACAGTGAAGCGGAGCACCAGACGAGCCCCTATTTACTTTGGGGGGATTATCACACCACTAACCCTCTACCTTGGGCTAGACCTGTCCACGTTCCCTCCATTGGTCAGTTGAAACCCCGTCAATCTGGTTCATTTCCACCACTCCAATCTTCTTACGCTCTGCGATGGTGTGGTATATGCTCATTGCCACATTAACAAAGAGTATCAGGAGCGCGTACTGCCAGACCCCGTCTTCAACCTCCAGCCAGGCCAGCACTTCCGGTGGCCTATCATTGCCATTGAGGATTCTGAGAATGAAGAAGAAGCGGGAGACAACGATGATGCAGACAACGACGATGAGGAGGAAGAGTAGGCTTTCACACCTCTTTGGTCACGAATAGCCCCGAGGAAGTGTCCACACTTCTACCCGGGAGCTTCATCATCTTCCCAGCCGCCACCGCCACCACAGTCCTCCCACAATGGAGATGACCCCTACTCTATGTAAGGGATGCACACCATGCTTCAGTCTATCCAGGAGTCCCAGTAGTCCATGCAGTAGTCCCACCAGACAACTTTTGTAGGGATCCAGGATATGCAGAATAGGCTGTATGAAAACCAATATGCGATTTTTGAGAATGAACGCCAGTTATTCGCCAACCAGCAGAAGGTCTACGACCAGTTGGGGAGGATAGAGCAGCAACAACATCCTTTCTACGATTATTACTGGAGCCAAGGCTACTTCGGGGGATATCCACATCCACCTCCCATGCCACCTTATGATCCGAGCTTTCAGGGGCAATATCCAGATTGGAACCCCCATACCTAGCAATACCCGCCATTTCTGCCGCCACCACAATAGAGGGTATCACTGTTCCACCTTCTGAGGTTGTTTTTTGACTATGAGTCCATAGTCGAATTCAAGCTTGGGGGGGAGATGGAACAATTTTTTTATCTTAGTTCTTATGTTTATTTTCTTTCTTTCAGTTTTGCTTATTGTTTACAACTTTCTAGTATCCACAGTCTATCTAGTATAATACGTGGATGTCTAATATAAATGCATGTCATCTCTATGTTTGTCATATGGGGGAAATTTGAAATTTGAGCATTAATTTAAAAAGATTTTTCAAGACATTTTAATCTTGCCTTGTTTGAAATTGAGTACATAACTTATGAAAATTATTGGGTAGGTCAACTTTGAAACATATGATCATAATTGTATATCTTTATGGTTCCAAAAATGTGGACGGATTTGGATGTTGAGCCTAAACTAACCAAATGGTAACATGGCTTTAATATGAAGTGAGAGAGAGAAACCTGTTGATTGATTGGTACACATGTCAGTAAGGAGGGATATATAATCTTTTCCAATGGTTATGTCAATTAGTCTTGTGATCTATCCACCTCATTTCATTCAAACTCCACCATAAGGACTGGAAGCACATTACCATTTTCATCTTTTGATTGCATGCCATTTAGATAGGATTGCATTATAGTTAGATTTTGTATAAAAATGAAAAGAATTTTGTAGATTAGTCATGCATGCACATTCTAAAGCGCATGCCATTGTAGTTGCATAATTACTTTCATATAGTTGCATTTTGCATACTCTTGAACATATAGGACATTATGTGCCTTACTTCTTCTGAAAAATAAGAAAAGTGGGTAACTTATTCTATACTCTCTGAGAAGTAGGTTGTAATGCATCAATGGTAGTAGCTATGTGAAAATAAGTCTAAAAAAATAGTAAAGCATTATAAATCAAATCTTAGTCAAATTGAAAAAAGAGAGAAAAAAAACACAAGAAGGACTTGAAAAAGGGAAGGAAAAAATAATAAAGTGAAATTAGAGGGGGAAAAGAACTTGTTTCACCTACATAATAGGAAGAATAAGCACATAATGTAGTTTTGTAGACATTCCATCTTACCTTGAGATGGAATAGTAGAGCATGCATCATTCCACCTAAAAAGTAGGCATTAGGTCATTTCCATACGCATATGAATCATTAGGTCATTTTTATTGTTTTCGCATGTTAAACTATATTATGCTTCCTCTTCTTCCACAGCCACCCATTTTATCCACCCGTTGATCAAAATGGTAGGCCACCCAGGATTATCTTCTCATTCTTGTATATCAGGAGATCTACTTCCATGTAGATGGTAGTTAGGACATGAGCAACGTAGATAGGAGATCACAAGATGCACCAAGCCTGGACCGAAGGAATTTATTATATCAACTGCCTTATTTGATAGTGTTCGTTGGTCTTGGGGTGGACATCTCTTATGGACAATTATTGTCACCTTTAGGGTAGTTACCTTTCTGTGGTCAGTGAGGGCCGACATGTGCCTTGTAGGAGGGAATCATTTTGAGATGTCTTTTATGCTAATATGTTCTTTAGCTGACCCTCACAATTATATTTTATAGTTTTATTGCTCGAGGACGAGCAAAGTTCAAGCTTAGGGGAGTTTGATGTAAGGGTTTTGAGTCACTTTTATAGGCTAGTTTCATATGCGTTTTATGCGTTTATTGGTCATTTTCATGATTAATATCGCATGATTCATTTCCTTCAGTCTATAATCTCGTTATGCATCAAATTTACATTGTTTTATCTTATTTGGTATAAAAGATCATATTTCTCGTATTTGATTGTTGTTCTTCTCTTTATTTCAGGAAATTCGCATATATGCAGCCATCGATACCATCGACGACTGTCGATACTATCGACACGGCCACAGTAAGGTAGCTGGAAGGAGCAAAATGGGTCGATACCATCGACCTAGAAGTCGATGGTAGTGAGATGTCTTCAGCAAGCCAAACATCCACACGTCGATACCATCGATGTAGGTTGTCGATGGTATCGAGCTGCCATCAGAGAGAATGCCAGAAAATCAAGGAGCGTCGATATTCTACATGGGTCGATACCATTGACCCACCGTCGATGGTATCGACGCCGTCAGATCAGGAAACCGCCCAGATCGATCTAAAACGAACGACTGTGATGTTTTGGCGGCCGTAAGTGATCCCTATACCTAAAAAAGATAGCCCAAGCCGTACTATCACGTAATTAGTCGCCGCACGAGTCTCGAAAGAGAGGAGAAGGAAGAACGGAGCCCAGAGCTATGCCCCAAACGTTTCTAGAGCTATAGAGTTTTCTACCGCCGGAAGGCTGCAGAACGCCCATCTCGAGTCGAGGATCGCCCGGTTCTCCTTTGTTTAGGGGTTACACCATCTCCATCCACGTTTCCCCTATGTTTTCTTCTTCCTTCATGATGTTTTTCATTGAGATGAACATGCGGGGCTAATCCCCTTTGTCTTTAGGACTGAGAGTAGCCCGGGTAATCGTTGTATGACACTTTTTACATAGTTAATCATAATTTGTCTCTCAAATCCATGGTATGATATTGTTTTCTCAATTCTATCATTGTGCTTGATCACCATAATGGTAATTTAATACTTTTAATTGCTTTTGATGAAGAATTAACGGTTGAAAAGACACAATAATCACATTAACTTATAAATCCTTTTGAAAATGTGATGTACGGTTAATGGTGGAAACCTAAAGATATGTTTTTCATACACCTAATTTAGGGTATAGCTTACTACTGACGTGGAACCGACCTAGAATAAGGTAGAGAATTGTATCACGGAAGCGAACAATTCTATATACATGCCACTACCCAGAATAGGAGATGAGTTGTGATAATTGTGTAGGAATTAGTACAATGAGAATCCACGGTAAAACCGCAATCCTAAAGATTCCATTTTAATTGATTAAACCAACCATTTAATTGATTGCTTTGTTTTCTTTTGTTTTTATTTTCTTTTCTAAAACAACTCTCAAACTTTTATAATCGGTATAGATGATTGCAAGTAGTTAGTAGTAGTCTATCAAAATTTCATTCCCTGAGTTCGACTCGGGCCTCATAAAGGCCTATATTACATTGACGCGTGCACTTGCATTTTACACATAGTTTAATCGTGTCAACAAGTCAATTGCTAATTTCCCGAAATGGATATCTTCGTCAAAATTCCCACTTGAATTGTTGCAAACTAAGGTGAAATTGGAAACAAAAGTCTACATAGACTCCCAGAGGTATGGGGAATGTCACTTTAGTAATGTGAGATTTTTGTGAGATGGCATGCTATTTGGAACCATAAACAATGACTTATTATTAATAATGTCCCATAATGGACATTTTATCCCATTTTCCTCAATCTCTTTGTAGTTGGGTCCTCAAGGAACAAAATCATCTATAAAATAAATTTTTTTACACAAAGATTTACTTCAACATGAGTGGTGTGGTAGTCAAGATTGTATAATAATTTAAATCCAAAATCGGCATAGAGTTCTATTTCATAATGGGGTTCAAATGAATCAAAGTCATATACATACCCCAACGTTTGGTACATATATTTACTTCAATGCAAGTGGGGTGGTCTTTAAGATTGTATACCAAATGAAACCCCAAACCATCGGTTAATTACAAAATACCTAGAAAGGTCATTTCAACCTACCACAGACCACAACAAGGTCAAGGTGGACCAAAATAACTACCCTAATTCCTTAATGTAATAGAGAAAAAATTATGGTGATTATGAACATTGTAAAAAATCAAATCCTTTTATGCGGGATACTAAAAATTTACCTATAATGGGCATATTCAACCTAATTTCCATTGAATTTCACCAAGTTGGGTTCTAGCTAAAGCAAAAAGATGTTGTAAAATTCCAAATTTGTTTGACAAGTCCAATTCACTCATTTCTTACGATTATCAAGCTTGCATATTGATTGGAACTATGACATAGAGTTAAATGAAAAATGCTAGAATGGGTCCTTTAACCTATTTTTATTCCAATTAATTAAATTAGGTTCAAAATGAAAGAGAAGCCTCTACCAACACCAAACTTGGAAATGAACTGTTCTACAAACATTTAGTTGGTATCTGCGTTGCATAACAAAAAGAAAAAATATACGGTTAGCTAATTACAAAAATGTCAATAATGTGTTGTTTGCTGAATTTACCTAGATTTTCTTCCAAATTAGGGCCCAAATCAAGCAAAAAACTATATAATCTCCTATGTTTAGCTTCACCACTTTAGAGTAATACAATTTAAACCCCAAACAAAGGGTTAACTAGGAAATTCCAAGCTGAGCATTTTAGCCCATTTCATCTCAAATTTCTCAAAGCTATGATACAAATGAACAAAAAGTCTTCAAGAATTAAGATACAAAATGGATTTTAGTTTGAAAATGTGGTGGTAAATATGGTTGCGTACTATTGACAACCTTAGATGGCATGCTAATTACTACACATTTTATTGAATATATCCAACTAGAGTTTAGGTGAAATGAAAAGCCTCTACAAGCTTTCATACTTGTGATGATTTTTTTACTTCAACACACTTCAAGTTTTCATGAAGATTCCAGAACAATTAAACACATATATGACTATTAAATTTACAATAAATCATAAAGGTAATTTTAGGCCTATAACCATAAATTTATGCAAGCAAGGCTAATTTTATATAATAATTCCACAAATTCCAAAATTTAGTGTGAGCTCTACTTAATAATATACAAATGTTCATGAATTTCCCATGCCAATTGGGACCCCAAACTGTAGGTGAATGGTAAAGGACCTAGAACGCACATTTGAACCATTTCCCCTTGGATTCCTCTAAACTGGGTCAACATGAAACAAAAAACCTCTACAAAACGACAAACTTGGTACATATCTTCACTTGAGAAAATGTATGGTGATTCTAAAGATTATATACTTCTTTGAAACCCATACTATAGATTATTGGAAAAGATGCCAAAATTGTCCATTCTCAACCAGTTCACGCATGATTCTCTTCAAATCATTTTTTGAAAATAGAAAATCCTATTAAAATTTCCAAACTTAGAATAGATCTTCATGTTATACAACATAGATGGTCATCGAGATTGCATACTAGTTGGAAGCCTTAACAATGTGTTAGTCTCAAAAGCTTGGGTGGAAAGGAGTTAAGCCCTACTTTTTTCTTCTCAATACTTAAATTTTAGAAGATGATATTGATTGAATGACAAGTAACACACCTATCTATTTCTTTTTTTTGTATTTCATCCATTTGTATACACATAGTTTAATTTCTTGCAATTTTGTCATAAGATTTCAAAATATCCCGACTTTCTTGCCATGCCACCCAAACATGTGCATTGCATTCATTTCTTTATAATTAATTGTGTATGCTTAGATAGGATTTACATTTCATGTTTTTAGTGGCCAATAGGTAATTCTTGGTATGATTATGATTTTTGACAAAAATTTACAAAATAACCCAAGGTTGAAACTAGTTTCCCTAAAAGGCGCTTGAACCGAATCTCTACCTTCTTGAATTGAATTGAATAACCATTCACAATGCATTCACTTATAATATGTTTATTTCTCTATAATATCATTCTTTGACTTTTACATGTATCCTACCTCTCTTGTGAAATGTTGAATTGTTGGTTTAAATACAATGTTGGCAAGCATTGAATGTTTAGGGTTTACTCAAGTTGTGAGAAAAGTGTGATTTTTAATATTTTCTCACTTATCATGATTGCTTTTTTCATTTTCTTGGTGAAGAATGTTGGATGCCCAACCTCACAAATTTCTTACTTCATTTTCTCTCTCATCTATCCACCAGTATCTGAGATTTTTGCTATATCGAGTTTCTTACATGATTCCTGACCCAATCCTCACTTTCCTTATGAAATGACATCACTAAGATTAGCCCTAAATTGACCTTCTCTAATCATTTTCCCAAAAAAAACCATGATAGAAAACTCTACTTGTATATATGGTGCCCTCAAGAACCGTTTCCATGAGGGGAACCTTTTGTTAGTAACTAATTTTGATGGATGCTTTCCTGAGGTCATTTACAAAGTCCATATTCCTTGGGTTGTTCCTGAGTTTATTTTGATTTGCCAATAACACCATTATCCAATTACCCCCTCTCACACCTTATGTGGAGTCAATTGAGGACATGGAAGGTGTTATTCTGGAATGTGAGGGCATGATCTTCCTCCCCAAACTCAATATGGTGGTGTTTAGTGGAGCGAGTCCCATAGACACTCTCATAGTTCCTCTATGCCTGAAAATTCCCACTTCAAACTCTTAGGAAGGTAATTAACTCTTCATCTTTCATGGTTATCCTTTCCTTTCTTGAAATTGTAGTTTCTAGTTTTGGATCTGTGCTACTATATCTTTGACTCCTACTACTTGTGGTTATCTATGATTTTTTAATCATGCTGGCATCATAAACCTACTATGGAGTCAAGGAGCTGGGCTGGATAGTGGATTTTTGTGAATTCTTACTAGTTTCTTGGTTTTGTTAGTTTGCTAAACACCTATCTGACTTGGCCATGGGAGAAGGTCTACCAGTGCTTTTGGCCATCCGGTAACCCAAGTGAGGGAACATCGGGATCAGGGGAGTGGTGTGAGGCTACCTGGAACCTTGGTTTATTAGTAAGAAGATTGATCACATGGTTTTGATCTAAGTTTATGAGCATAAGTATCTCTGGTTCTTGTTGGATTGGAGGATAAAAAACTCAATTGTAAAATACCTAACATACCCTCATCTCACTTATTTGTCATGCGATTTAAAGGTATTCTAGTCTTTTCGACCATTGATGTTGGTTTTGAGACTATTATTTTCCACATATGCCCTATCACACACTTCAATCCCGAGGTGGCATGCAATAGCTATTATTTTACACATCTGCCCTATCAATTTAATATATATTTTGGAATAAAAAAATTAGACCTATTGACTTGTCCAATTTTTATAGCCTAGTTCAATAATACAAAAATGTCACTTTTAAGGTTCTGAATGTTTATTGGAATGCAACTGTAATTCTTATATACAATACAATTAGGTGTTTGGGACCCTAACTTGGACTAGGGTTTGAGTCTAGACTATATAGATGAAGATTTAAGGTATGCCCATCTACTCAATTTCTTTTGGGCGTTATGATGATTGAAACCATTATCTTCCACACAAATCTTGAGAAAAATCTTTTAGTTCAAGATTATCTCTCTCTAATTGATTACTTTAATTTGTAAATTCATTATTGATGGTCTTTTGATAAAAATCTAATATATATGGATGGTCTCATTATTTCTACTTGAAATGAAATCAAATTGACTTAACTTATGCCTGCCTTCTCTATTGTGTATGGCTTAAACTGATGTTATTTATAGTACCGATACTTCTATACAACCATATATTAGGGCACACTACTTCTGCATAAAGTGTGATTTTTCCACTTGCTTATTTATAGAGCACACATATTTCCACCTGGGGTGCACTTTTTCCACCCACACTTTGGCATGAGATCCTATGGTGTCACAATCCTACTTATATAATATTAGTCTATGATGCATGCACTATTGATTATTGTGATATTATTGAAATATTTAAAGCAACATCAAAAGCCTCATCTATTTGACCTAATAACTATCTTGAATATACTTGTGCTTTTGAACTATCTAGTTGAATGGAATTCTTATTGTTTGGAATTTTCTTAAATGATTATCTTTTCCCTATTGAATGCCCAAATATTTTTATAATACATATACCCAATTTGTACAGACACATACTTCTCTTGATTCCTATTTTGTGGGTGTTGCTCTGAACCCAAGCATGTATATAAGTGTTACAGATGATGGCCCATGACATGTACCATAAAGTAGAACTTTGAGGATAGTCTGAGATGGTTAGGATGCCCTCTACAACTGGTCCTTTTTTTGGATAAAGTAAAATATTACTCATTTCTCAAAAGGTGTATAGGGGTGTAAGCAAAATCCTCGTATACTGTACAAGGTCTAAGAAAAACCCAACATATCCAGAGCCTCAGGTTTCACCCCTTTAAGGATACCCGAGCTACCTTTGGCAAATAAATGCAAACTATTTACAATATTGTCAAAAACTTTAAGGCTATCACAAGAACCCTTGCCGTGGAGTATGTTGTTTCTCTCATTCCAAACATGGAAGACAAGGCACATGAGAACAAGGCCCGTGAAACTTCTCCATCCAAGGTTGCATCTTGTATGGTTAAAGACCCAGATAAGGGCCTCATCCAAGACGTGTGGAGGGGAGCCACCCCAACCACATGTAAGGGACATTCTGCTCCAAAGATACTAGGAGAACTCACATCTGAAGATGATATGAGCATTGGTTTCAAATTCATTCTTGCACAATAGGCATCAGTTGTCCGCCACCAAGTACCATTTGGATAATCAATAAAAAGTTGGCAACCTGTTCAAAATGGCCTTGTAGGATGAAAGGCTCCATTTTGGACAATGAATTTTGTTCCATATGATAGGATCCCACATGACTTGCAGGCTGTTCCTGTTGATTCACCAAGGCTTGGGGCTATTGGCAGTCCAACTAGTTCTGGAAAGGCTGTAATAGTCACAGACATTAGGCCATATAAATATCATTTTCCTCCACATCTTGGAAGAGTTGTAGATAGGGGCAACACTTTGGATATCACCATATCTTCCCTTCATCCATGCAACCCAGAGGTTATCAGGCTTAATGAGCATGAGATAAATACTTATGGCTGTTGCGTTAAGGGTAATGCCATAATAATCAGGAATACCAAGCCCTCTTGTATGCCTAGGTTGAGAAACCGTGCTCCAGGAAATGACATGGGCTCTAGCGCTCCAAATAAAACCTACTACAATGGATCTAAACTTATGGAGGATGAATTCAGGTAATTCATCCATGCAGCACCAAAACCAAAATTTACTAGCGAGAACTGATTTAATGAGGACAACACACCCAACCATGGAGAGTTTTAGGCCCGTCCACTTGTCAACAGTGCATCGGAGATTGTCAACACAACCTTTGAAGTCAGCCCCACATCTGGTACCACAAACAATGGGAATGCCTAAGTATTTTGTGGGAAAGGCACCCTCAGATATGCCTATTGCTTCTTTAAGCCTCCCTCTTCTAGAGGTACAAGACTTAGACAAAAAGATTTGTGACTTGATGCCATTGATGTATAGACCTGTGATGTTACCAAACATGCGTAGTGTGCGCCACACCCCTTTATGAGATTTAGCATGCCCATATATGAATAAGAGAACATCATCAACAAAAATCATGTGTGCGTGCACTCTGGCATCATGGACTTTGAAAGGTTTGATGAGACCTTCCCTTTCATCATTGTTTATAAGACTTGTGAGATTTTCCATAACCAAAGAGAAAAGCAAGGGCGAGAGCGGATCACCCTGTCTCAAGCCGTTGGAAGCTTGGAACAAACCTTTAGGGGTCCTGTTAATTAGGAATGAGAAGGAAGTTGTCTCCACACATTTTTTAATTACATCAATGAATCTGGTTGAGAAGCCAAAACCATTCATGGTGGACCACAAGCCCTTCCAACTAACTTTATCATAGGCTTTGGAGATTTCCACCTTTATGCAAGCTTTCTTAGACTTAATTTTGACCTGAAAATCAAGAAGAAATTCAGAAGCAAGTAGAGAATTATCCTCTATATCCCTACGTTGGACAAAGGCTGATTGATTGTTTGATATCAGATTGGGCAGGAAGGTTTTCAGCCTGTTAGAAATCACCTTGGCTAGAATTTTGTAAAGCACAGAGCAGCAAGCGATAGGCCAGAAATCATTCATGATAGTAGCATTATTAATTTTGGGAATAAGCTTTATGAAAGCATGGTTGGATTGTCAAACCATCCTGACACCAACTAAGAACCATGACTTCCCTGCAAATATCATCACCAATGATGGGCCATGCTACTTGGAAAAATTTTGCATTAAACCCGTCGGGTCTGGGAGCTTTGGAAGCACCGATGGAGAAAGTAGCAGTCTTGATTTCCTCTTCAGACACTCTTATAAGTTAAGTTTGTAGCTTCTCGTATATTCCATGACACTCTTATGGGTTAAGAACAATGTAACTATATTCTTTTGAGATGATATAATAGCTATGATTTTTTAGATGCTAAATATTTATGTTGCTCATTCATAATTCTTTTGAGAAATAAAAACAAACCTAATCTATCATACTTGTTTGTGTATTTGGATCGGATGTGTATATTACTCAGTTAAGTAAGGAGTGGATGCCCTCTAGGGTTCCACTCCTCACACATTTGCTTCAACTCATGCTCAAGTGAGACCCCTATTCTACTCATTAGACAAAAATAATAAATATGCCTGGAGAGCACATGAAGATTACAATACATGAAATATCTAACAACATGTATATCGTAATGGATTTAAAATCCACAAACAACTGTTCAAAGATGATGTTTACGTCTATCCTTGGGAAGAAAATTGAAAGATCATAATAGTTTTTTATGTTTGAGAAGCATTACGCATAGTATGAGAGCTAGCATATTCTGGTATCCCATTATAAACTACATTGATAGTGTGACAATTTCATATAAAGTCTATACTCATATATTACATGCACTATCTCTCCATCTCCATTTTCCAATTTAATTTGTCATTATTTCATGAGCATACCCATTTAATATCCTATAGTATGTTGCAACATACAAATGCTTTGGGTACTTCTGTGGGAACTACAATACTTTTATATCATATAATTTTCTTTTAGGTTACGGTATAGTGTTCTATGATGCAACACAAGCTTCTTCATATGATATAATGAAAAACAACTAAAATAGTGTATTTTTGTACTATATTTAGTATTATGATACTTTATATATGATGAGGTATAAATGTACTGTGACTCCAATTGGGGTTTTAATTTAGGATCACTGGGGCCTTTGACAACTTTAAATGTAGGATATATAAGATACTTCAAGAATATGTTTTCCGGAATTGGAGTACTTTAATATGAAATGGGTGTACTTTTAGTTAACATCGAGGTGTGTTTTTCCAAATATAAGGTACTTCATTTCATATTCACTACATTTTAATTATAGTCATGGTTTTGAATAATAAAGGAGTTTACAAACTATTACATTCTTTAATTTCTAAAGTAGTTGTTAAATTATTGAGTATTTAATGATAACATTTAAGCAATTTGTTTGAAGATGAAAGATTGAAAAGTGGGACATGGATATGAAGAGTGAGAGGGAGAGGACTTGGAATCCTAACAATAGGAGTGAGAGGAGTGGGTTGGAACAATCATAATGAAAACTCCATCTAGTTTAGGTAAAACAAGGGGAGAGGAGCAATGACATTTTGTGCTCACCAATAGAAACTGTAGAAGTTTTATTTCACAATCTTGATGGGAAAAACTTATCACGCACTCAGACTCCCTCATACACCTAAGACTATTTGTACATACCTGATCTTTAGATCAAATATTTACAAAAATTGTATTAGAATATATAAACAAATCTTTTTATAATCAAGCTTTGAGGTTGTCCTCGAAACCTCCCAACTTGGCCATAGAGGACAAAGTTGAGGTTGTCCTCGAAACCAAGGTCTCGGATCAGGGCCCGATCAACGTAACGAGTAGGCTCGATTGACCGCTTCATTAACTCATCGTAGATCTTCTTCACGTCCACCGAGGGATGTGCAATTCTCAGACGGGGAATGGAGCCTGGAGGTGGTGGTATGAATGTATCGATCTCCATCGAAGTAGTACACGAGGAAGATGACGATCCAAGCCTCACCATGACAAAAAGGTCAAGGTCAAGGTGGACCAAGCTTTATGTTAGAGTTGCAGAATCTTATTTATACATATGAATAAGTCATATCTACTCTTCAACAGGGGACAATTATTGCACATCTATTTTAGTTCTTCTTCATATCACCTTCCCATGAGTTCCTAGAGGGAATGAAATCACACATGAACCCAGTGAAGGGAGACATAAGTCAACAAGACTAGTACTAAACACAATTATGGAGCTATTAAAAAAAGGATAAATAAAATGAAATATAGGTAAGTTTTCTTGGTGGAGTAAGGAAATATCAAGGAGATGATCTATTTACGATGTTAATTTTGAAAGGATACAACAATTCAATTTAGTAACCCGAAGGAGATTCTCAACTAATATCAAGATATAAATATTTTTAAAATGAAATGATCTATGAATTGGCACATGCAATCCATTTTTTTATATTCGCCAATGGTTAGGTGCCTACTGTTATCCCCTTTATGAGAGAACATAACTTTTACTTGTGGGGTTAAATTAGGGGACCTTTAATTGTTTATTATCCACTACACAGGGTTGGAGGATATGACCCACTGAATCTAGTAAGCTGAAGCTCTTAGCTGATATTTTGAGTTTTTGTGCCAATATCAAAATCATTCTGTTGGTATGTATGCCCTGAGAGACAATCATGGGATGATTGGTGGGATACATTAAGATTGATTTGATAAAGATCAAAGGCAAGCTTCTAATTCTTCCTGGTTCACTCATATGAGATAATGATAGAACAGATTGAATGTTTAGAGAATGACAATACTCAATGACGTATGCTTTCAGGTTAAGGACCTCAACGATGAAATCATACAGATGCTAAGAGTTTGTACATTCTTATTATGTCCCTAGTCGGATGTTATTGTGGAAGGTAGATAGACAACAATGACATACAAGACTAGATTGTGGTGTTGGTTGATGACATAATCTCGTTAGTCATGATATGGAGATATCAAACCAAACACAAAGGTACTTGTTAGAGAACAAGTGTACCAGACAGACCCACCGTGAGTTTGACACATGGGACCATGACATGGTAGTCACAGTCAGTTCTCACAGTGATGGTGGTGAGTGTGATTCTTTGACTTGAAATCACAACACTCAACACATGTCATTGGGCACACTTTGACATCATCAAACGCAGTCCTGAAACATGGGTTGTTATAAAGGTGATTATTGGGTGGCTTTGACACATGGGGCTTTTGAGGGGTGAGTGATAGATATGGGATTTGTCCCTCATGAGGGAGTTTGATATCCATGGCTACTTGATGAGTAGGATTGAGATAGGCGTGCATGCATGTGTGAATCAATATGTGATATTGATGTCATACATATCTCCTCCAATCTACTCTGAGATCAAGAAAGTGAATGAACATTGACAGGATGACTGTTCCATGCCTTGAGTTCATTCGGGATATTAGTGAAAAAGGAATTATACATTCACTGTAACACCATTCACGGATTGTAGGATTGAAAGTTGTTCTCCAACTTTCCTTTTCACTCGGGTAGCACTGATGTGCGACTAGGCACCGCTCTTTGCTTGTGAAGTCATAAGTGTTATGGACTTTCACTGCCAATGTGAAATGGACCTGCAGGGTCACACACATAGGATTTAACATGAAGAAGAGTTTATCCACAAACGATGTTTAGATTGATTACTAAAGGAGTTTAGTAGTTCAATTAACCACTAAATCAATTGATAGCTCAATATCATAGTGTCAAGGTGTTGGACCGATTGAATAGAGTATCAGATTGATTGAAACTACAATTGACTGATTTTGCACAGTCTGCACTCCCAACTGATCGGCTCATGTGATGAACTGATCAGCTCAGGTTGGTGAACTGATCGGCTCAAGACAGACTGAACCGACTGGTTCAAGGGTTGAACCGATCGGCTCAACTGGTCCAACTGAGATCATTTGGAAAGTCAGAAGACTATTTTGCAAATACAATTTGTTTCACTTGTACAAATTCGATTTGGATAAGGATTAATATTTGATTAGTTGGAAACAAATTTGAAAGTCAATTTGAGTTGGACCAGGACCACGAACTGATCCGCTCAGAAGTAAACCAATCAGCTCAGGTGCCTCAACCGATCGGTTGAGGTGTGAACCGATCGACTCACCTCCCCAACCGACCATTTCATGCTTGAAACAATCGGTTCAGGTGGCACATTAGGTTGTTTTGTAGAAAATCTCGAACCCTTCTACTCCTGTTTAAACCCGAATTGCCCGGGGTAGAGAATCCTATCTCATGACCCTCCTATATATATATAGGAGTAGTGGGGGATTCTCAGAACAACAACTTAGAACACCAGTTTCTCTGTAAAGTTGTCATTCTCTCTGGTTGTGGTAACCGAGAGAGCCCGAGCAAGTACTACCCGATAAGGGAGGCACAATAAGGGAAAGACAACTACAGAAAAACAACTAGTTACATGAGAGTGTTTTGGCGACTAGTACACTGACAGGAGGGTGCGACTCCTTCCAATTTCTTGTGGGACAAGGAGATCGGAGTTCTAGGTGGTCCGTGTGGACTACTTCAGAGTGGGAGACTTCTGCCGCTCAGAGGTCAATTGTCAATCTCGATAGTCCCGGTGAGACCAGGAGCTGCACAAACACCGTTCAAGACTAGAGGTGAAGACCGCGCAAGCCGCGAGGTATCGTCGCCGAGCAAGCCTCGAGACAAGGTATGAATCAACAAACCATCCTTCCTAATGTATAGACGTTGATGCAATTCCTTCATTTTGGGTTATGGGGAGAGAAATTTTTTGTTTGCTCTGCCTTCTCTGTCTCCCCTAAAACTCAACAGTGGTATCAAAGCCACGTCAACTACTCTATACTTTAGGATTATCGATGTGATCGATTTTAGTTTGTCGCCTTTATTTATTGCATACGATGCGAATAAAATTGGCTTTATGCATGTCCAATCCTAAATCCACAAATCCTAATATACATATATGATGTGTAATAAATGCACTCGATACGCGTTGCCCTTAAACGGGTTTTGTGGTGGATGTATAGCGTGGTTATGGCCTATAAACCCCATGTATGTGTGCTTGGTTTTATGTGGTTGCTTGCATCTCAGTCTGCGCACCGATTCCCTATCTCCTATTCCTGATGTAACTCGAGATAACTCAAGATTTCTTTCCTACCTTTGCTCCCCCCGAATGTAACTTCGGGTTTCCCTTTTCAAATGTAAATAGGATAGATATTTTTATATTTCCTGTTATGTCAAAGAACGGAGGACCATCTGACGATGACTGAGACGATCGGTTCAAGGCATGAACCGATCGGATGGCAATCCAGACGATTGGTTCGAGGAGCGAGACAATCAGGTGGCGGCCATGAGGAGATGCATGCCGACCAGGCAAACTGATCGATTGTAGGAGCCAACCGATCGGCTGGTGGCACCCAGACGACCGGCCAAGGCGAGTAGGTCATTCATGTGATGAGTTGATCTACTCAGAAGGCTATAACACTTCATCATGGACAAGTTGCATATGATGTAGACCTAGATGACCGTGATTCCTCTTAGCTCGAGGAATCACATTAGGATGGCCATAATCATCGCTTTTATCATTTCACATGTTTTCTGTGGGATATAGCATGTATATGATACATACTATGTATTGTGGTGATTGGATATGTATATGTACCTATAAAACCAAATCCATCATTAAATATTAAAGTTTTAGATGCCTTCCAAATGTGACACGTGAAAATCTTGATCGGCCAAGTGTGGGCACGCCCTAGCGTGGTGCACTGTCTATCTCGTGGAAGCGTGAAGGATGAATATGTGGGTCTGCCCTAGTAGGGTGCATATTCATCGTGTTGGCTTTGGGTTGGACTTAACAAGGTGACCTAGATATGATCTAGCACCTTGAGGCATGGAGGTGATCATGGCAAGGAGTAGCGCATGACATCTTTCAAGAGTTGCATATGATGCAATTGGAAAGAGTTGCCTACCTGGTAGATCTAAGTTGTGGGTGACAGTCCTAGCTGGTCCATGACTCAGAGGATTTCAGGATCTTGACCCACTAGAATATTGTACACTACAATCTTCCAAATTGATGGTGAGGGCTATCAATTTGAACAAAAATAGTGGGAGCAATAATTAATTAAAGTCCTAATTATATCGTCAACTTTTCAAATGAATCAAATAAGTTAAAAATTGAGTTTTGGACTAAATTGCATGTATTTCCTTTTGTAGTACAAATGACAACAAACAACAATCACTTTTCGTTGCGATTGGTCCTTGAAAAGGACAAACTGAATGGGACTAACTTCCATGATTGGTTTAGGACATTGAGAATTGTTCTCACTCAAGAGCAAAATCTCTATGTCCTAGATACTTCAATTCCAGAGGAACCTGCTCCTACCGCACCAAAGGTAGAAAGGGATGCTTATAAGAAGCATTCTGATGATGCCATTGATGCAAAGTGCTTGATGTTGTGCTCCATGAACCACGAGTTGCAGAGACAACATGAGAACATGGGTGTCATTGAGATGATTCAGCATCTCAAGAACATGTATGAAGATCAAGCACAACAAGAGAGATATGACGTCTCAAGGGCCCTGCTCAAGTGTGTCATGACAGAAGGAGATCCAGTTGGTCCTCACACACTCAAAATGATTGGGTATGTAGAGAACCTGACAAGATTGGGATTTCCCCTGAGCTAAGAGTTGGCTACTGATGTGATACTGCAATCGTTACCAGAATCCTATAGTCAGTTTGTGATGAACTACGACATGAACAACTTTGACAAGCCGTTGACAGAGTTATTGGACATGTTGAGGACAACCGAGGCACAGATGAAGAAGGACAAGCCTAAGTCTGTGATGATCATCAACAGTAAGAAAGGCAAGTCCAAGCGCAAGGGCAAGGGTAAGACTAAGAAAGGTTCTGATGCTAGTCAGCAACCCAAGTCATCTTCAACTCTCAAGGCCAAGGGAGGCATGACCAAGAGGGGCAATTTCCACCATTGTCAAAAGCCAGAACATTGGAAAAGGAATTGTCCACTCTATCTGGAAGAACTAAAGAAGAAGGAGGTGACATACGTCTCCACTTGAAGGTGTCATGAAATAAACTTATAACACTTTTAAGGTATATGATACCAAGATATAAAGTGTAAAGCACCCAATAAATGGGGAAATGTTGCCACCATAGATAGGAGTACTTTAGTTTATTTTTAGCCTTAAAGGCATGTAATAGAGTTACAAACTGCTATTTCATATTTGCCAATGGATAGAAACACTTTAATTTTTTTGCATATTGTATGACAATGATGGCAATTAATAAAGTTAATGTTTCAATCTTTGTGGCAATGCCTTGCTTATCTTGTGGTACTTGGTATGCATAAGATAAAATGACACCTAAAAGTTATTGATAACTCAAACAATCAAATTAGCATAAATCATGAGAAATTCATTTCTAGTTTCCATATGATGGATAAATCTAGACTCTTTTAGTTAGAGAACCAGTAAGAGACATGAATCTCTTAAACATGATTAATCAATCTTCACTAGTGGTAGTGGGAGAATGATTATCCTATTAGGTATAATACATGTGATGTATTTACATACCTATTAGAATTAATGCTAAGTACTTCAAACAGTGTTTAGAGAAATACCATTATGAATATCTTAAAGTGTTCAAGAATATCATAGATGAAGTACGAATTTGGTAAAGTGTTAGTTCTTGATGTGATCAAGGCATAATGATACTTAAACCAAATGTTTGAGAACCTTGTGAGTGATTATGATAGTATATCATAATGAGCTCATGATTAAGGCATGGTGATGTCTAAATCAAAAGGAGTCATACTCTAAGTAGTTAGAGGATGATTATCAAATAAATAAGTTCTTCTTAAATAAAGAATACCCCACACTAATAAAGGACATTAAGAATCACAAAGGGTTGTGAGTTCTTATATCCTTGACAGATACACCTCGATGATCTATGTGATGAGTTGGTCATGTGATGAGTCAACTATCTAGATAAATATGAGGAACCAGATTTTGAGTTATGGTTTATGACCGTTACATCCTAAATATCTTCCATGTGAACCATAAGGTATGACCTTGATGGTGGCACTCATTGGGATGAAATCCATAAGTGCGAATGAGTCTTAAGCATTAAGACACATGGATAAAATTTTGAGAAGGATGATGTTTGTTGATTGCAACTTAATGACTAAGAGATTTGGCATACAGATACTAAAACCACATTCCTATGAGGAATAAGACAAGGATGTTTATGTGACACAACCTATAAGGTTTATGAATCCATTATTGCAAATGAAGTCTATAATTTGCAATGGACTAATCAATGTGATTGATTGAGTATAAGCAACTCAGAGCTGGATCTTCACTTTGATGATATAGTCAAAGGGTTTGACTGATATGTCAAAGATAGAGAGAGATCTGTGATTTAGTGGGAGCGTATTCACATTCCACATGTTGATGTGAAATGGAGATGTTCTAGAATGGAAATTCAAAAGTGGAAATTATCTTTAAGGAAGATAGGGATGTTTCCTATGTGATAGGAATAGAGATCTATAGAGATAGTTCTTGAAAACCTCTTGACCTGAAAAGAGAGAGCATACATTGGCAATCTGTACTGAAGGGTTCAGTATGCACAGATTCAGTGGGAGAAAATGTGTCGATGTTACATAAGGAGAAATCTTCTTTCTTATCTTACGAAAGAGCAACCGGGAAATAGATTAACCGTAACAAGTCCTTTTGTATGGTGGCCAACAATGATCAAGTGGTTGTTAATACAATAGCGAAAACATTCGACATAATGGGGATGGTGAATTCCTTTACTTATTTGGGTGTTCCTATTATGCAAGGATCATATGAAGCTAATCCATTTCGAGTATCTCATCTTTAAGGTCAATAGAAAAATAGCTTCTCGAAAAGCTAGATTATTTTCTTTTGTAGGTAGAAAGATGCTGATTGCCCACGTTCTTACATCTATTGCGATATATAAGGCCGCAACTATTGGTATCCCAGATGGCATCATAAAGAGAATTGAATCCATGTTATCCATATTCCTATGACCGGATCGTACTAACCACATGCGGAGAGCTTGGGTAGCATGGAGCAATGTTGCAACCCCGACGAGACTTGGGGGCCTGGATGTTGAGCCCATTTCTTCTATCAACTAGACTTTTATAGCCAAATCCTGCTGGGAAATCATCGTGAGATCCTCTCTCTGGGCATCGTTCTACAAGTACAAATACAGAAGCTTGAACATACATCGATCGGGTAGTTTCCCCCAACTTTGAAGATGAGCTCACATGCATTCCCATATTGGAAACATATATGGAAGCTCTTCCCCAGAATTTACCCTCACTATCAATGGGTGATTGGTAGAGGTGATATCTCATTTTGGGATGATCTATGGTGTCAAGATTGTCTAGCTGACAAGGACTTATCTCCAATGAACATGCATCTAGACTTCAGGGTACATGATTTCTAGATTCCTGGATATGGATGGGATTGGGCATCCCTGAGTATGATCATAAATGATGCAGGAATAGCCCAGATCAATGACACTGATGGTGCTGTTTTTACAGAGGATGACCGCATAGTGTGGGAACCTAACCCCACAAGGAGCTTCTCTCTTAAGTCAGTAAAGAATGTTCTGAGGAATGATGCATATGATACTCGATTTTCTTGCTTAGAACAGGTGTGGAAGATCGATGCACCTAAGACCAGCACCGTGCTATGGAAAGTGGTGAGGAGGGCACTGTTAGGAAATTGTGGTGGGTAAGTGAGATGCTTTGTAAGACTAAAAGTGCAAGATTTAACGTGGAAAACTCTCCCCAAAACTAGGAAAGAAAAACTACAGGGCAATACTGACCAACAAGCACCATATAATCAAGATTACAACTCACATTGTCCAAATTTAATTACCCCTAAATCTGGATAGCTCCCCCCCACACGAGAACAAAGATAGAAAGAACAAAATTACACCCCATGTGTACAAACCCTCACTTATCTTTTTCTCCTCACGACATTACTGCCGCTATTGGGATTGCTTTTTGTCACTGTGACTCATTGACCGAGTTGCCTCTTCTCCTAACGAGGTCACCTACCTTGCTTCCATATTCTTAGTACTTGTTCTAGTTGGCATATCCAACTAGAACTCCCACATACCGCCACAACTCTCTCTGCCTGAGAGAGTCAATACACATCCTTGACTAATCAGACAAACGTTGTCGTTGTCGTGTCACTAATAGTGTGCCACAAACCGGTGTGCATTTTCTGTTACTTAGATCCGCCGTTGTAGTTGATGCACCACTTATGTGTCGTTGAATGATGTGCGTCCTCCACTGACTGGACAATCCACCATCATTTCTGTAGCCACCGACTAATGAGTGTCTTCCTCTGCTCAGATACGCCGTAGTTGATGTCAATGTCGCAACACCAATAAATTGCTACCAACTAATGTGCGTCCTCCGCTACTTGGACCCGCCTCTGTTGTCGATGCACTACCGTTGTATTTCCGACTGCCAACCACTACTTTGACTCAAGGCAAAGTCGTTGGCCCTCTCTCATCCACAAGAGAGCTGCACTTTTGGTGCACCCAATGTGCCACCAACTATCAGCCGCTACTTTGTTTCAAGGCAAAGTCACTGACCCTTTCTTACCACAAGAGAGCACCACCAATTGTTATTATTTTCTGGCTCTTCTACCACATAAGACACCAACAACCAACAACTGGTGGGATCACACACCAACCGGTGGGATGATCTTAATGGCCTCCCTAAGGGCCTCTATTTATAGGCCTCCATGCATGTGATTGCAACCAGGAATTCTAGTCCTAGTTCAAATCCTAGTCCAACTCCATGTTGTACATATCCACCTTCTTTTCTTCTTGGACTCAACTCATATTAGGATCGGCAACACAAAATACCAACTACAATTAAATCCTAATCCAATTCTAATGTTGTATGTAAGGAGCCATCTTCTTTCCTTCTTAGATTTAATTTCCATTAGGATTGGTTCCATTAGGACTGGAAACACAAGCCAACTCCTATTAAGTCTAAATCCCAATAGGACATGGGTCAGAACCTTCCGATCCCAACAATCTCCCCCTCCGGCCCATGAGGGAGATTTTGTTTTTAAGGATCATCTGGAGTATCTTCTGTACCCTACCACCACATGTGATAGATCTAATCTCCTCAAACATGTCAGCACCATGTCATCTTCATCCATCTCATTGAAGTCCCACTATGACTTCACTCTGTTCCCAGACAATTGAGAAGAAGTATCATGCCAATGTCGCTTCTTTCTCCATGTCTGCACCTGGAACATTGTAAGCTCCCCCTGATCGATTAATCGAGCCATATCTGATGAAGAACGTATTTCTGACCTTCTGTACCAAGGCTCAAAATCCCTTTGATAAGGCACCCCCTGTCTATGCAACTCCTCTGTAAAAGTTTGATCCTCCACTTCGAATTTAAGAGTTGAACACACATTGCATTGCCCTTCTTCTTCACACACATGTTGCCTTGACGAAGGCTTTGGAGAGACCTTGTCTGACTGGGAGCCATCCTACTACATATTGTTGCCCTTCTAGATTGTATTCCACATCTCAAACATGCGACATTATGTGATCGCTTCTTGTCAACGTTGCCCTTCCTGTCTTTAGACGCCATCTCACTACGCCCACTACATCTTTTGAACCTTGCTCTAATACCACTTGTTAGGAAATTATGGTGGGTAAGTGAGATGTTCTGCAAGACTGAAAGCGTAAGATTTAACGTGGAAAACTCTTCCCAAAACTAGAAGAGAAAAACCACAGGGTAATACTGACCAACAAGTACTATGTAATCAAGATTACAACTCAAACTTTTCATATTTAATTACCCCGAAATCCAGATAGCTCCCCCCATATGAGAACAAAGATAGGAAGAATAAAATTACACCCAATGTGTACAAACCCTCACTTATCTTTTTCTCCCCACGACACCGCCGTAACTGTTCAGATTGCTTGTTGTCACTGCGACAGTTGACCGGGTCACCTCTTCTCCTGACGAGGTCGCCTACATCACTTCCATCTTCTTGGTACTTGTTCTAGTTGACACCTCCAACTAAAACTCTTACGTACCGCCACAACTCTCTCCGTATGAGAGAGTCGCTATGCATCCTCCGCTAATCGGACAGACCTTTGTCGTTGTCACGTCACCAATAGTGTGTCACCAACTGGTGTGCGTCTTCCGCTGCTCAGATTCGCCATCGTAGTTGATGCACCACCTATGTGTCGCTGACTGATGTGCATCCTCCACTGACTGAATAGTCCGCCATCATTTCTGTAGCCACCGACTGATGAGCGTTTTCCTCTGCTTGGATGCGCCGTAGTCGATGTCGATGTCACAGTACCAACAAAGTGCCACCAACTAATATGCGTTCTCCACTACTCGGACCCACCTCCGTTGTCGATGCACTGCCGTTGTGTTGCCGACTGCCAACCACTACTTTGTCTCAAGGCAAAGTCGTTGACCCTCTCTCATCCACAGAGAGCTGCACTGTTGGTGCACCCACTGTGCCACCAGCTATCAGCCGCTACTTTGCTTCAAGGCAAAGTCGCCGACTCTCTCTTACCACAAGAGAGCACCACCAATTGTTATTATTTTCTGACTCTTCTACATAGAAGGCACCAACAACCAATAACTTGTGGGATCACACACCAACCTGTGAGATGATTTCAATGGCCTCCCCGAGGGCCTCTATTTATAGGCCTCCATGCATGTGATTGCAACCAGTAATTCAAGTCCTAGTTCAAATCCTAGGCCAACTCCATGTTGCACATAGCCACCTTCTTTTCTTCTTGGACTCAATTCATATTAGGATTGACAACACAAAATACCAACTCCAATTAAATCCTAATCTAATTCTAATGTTGCACATAAGGAGAAATCTTCTTTCCTTCTTGAATTTAATTTCTATTATGATTAGAAACACAAAACAACTCCTATTAAGTCCAAATCTCAATAGGACATGGGCCAGAACCTTCCGATCACAACAGGCGCTACCCATCGATGACAACATCTACAGATGTTGCATCCGGCTTGCTTCAAGGTGCAACTGCTGTAAGGAACCACAGGTTGAGACTTCACAGCATCTTTTCTTCAGCAGTCACCTGGCACAGAATTTTTGGTCAAAGTTCTCTGCGATTGCGGGCAAGGATGCCCCAAGTACCGGCTCCACGTTAGAATATTAAACACGAGATCTGCTAAGGCATGGATAGCTCACAGGTTAGCAGCCCTCATTCCCTGGTGCATCTGGCGAGCATGCTACAAGGCCCGCTTTGAAGGCAAAAGAGTGTCCTCTAATGCTGAATGGCATAACATTCTTTTTGATTTGAAAAAAAACTTGGAACAGAGAGCTTTTGATCATATTGAGGAGCCGGACTTCTACACCCAGCTCAAGAAGGATCCCAGACAGAAGTTAAAGCATATTAAACTGTATAAATGGATACGGCCGGATCTCAATAACCTTAAGATGAATATCACGACTGGTAAGAGTAGGGATAGCCACGGAAACGTGAGAAGATGGTGTTATTCATATAAGAGTATACCAGAGTTGTGATATTCATATAAGAGTATACCAGAGTTGTGAATCTCAATAGGAGCAGCCTCACTCCACATTCATATAGTTGGACTTTCATCAAGCATATATTGCAGTATATACACCACCATTAATGACTATGAAATCCATTAAGAAATATATTCAACTAAATCATTGCAAATTGTTGTTTACATCATAAGAATGAGATACATTTATTACAACACATCGAGTCCTCTAGCGACTTAGTTTTTCCCATCGAACCTTCTTCCCGGGATCACCGTTCATGAAGGTTGGGTGTCCATCACTTCGACTTCTGGTATGGGCATAGTCTCATTCTCCTCGATGTATCACTCACCCGTCTTTGACTTAATGACTTTGTCAGAAGATCGGCCAAATTTAATTTTGACTTTACATAATCCATTGAGATTATGCTATCACATACAAGCTGCCTCACAATATTGTGACGTAGACGAATATGTCTACTCTTCCCATTATAAACTTTTTTTTTAGCTCTTGCTATGGCAGCTTGATTATCACAGTGTATAAACACTGGTGGAGAAGGTTTCTCCCAAATGAGAAGATCCATTAGAACATGTCTTAGCCATTCAGCTTCAGTTCCAGCATTTTCTAAGGCAATAAACTCAGATTCCATAATGGAACGAGCTATACATGTTTGCTTGGAGGATTTCCAAGACACAACACCTCTACCCATAATGAAGATGTAACCACTTGTAGATTTCAATTCATATGAATTAGAAATCCAATTGGCATCACAATATCCTTCTAACACAGTTGGAGATCCACAAAAAATCAATCCATGATTAATTGTTCCTTTAAGGTATCTTAAAACCCTATGTAGATCATCCCAATGATCCTTGTTAGGATTTTGAGTATATCTACTTAATCTCCCCACTGCATATGCTAGATCTGGACGAGTACAATTCATTAAGTACATCATGCTTCCAATTACTTGTGCATATTTGACTTGTTGAATGCTAGTACTTTTATTTTTCTTAAGATGGCAATTAGAATTAAAAGGTGTACTTATTGGCTTACAATCAAATATTGAAAACCTTTTGAGAATTTTCTCAACATAATGTTCTTGGGATAGCATGATGTAATCATCATGTTTAAGGAGTTTAATTCCTAAGATTACATCTGCTTCACCCATATCTTTCATGTCAAAATTAGAAGCCAAGAAGCCTTTTGTACTATTTATAACATCAATATTAGTGCCAAAAATAAGCATGTCATTTACATAGAGACATATAATAACACAACCTTGGTTATTGACTTTAGAATATATACACTTATGTCCTTCATTTATATGGAATCCATATGATACAATTACCTTATCAAATTTCTCATGCCACTATTTAGGTGCTTGTTTCAAGCCATAGAGAGATTTGATTAGTTTACATATCATATGTTCTTTTCCCGAAACTACATAACCTTCGGGTTGATCCATATAAATTTCTTCATCCAAATCTTACATTCCAGAAAGCAGTTTTAACATCCATTTGATGTATAATTAATTTCTTAATAGATGCCAAAGCAATTAAAATTTTGATTGAAGAGATTCTAGTAACAGGAGAAAAGGTATCAAAATAGTCAATATCCTTTTGTTGTTTATATCCCTCGGCAACCAAACGAGCTTTGTATTTATCTACAATCCTATATGTTTTCAATTTTCTTTTAAATATCTATTTACTTCCTATGGGTTTAATACCTGGTGGAAGTTCCACTAGTTCCCATGTATGATTAGATAATATAGATTCAATCTCACTATTAATTGCTTCCTTCCATAAAGAGGAATCAGTTGAATTAATAACATCATTGTAAGATTGAGGGTCATTATCCACTATGAAGGAATAGAAATCATCACCAAGATTATTTTCCTTCCTCATCCTAGTGGATCTTCTAGGTTCTATATCATTAGGTTCTAAATCATCATTAGAATTTGATGTACTTGGGATATTCTCTAAAATTTCATTTTAATGATAAGATAATTTTTCTAAGGGAGTTTTCATATGAAAGATATGCTAAAAAATTCAACATTTTTAGATTCAACAATTGTATTAGGTTCTACAACATTGTTGCCACTTCTAATAACCAAAAATCTATATGCGGCACTATTTTGAGCATAACCTATAAAAATACCATCTAGGGTTCTAGATCCCAATTTTCATTTCTTAGGCTCAGTTAATAAGACTTTAGCTATTCACCCCACACTTTGAGATATTTCAAATTAGGAGGATATCCTTTCCATAATTCATATGGTGTCTTATTTGTCTTCCTACTAGGGATGCTATTTTGAAGAAAACAAGATGACAAAATCGCTTCCCCCCACAAGTTGTTGGGTGCGCCTGAATTGATTAAAATAGAATTCATCATTTCTTTTAGAGTTTTATTTTTACGTTCAGCAATTTCATTTGATTGAAGCGAATATGGAGGTGTGTATTCATGTATAATACCATGGTTTACACAAAAAATCATTAAAAGGAGAATAATCATATTCACCACCCCTATCTGAGTGAAGACGCTTTATTTTCTTATTAAGTTGATTCTCTACTTCTGTTTTATATTTAACAAACATTCCAAAAGCTTCATCTTTTGAATGTAGTAAATATAATTTTGTATATCGTGAGAAATCATCTACAAAAATAATATAGAAACGTTTCCCACCTCTAGATAGATTTCCTTTTAAATCTCCAAGATCGGTGTGTACTAAATCTAGTAATTCAGAATTTCTTTGTAAAATTTGAGGACACGATTTCTTGGTAGATTTAGTTTCAGTACATATTTGACATTTATTATTTAAATTAACAACACCATTAATATCCTTTAGGAAACCTAAATATTTCATGCATTGTAAGTATTTAAAATTAACATGTCCTAATCTATTATGCCATATATAAAAAGAATCAACGATATAAGCAGAAGGACTTATTTCATTAGTATAAGAGTTTGGTACATTCAGTAGAAAGAGCCCATTAGAGAAGTAACCCATGCCTAGGTAGTCTCCAGACTTGGTGAGGATGACTTTGTTTGATTCAAAGGACACTTTCACCCCAAACTTAACAAGTTGAGAAACAAAAATTAAATTAACATGAACACATCTTTGATCAACAAATTTTTTCCAGAAGTCATCTTGATCATGACATTGTCCTTTCCAGTCACAGGAGAAGCAGTAGAGTTGCCCATGACAACCCGGTGTTCCTCCTACCCTACCTCAGTGTAGGTCACGAAAGCATCTCTGTTGCCACTGATGTGGCGACTAGCCCCCGAGTCAATGATCCAATCGTTCTGGTGGAATGATCCCATGCTGACAATGTTGACAAATGCCACAAATACGTCCTCCGTGACAATGTTGGTTGATGTATCCTTCGAATCCTGGACTGCTTGTTTCTTCCTATGCCTGCATTTAGGAGAAATATGACCAGGTTTGCCACAAACATAACAAAAAATATTCTTTTTATTAATATCTTTGTTTCCTTTATATTTATTCTTTTTTTCTTTCCCATTCTTATTTTTTCAGTTATTTTTAGACTGATCAGTAGAAACTTTATTTTCTTTAACTTCATTACTAACGAAGTTAGCAGTACATGACAACTCTTTATTTAGTTTAGATTTTTCTCTAGTACGATTTTGATCTTCAACTCGGATATGTATTATTACATCATCCAGTGACATAGTCTTTCTTTTGTGCTTTAAATTATTCTTGTAATGTTTCCAAGAACCAGACAGTTTTTTAATTAAAGAACCCACAACGAAAGACTGAGGAAGATCAATTCTTTCATTTTTCAAATCATGAAGTAAAATTTAAAATTCATGAATTTGAGTTGTAATTTCTTTATCTTCATTCATATGAAAATTTAAAAAATTTGCAACAGTAAATTTTTGGGTAGAAGCTTCTTCGAGAATGTATTTCTTATTCAGACTTTTCTAAATTTTGGATGCATTTTAATTGGAAAGTAACCATCAAACAGTTGGTTAGATAATGTACTTAGAATCACATGTTGACAAATGCGATTTGCTTTTTCCCAATCAATAGAATAATTTTCAGGTTTGGGTTCAGTTAAAGCAAAGAGACATTAGAAACTTCTAAAGCAGTAATAATTTTTTCTTACCAACGCATGTAGTGTTGTCCATTAAACTGTTCAATTTTCGTAACATCAGGCACTGGTGTTTGCGAAACAGTAGAAACAGTAACAATTTAGTTGTTATTGTTAGAGGGTGTCACAGGCGTAAAGGGGGTTTCAAGAACGAAATACTCTTAAGATTGTTATTCGTATAAGGGTACTAACCGCGTTTGAAGGCGTAAACGTATAAGAGTATCAGAGTTGCGCTGAGGCGTGCGAGATGCACTGTCCTTAAGAGTATTTCCGTGGTACTCGACGGAGAACGCCTGTGCAATAGTCTCCTGCGCGGCTACTCTCCCAGGATCCAACAACGTGTGTCAACGTGAAGCGTGCACACACAGTCACGACGACGGGCGAAAGACAAGCGACCGTTCTTCCAGTGGACAGACTGTAGGCGACAAAGAAGGGAGGAAGAAGAAACGAGAGAAGTTTCTGACAGCGGAAAACAAACATAAATAACAGGAAAAAATACAAGGAAAGGGCGCGTTGCGGTTAGGAAGCCGGGGCCGTGCCCATGCAAGAGGCTCTGGGAGGTCGGACTTGCACCCTCCATGCACGCAAGATGCGACATGCGTCGATGCGCCCGGTTAAAGAGTTTCCGGACCGGACCGGCCCAAACTCACTTGGGCAGCCCCAACATGCGCATGCGAAGCCCACATTCTATTTTATTCCTCAAATATTATATAGACTAGCAGCCATATATCAAACCCACGAAAGTTCCTGATACTAGCAATATGGGACAAAATGTTTTGTTTTGAAATACACCAGAAATCACAACCGATGGGCTGCGGGTCTGGTGAGAAACTCTAATGGATTCATGAGGCTGGCATTCAGGGTTTGGCTCAGGTCTAAGGATGTTGTTTCCGCGTATATCCATGCCTGTGTGGTTGGCTTGAAGGTTGCTGATGACCACAATTTACAGGTCTCAATACTTGAGGTCGATCGATAAGAGTTACCTTTACGGCATTTTGTGGAATGAGGTAGAGGCACCTTGGAGGGTTTTGTCTGTTGTAAGAGAGCTAAAGAAAGAGCTGGAAGATGCAGCTATCATAGGCAACAAGGTGCACCACATTATTAATTCTACACGAGAGTTTTAGGTTGGTGGGGTAGCTGCCATGATGGGCCGTTCTTCTGTGTTGATCCCAACCTTTTACCCATGAAGATTAGGGGAATGATGATTATGGAGAGGCGGGGGGATCCCGGATCCCTTATGTTACCACATACAGGGACTTGGCTGATGATTTGTGATTGCATGTGCACATGTCCTTACACAGGCTTTTGTCCGTTGATGATGTATCAGGTGGGGGTGTGATGTGCTTTGTGGCTGGGATGATAACCGTACTTTATAAGCGGTAGTTGTATTTTTGCTGTTTTGCCCACACGAGGAGAGTGGGATAAATAAGAAGATCTCCTGGCTTGTTTTAAAAAATGTGATAAGCAACGGGTCAATAACGGAAACAATAAAGTCTCCAACGTCATTTTATGTTTTGTATTTTATTTTGTACTAACTGCGTATACGATATATATCATGTCTATAATTCAACCTATACTAGACATGAACTCGTGCTATGCACGGATGCCTTAGTAGATTGTAATGAGTAATTTATATGTTGCACTTTAAGAAAAAAAGATGCAATAAATATGTACAATACATATAATAATTGGCCTTCTAATACATACAAGGACCTTTATGTAATTTTTAAAAATAATGGAGAAAATTATATGCAACTCCCCTCCGTGGGCTTTCTTATATAGTATAGATGAGTCCCCTAATATAATATATAATTTTAAAAATAAAAAGAGAAAAGTGTGCATGGTCTATTATGTAATCTCAAAAAATAATAGAGAAAATTGCATGTAACCCCTATGTGGGATTTCTAATATAGTATAGACGTGTCTCCTAATATAATATATAATTTTAAAAAATCAAAGAAAAAAGTGTGGTGTACACACATGAACCATTATGTATTTTCAAAAAATAATGGAGACAAATGCATGCAAGCCCCTCCACGAGCTTTCTTTTATAGTATAGATGAGTCCCTTAATATAATATAAATGTGAAATATTTAAAGAGAAAAGTGTGGTGTACACCCATGGACGATTATGTAATTTTAAAAAATAATGGGGAAAATTACATGCAACCCCTCCATGAGCTTTCTTATATAGTATAGATGAGTCTCCTAATATACTGTATAATTTAAATATTTATACAGAAAAATATGGCTTATAGACACATGGACCATTATGTAATTTAAAAAAAATAATAGAGAAAATTGCATGCAACCCCTCTGTAGACTTTCTTATATAGTATAGATGAGTCTCTTAATATAATATATAGTTTAAAATATTTTAAGAGAAAAGTGTGGTGTACACACACAAGGAACATTTAGTAATTTAAAAAATAATAGAGAAAATTACATGCAACTCCATCTACGGGCTTTCTTATATAGTATAGATGAGTCTTCTAATAAAATATATAATTGAAAAAATCTAAAGAGGAAAGTGTGGTGCACACATGGATCATTATGTAATTTCAAAAAATAATAGAGAAAATTACATGCAAGCCCTCAACAACCTCTCTTATATAGATGAGTCTCCTAATATAATATATAATTTACAAAATTTAAACAGAAAAGTGTGGTGTACACACAGATGGACCATTATGTAATTTTAAAAAATAATAGAGAAAATTGAATGCAACCCCCTCCACGAGCTTTCTTATATAGTACAGATGAGTCTCCTAATATAATATATAATTTAAAAAAATTAAATAGAAAAGTGTGGTGTACACACATGACCATTATGTAATTTCAAACAAAAAGGAGAAAATTACATGCAACCCCTCCTCAGGCTTTCTTATATAGTATAGATGCGTCTTTAAATTTAATGTATAATTTAAAAATAAAGAGAAAGGTGTGGTGTTCACCTACAAGGATCATTATAAAATTTCAAAAAAAAAAAGAGAAAATTGAATGCAACCCCCTCTACGGGCTTTCTTATATATTATAGATGAATCTCCTAATATAATATATAATTTAAATAGAAAAGTATGGTGTACACACACATTGACCTTCATGTAATTTCAAAAATAATAAAGAAAATTGCATGAAACCCCTCCGTCGATTTTCTTATATAGTATAGACGAGTCTCCTAATATAATATATAACTTAAAAAATTTAAAGAGAAAAGTGTGGTGTACACACATGGACCATTATGTAATTTTAAAAAATAATGGAAAAAATTGAATGCTTTACCTTATATCATATAAAATTATAAAAAGATTTTTTTTAGTATACACATAGGGACATGTGTGTAATTTCAGAAAATGTTCAAAAAAATTGCTTTAGTAATCCTGAACAGCTTAAAAATTTAAAGAGAAAACTATGATGTACACACACAAGGACCATTATGTAATTTCAAAAAATTAATAGAGAAAATTGAATGTTTCACCTTATACCATATATAATTGTAAAAAAAAGAATTTAGTGTACACACATGGACCTGTTTGTAATTTTAGAAAATGTTGGAAATAATTGCTTTCGTAATCCTGAACGGCTTGATATATATAGTATAAAGTAGGTCTGAAGTAACCGTTGTGTATTTTTCTCTTTTATTCATCATGCTATGTATGTATGTAAGTTCTTTTTTGAAAATTTAAACTAGAGTTTTACTCCGCCTTTTCTTATATACTATAATGCAACATGTGAGAATCAACTAGGCCCCTCTTGATAACCCACATATTTAGCCAATTTGTGTGCACCACTTGGCCATACATGCTTGCTTCACTACCAATCTATCTGAGTCAAAATTCAAAATTCTGTCTGTTCGTATGACCTTTTTTGAGGTCAATGCTATTTTATGGTAGTGTAGAGTCAACCCAACTAGGGATTCCTAGTCTTGCCTTTCTAAACGTTGGAAATTCCATTGATTTTCCATGCTTTGACATACAAAATGTTCTCTTTCAATTGTATATGGAGTTTGCACAATAAGGCCAAGTCCCTTGTTCTGGAAATAAAATTTCAAGGCCAGTATTAGGGGATGACATCAAGAAATTATGTCCAATTAAATAAAAAATTCACAAGCTTCATATAACCAAAGAAACATCTTGTTAAAAAAACACGCTACACATTCAATTCATGCAAATAGAATGAAAACCAAAAAAGAGGATGGACTGGGTTTTTGATCAGTTTTTTTTTTGCCCAAGTAAGTTTGCAGACTACTTACAGAACAACACTCCATGTGTTTAAAGTTCTTAAGAAAAATATTTTCCAAATGGTAGTATCTTGGAGGTCCGATTTAGTCTAAACCCCGATTTCACATGAAGAAAAATATGGGTTGCCAAATCTCTTATCAAGGAAGGAATTCAATGGAGAACATATAATGTGAGAAATATTAATATTTGGAATGACAACTAGATCTATGGGGCGAAAGACCCATTATCGCACATACAAGGTGACAATAACAATGAACCTTTTGTGGTCACTCATCTACTTGTTGAGGATTGATGGATGAACTTTTTATTCACGATTCCCACACCATGCCAGACTCCTCCATACTAGATTTGTTAGGGTTCATCTAGTAGAATCCCAAGTCGACAAGAAATCTCCCCTTCGTCCCCTATTTCATAACCTGATGATGATGCTAGGCCATCGAACATTGGAATATATAAAAGGCATCCCCGAAACCTTGCCCAGACATCAGAGAACCAAACCCTGATACCAGTTTAGGGCTCATCTGGTGTTCCAATGGTTTGCGAGCCCCACCAATCCTTAGAAAACTCTTGTGGAGGTTCCAGGAAGCTTCAAAGTATTTTGGTTTAGCGCTATACAAGGTAATTGATAATTTTTCCCTTTTTACAACTTTGGTTGCTTCTCCGACGACCCAACTATGTCATCTGCCTCTCTAAGTTGCTATTAGCCCCACTTTCTCCTCACCCACCGTCGATGGGGTGTTTCAAACTCATCTAAGCCTTTAGGCCTTGTTGGTCCCGTCTCCTGCAAATTCTATGATCTAGACACCCCAACCAACCATTCACGATCACTGCCGGTTGAACCAGGCAGGCTATGTCAAGTTCAATGCAATTCTTAAAATCAACTTCTTGTACATTGTATGATGTTTGTATCAAATTTAAGTAATTTCCCCAATGACATGCCCATTTTGTGGAGATCACATGGTCATAGAGATGAAGTGTTAGATCAATATAACTTTTTCAAGTAACAACTTTTGAAGGATTTCCTGCATTGGAAGAAAATTCCAGTCTAATGTATAACCATGAGGGAGTAAACATACTTATACTAAGGTCCATTTTTTAGGACACAACAAGGAATACATTGCAATTGTAAAGAACAACTATAAATGGAAAACAATGATATTAGATCCTCTATAAACTTGGACAGGAAAATGAACGTCTAAAAGAGATCTATATTATGAATATAGATTGCAAAATGATATATTCAACAAAATGTTATGCTCAATATCATTCCATAGGTAAAGTGTGTTGAGAGTCATCTTGTGGAGTTCCTTTGCTTAGGAATACACTAATATTGTCCTGACCAAATTGTGATAACGAATGTAGTGGAAATGTGAGACCTCACCTTTTATATGTGTAGAATTATGAACCTTCATGACAAACTTAATATGAGACATATCCCATGACTTATTTTACCATGATTTATGTTTTCCTATTAATTATGTGGTATATATTTGAACTCACTTATATAGTAGAATATAAAATCATGTTTCTTGATAATTCACATGTATTTTTTAAATGACATGGAGAAGATATGGTTAAAATTTGGTTCAGTGACATATAGAAATTCCCAAACTCAAAAAAAGTTGTTCCTTATAGCTTACATAAATTGATTGGATCACTCGATGCTTCTTTAGGCTTGGATTTGGCTCATGGATGGCATAAACAGACTAAAGCACATTGGGTGAGGCACTTAAACGGTAGGAGTTGGTTGATGCATTTCTAGGTCAGGTCAAAGGAAGACCAACCCAAATCAATGCACCCAACCTTGATGGATACGACCCATCTATGATTGATGCAGGTTGATGCAATTCAAATGTGCATGTTTTAGGTTGTCTAGACAAACTTCTCAGACTGATGCATCCATTCTATGTGTTGTTGTGACCAATAAGAGGTTGAATAAAAAAACAAGAGGTCAAAACATGTAATTTTAAATGCATCTTCAGACTGAAATTATTTTTTTTCACAAACCACCCTACATATATGTACTTCCTTGACCTTAAAACATATGTTTGATATTCTAGAACTTTCAGGAGTTGTTACTAAGTTGATTGAGGAAAAATCACAGAGAAAAGGCCATTAGGTTGGTTATTTAACAAGTTTATGGAATATCAAAGCTAGAAGCCCCGTTACTAACCTTATAGAGGTTGAATCCATTTAAGTTTCTTCTAATTTTATCATATTTTCTCACTTTCTTCTTGTACGAAGTTCCCATGTGACATTGTGGAATTTTTTTTTCTATCTAAAATTTCTCCTTTTCTTCCTCCATAGCCTAGTTGGAGATAGTGCATGCTAAGTTAAACATTGGATCTATCTGGAGGAACTATGAATCCAGTATTTCATGTGTCTTCTTGTCAAAGGCTTGCTGTCTAGGCAAGCATTTTACTCATACTTAGATATTTATAAATTTTAGACTTAATCCAAGAGTAACTAAATATTTCATCACTATTGTGAGAAAATAACCCTAATATTTGGACTAAAATCAATGGATTCCCTAGGCATATGCATTCTTTCTATCCTATAAGTATATTATTTGTTCCCTTGAAGGTTATAAAGATATGAAAACTCTACAAATTTATACTTCAAAAATTCCTTCATGTGTGTCTGTTTTATGTTGAATGGTGCCCTAAATTTAATTTTTCTTTCTTTAGAAAGGTGATTTATGAATGAATGGGATTTTAACCATTGTCTCACTAAAATTACATGTCATATCTAAACTTTAGAATAAAAAATGGTTATTTATGCTTTGAAAAGGTATCTAGTTTGTGTAAGATTAAATGGCATGGAATGTACTTGCACCTACTTTTTGTAAAAATAACTGATTTACGCTTTTATATTGCATGAGAATGTTCCAAACATTGGTGGTTTCTCAAAAAGAGGTGAGGTCTACTTGAAATTAGTCATAATTAGGGATCTTTCCTCTCAAAATAGAAATTTATGCTTCTATGACTCTTGTTATTTTGTATGATCTAAAAGTGAACTAGGTTAGGGATAGAGAAAAATATAATGTTGGGGGATAAATCTTGAGTTAAGGGTTAGATATATCTCGGCAAAAGATATGGCACCCAATTGGTAAAAGTGTTGATGTATGACTGAGAGGTCATAGGTTCAAACCCAGGTGATGGGATGAATGAATTGTCAATTAAAAAATATATCTCACAATGTGAAATCATGAGGTTGATGCCTTGTGATTCATCCTTGAGGTTGATTAAAGGAATATCCAAGTGAAAACCGTGATGATTAAAGACATTTGGCATATTGATAAAGAACTGGATGCAATTGAGAAACACAAGAGATTACATAATTAGAAAAGTAAATATTTATATTACATGTTCATATTGTTTACTTTGTATTAGATGTTCATATTGTTTTCTTCTTCTAAATTATTTTTTAAATTGTATATATAATAATTATTAAGAGAAAGATCTATAATTGAGTTTGACAAGGAAGATCATATTTATTTTTATGGTAAGGTCATAAAATAGGAGTAATTGGACTTAAGAAATGTGTGAAACCTAGTCATGTTGTGTATATCCTGTGCATGTAGAACTTTTCTAGTATTCAAAAGCTGGGGAAGGGGATAAAGCATTGTTGTAGTGATCCAAGTATCATTACAAAGTACTCAACTCAATATATTTTAGAATATACATTGGTTATCAAGAATCCATGTGGTATGGATGCCCTTGGCACACTAAAATTTTCCTTTATACAAGTGTGGTCAAAGTTTTGCCTCAATTGTCCTATATCGTGGTTATCTCTATGTGATTGATGGGATATATTTATATGGAAGTACTACCAACATGATATGATAGGGTGACAAGTGTACCCTGGGAGGACCACCTGTTTACATAGGTTGCATGCTAATGATTCCATACTTTTATACCCACACTAATCGAGACGTTACCAGATCTTAGCGAGAACAAAACTCCTGAATTCCAAATGGTGATATTAGGGACTTCATTATCATAATTTTGTAGTTTGGATCATAAATTGTGAATTAATGATGAAAAGAGTCCAAAATATAATTTAGGAAGTTATGACATAAGGATTATTCCTAATCATGATTTAGTGTAAGATACTAATATGTGGTCTTCTAAGTACTCTAACTAGTTGCATTATTGTTTCATTGAGAGAATCTATATCTCAATTTGACTATTATAGTA
Organism: Alisma plantago-aquatica; assembly: GCA_963693085.1. Classification (NCBI taxonomy): domain Eukaryota; kingdom Viridiplantae; phylum Streptophyta; class Magnoliopsida; order Alismatales; family Alismataceae; genus Alisma; species Alisma plantago-aquatica. The sequence continues at coordinate 683,114,767 of OY856415.1, read as the reverse complement.
GATTGAGATGTTTTAATCACAGTGAAAAGATGCCTTGTTCATAAATAAATAGCAAAAAATTTGATTGATGAATAGAACACTAGTAACTTCTCATCTCTTTAGTTCATATAGAATACACCCATCACTTGTTCATCTATCTTTGTGGAAGTTATCCTTTTTTGAGACTCCTTATGTGTATAACTTGGGTATTCACTTGTTTTTATGTATAATGGAAGAAACATAAAGGCTGATATGATAAATACTTAATCAAGAATAGCATAGATTTTTCAGTAGTGTCCTAGTAATCTCACATTCTTGAATGTTGGTTGGTTGGTTGACAGATGTATATTTCTTATTCAAAGGTGTCTAGTAATTATATAGCTGATAATTTTAATTAATATCTTACTTTCTTATATACCATTATCAATATATTTCATCTATTGAGATTTATAAAGATGATTTTAGTTTTACCACTATCAAATATTTTGATTAAGGATGATTTCATAATAGTCATGGTTCATTTATGGTGTTATGTGGTTTTATGATGGTTTTTCATGTTGGTATCATGCTATGTGGATCTTAGGTTAAAGAGTGCAAGATGTTTTCCTTGTCTATCTATTGAAACATCCATGTGTAGCTATGATGTTTATTGTATCTTTACTCTGAGTTTTGAGAAGCATGCTTATGTAGAAATGGAAACTTTTAATTTGGTTTTCTACTTCTATCAAATTTTGTTATGTTCTAGTTTAAGATGGGTTTTCATCCAAGGATTTATACTAATGTCCATTTATACATTTTATTAGAAGGATGGCCCTCACATGAAATATTAGCATGTTTCAAAAATTGTGGCAAAATATGCATCAAAAATCTAGAGGAATTGTGCAATAGCACTATCATCAACCATGATTTCCGCTTATATTGTTGACAATGCAATAATCTTTTGTGCCTTATCATGGTACTGAAGAATTAAAAAAAGATAGAAACATAACACACTAGTTATTTTTGTATCTCGTGTACATCCCTCATTGTCAAAATCCATATAAAAAATAACTTCAACTCCTCATCCTTAGTATATCGTTGACCGTGGTCTAGTATACATGAAAAGTATCCAAGTATTAGTGTGATAGGTACATAATTGGACTTTCAAGGTTAGATTAGAATGTGTAACACAACCATGCTAGGAAGGAGATACAAAGACTTTAGGATGTATGATGTACCTGTATACCAATCATGCTTATATTAATACTACAACCTATCAATAATTCCATCTTACTAATTTTGATGGAGGTTTATGTAGGTATATTGCATGGTTTACAACTTTCCATATTATATATTGGATGTGTATATTTTTACATTATCATTGATTCATGAGAATCCCCTCTGCAACTTGTTTAATTGGTAAATTGGAGAGGATTGACAATTATTCATTAACTCATTTTCATTTTTTTTACAATATTAATGAATCCCTCACAAAGAAACTTATCATCTACACTAAGATAAATATTGTATTATATACATAACAAAGTAGTAATCTACTATATTAATGGATTTTCTAATCTCACTTGTTTATCAATATTTTTTGTATTCTCAAACCATGTTTTGGGAGCTTGACAAAATTCACACAAATCCTTTATCTACTTAGAAACATATTTTCACGTATACTAATCACATTTTGTTTGATTAGTCTATGCGAAAATATGCTCTTCTCATCCAATTATAGCATTATATCCAATTGTGTATATGATTTAAAAAAGATAACATTAAAATATGTACCAAATATTGGTTCCTAGGTCTCACAATTGGAAACCCCATATTGTTGGTTATATGCTTGGGGAACATAACACATTTTAATTATAATAATATTATCATATTCAATGAGCTTGTTATAGTAGAGCCATTTGGTGCCAATTTATTGTGTTTTGTATCATAGGAGCACTATATCCGTCGAGATAGTAAAAGGGTGTAAATACCGTGGCATCCCAATGAGGTTAGAGAATCCGACAGTTGACAGAATCAATAAGACTATCAGTTGACGGGAAATGTTGGATGCAGCACGCCTGGCGAGAAACTAATGATTCTTAGTGACTGACACATTTTCCAAGTTCACGAACCCCAACGAGGATGTCTGACAGAGATTATTCATGTCAGTAGTCAATGAACCTAAAATCTTCAACAATTGATGGAAAGTTAACAATATTTTTGTGAAAACTTTAAATGAAAGTGACTATCACGAGTTTGTCATTTTCTATACAAAATTTGGAAAGTTCTTTGAAATCTATGAGGTTAAAGAAATAGAAAAGGAAGAAACTAGGTATGGACGCAGAGTGGGATGGTACTAGCCATCCTCCAACCCTATACTTAAGAAATTGCTCACCCTGAGAAATCTCTATATCTGAGATGGAAGCAAGAATTCATGTTGGTTGGGCCACTAGATGTGTTTGCATTCCTATCAATAATGTTTCTTCTAATGAGAAATTTTAGAAATGGGGAACATCAAAAATTGAGATGACATCTCGTGATTCTCTATAAAATGGAAGGAGATGTATGTAAACTAATGTTTGAAGTAGAGAAAAATAAAATAAGGATAGTGTTTGAGTTTCTTCAATAAGCACATGTGTTTTATGTTGTTGGATTAGCATGAGGCTTTTAGTCATTAGGAGGTAGTGCATGCTTAGAGAGATTGGGAGGGTTTTTGACGCTCATATCAGCTATTGTGATGTATGTCTTCATGCATTGACCATTTACCGTGAATTCCCAAGAACTTTTGCTTAATGATGAACACATCATGCGGGTAGATGTATCTGATGATGTACGGTCCTGACCAGTGGAAACATAATTCACTTGGGAAAAGTCTCATCCTTGAGTTGAAAAGAAATACTTGATCTCCAAGCTAGATGTCTTTCCTTTTCATATGATCATCATGCCATAACTTTGTTCACTCTTTGTAGATGCATATATTCTCATATGCAGTCATCCTGAGCTCTTCTAGCTCTTGTAGATGGAGGAGTCTGTTTTGTCCATCCTTCTTCATATCAAAGTTTAGCTTCTTGATCACCCACCATGCTTTATGTTCCAATTCAACAAGTAGGTGACATGACTCCCGATAAATCGACCTTAAGGGTGTGGTGCCTAAGGGGGTATTGAAGGCTGTTCTATAGGCCCAAAGAGCATTGTTGATTTTGTTGGCCCAATCTTTCAAATTGTGTCTGATAGTCTTCTCTAAAATGGCCTTGAGTTGACAGTTTGAAAGTTCCACTTGTCCATTTGTGTGTGGGTGGTAAGGGGAGGCAATTTTCTGATACATGTCGTATTTTTGTAAGAGTGCTTTGAAACTCCGCTCCAAGAAGTGCGAACCTCCATCAAATTTGATGGTACGAGGAACTTCAAAGTGGGAAATATGATGTTTCTGAATAGCTTAATAACAGGTTTCAAACAACTTCTCACATTAGGTATAGCTTCTACCCACTTGGATACATAATCTACTACTACAAGGATGTACCAAAAACCATATGAAGAGGGGAATGGAACCATATAATGTATGCCCCATACATTAAAAATTTTAACCTCTTGACAAAATTTCAAGGGAATTTCATCTGTCTTGAGAATATTGATGGACCTTTGGTATTTATCACATGATAGGATAAAATTGTAAATATCCTTGGAAATAGTTGGCCAAAAAATCAGCATTGCAGGACCTTTAATGAATTTTTATTTGAGCTCATGTGACCCCCAACTGGGTCTAAGTGGAATTGCTCTATAACACGAGGGACTTCCTTTTCAAAAATACAATGAAAATATAAACCATTTTCACACAACTTGAAGAAGTAGGTTTTGTTCCAATGGTATTGTCTGATGTCATGCATAAGTTTCTTTCTCTTAGTAATTGTAAATCTGGGTGTATGACACCCACACCGAGATAAAATCTGAGCTTTTGTGAGTTGGTCATCCAATAGAGAGTCATTGATTTGGACCACATATTCGTCTAGAGCATATATGCAGCTCAAATGATCTGGTATAATGTTTGTACAGTTCTTGTCTCTTATCTCAAATGAAATTCTTGTAAAAGGAGGATCCACATGATCAATATTGGTTTCACATCTTTATTTTCTAGTAGGTTACAAATTACAGAATGCTCTATATAAACTATAACCTGTGACTCTACCTGGTATGATATGAATTTGTCAAAAGCATACACCACATCCAGAATCTCCTTTTCTATAGTTTCATAGTTTGTTTGAGATTCATTAAGAGTTTTTGATGCATAATAAAGAAAATTATATTTCTTTTCTATGTGTCATCCTAAAATGGCCCCCACTACGTAATAACTAGTGTCACACATGATTTCAAAGACTTGACACTAGTTTGATATGCATATAATATGGGTTGTAGTGAGGGCTTGCTTTAGATTTTTGAAGCTCTTCATACATTATTCATTGATACTGTTAGTATATTTGATTAGTTGGGCTTAGGCCCATTGTATTTTCCCTTGTTTCTATATAGCCCATGTACTCACTGGCTCCTATATATAGGAGACCCAGTTCTCTTATTTGTTTTATGGAAAGCACATTATTTTACATGGTATTAGAGCATTACCCTAATCCTCCCGCCACTCCTTCCTTTCTCCTACATATTTATTTTCCTGGCGGTCGCCGCATCCGTTCTTGCCATTAGTGGATACGTCAGTTCTGAATCTGCTTCGTTGCTTGGAGAAGCTATGTACTACAACAACCATTATCTAATCAATTAATCCTCCCATATCCTATTTGCTTGAAGACGCTGCCGTAGTAGATAGATGATGGACTGATCTAATGGATTAGTTGCCACTATCTACATATTCGTAGACAGTACAAGACAGGGCTCGTTGCCTTTCCATGGTGCTGATCTAATGGATTAGTTTTCCATTGTCTACAAATTCGGTCATTGCTTTCTAATCATTACGGTAGCGGATACGAAGTTTATTGTGATGGTTTCGTTTGGTCCCTACGTCTTGTATCTTTAGTTGCTAAGAACAATTAAAAAAAAGACAAGTTTCAAAAGACCCTGTGCTGATTTATAAAGCAAAAAAAAATGGGGGGTGGGGGTAAAGTTTTTATTCCCCCCCCCTCTCCATGTGGTTCCCCTAATCTACATGGCTGAGTGTTTTTCATAAAAATTGGGGATTTTATGTTTATCTATCCTACTGTTCCATCATTCTGGTACTGCTTCCTATTTCCTACCGAGATCCATTCAGGTAGTGCCACTCCTTCTTCTTACCGAGTTCCATTCCGGTAGTGCAACTCCTTTTTCTATCGAATTTCATTCCGGTAGTATTTCTATTCTATTCTTTGTATCGTGCTACATTTTGATACTTTTGTTTCTTTTTGTATCGTGTCATTATATCTGATACTTTTCTTTGGTTCATCATGAGTGACGCTGCTAAGACAACTATCATTTATAACGATATGCCACATATATCTTCTATTAAACTTAATGATGAAAACTTTCTTCTATGGATGAATGTTGTCCAAACGTTCATCGAGTCCTATGGTAAACTCAAATTTATCACCGATGACTCGCCGACAGTTCCTAATGATGCTTGGGTGACAGGCAATAGTCAAGTGCTCTCATGGCTCTGGGCATGTATGGAGCTAGAGGTGACGGTAAAGTATATGCGGCACCATAATGCCAAGACTATGTGGGAGGAGATGGAACAATTCTTCACTCAAGAAGACAATTGTATGCGTATGTATAACATCATGGATAAGATCTTCTTCAAACAACAAGGAGATCGACCCTTGTCTGAATACTTTGATGCCATGAAAGCCTTGGCAAACTAACTCAACTTCTTCTCTCCGACAAAGTCTCCTGAAGTCACCAAGGATCGGGAGACTCTTCTGACTGACCGCTTCCTCAACGGGCTTCATCCTCGCTTTACATCGGTCCGACAACTACTCCTGGTTGGCGCAACCCTTCCATCTATGGACCAGGAATATGCACGCCTGGCTCAGTCTGAGATGCTTACTCCTCCAATCTCTCCTACTACTGTATCTGAACCTTCACCGGCAATGGTTGCAGCAGCCAGAGGCCGTGGTCGTGAGCGAGGCCAACACCCAAAATGCACTTATTTTGGAAAGTTGGGCCATACTGAAGGTGTATGCCACTCCAAGAATGGCTATCCCACACACTATGGGAGAGGACAGGGCAGGGGATTTGCTCATGTTTCTCAAGCACCTACCAACATCGGTCAAGCACCTGCACACATCGGTCAAGCACCTGCACACATCGGTCCAGCATCTGCTCCAACAAATGGTCATCCATCTCCTACACCACATGCATCCTCTCAAAATTTTCATGTCTCATTATCTAATGAGGAGTACGAGCACCTTCTCCAAGCTACCCAATATTATAAGGACTCTCCCCTCCACAACAACAAAACCACTTCAGCCTCTTCCGATTGGCAAGTCAGAGATTTACCTACTGCTGATTCTTCTGCCAACCTAGCCGCCACTTCCCAAGGTAATTTTGGAGCATCCATGCTTGCTTCCAGTTCTAACTGGATTATGGATTCGGGTGCAACACAACATATGACCGATATGCCCCACCTTCTAACCACATCTGATTCATTTATACCTTACTCCTCTGTCACCATGGAAGATGGGTCAGTTAAATGAGTAACCAACTGTGGAACTATTCTTAAATCTTATAAAATCAAGTTGATTGCTCTCCAGTTTATTCCAAACTTTCCATACAATTTGATGTCTGTAGCAAAAATTGTTGATTCTCTCAAATGTTTTGTAACTTTTGGTCCATCTGGTTTTATTTTACAGGTTTGGAGGAATTTGATGATGATTGGGAAGGGAGTACGCTTTGGTGATCTCTACTACTTCTCCGCCCCACCCTCCAGCCTGTCACAAGCTCTTCTTGCCTCCACGCCACTTCAACTACATTTATGTCATGGCCATTTACCTTTAGACATGCTTAAACTATTAGATAGTTCTTTATCTTCCTGTCGTTCCATTCAATGTAATGTCTGTCAGATAGGAAAACACCATCGTGTGTCCTTTCCAACCCGTATCAATAAACAATCATCTCGTATGTTTGACTTAGTTCATACTGATGTGTGTGGTCCATTCAGAACTGCTAGTTACAATGGCTATAGCTATTTTCTTACATTTGTAGATGATTTTTCTAGAATGACATGGCTTTAATTACTTCGAACTCATGATGAAGTCTTTACATTAATTCGTGAGTTTCATAAGTTGGTTGTAGTTCAATTTTCAACTTATATTAAGATTCTTTAAACTGACAACACCCTTGAATATACACAAAAGGTTGTCGCCTCCTTTTGTCATGACGTAGGGATGATCCATCAATGCTCATGTGCATACCTTCCACAACAAAATGGCATTATTGAGCGTAAAAATCATCATTTACTTGATATTACGTGCTCTCTTCTCATTCATGCCAATTCTCCTAAGTCTTTCTGGTTTGATGATGTCCTTACCGCTTGCTTTCTTATTAATCACCAACCTTCCTCGATTCTTAAGAAGCATACTCCTTTTTCCATTATTTAACCTCAAGCTACATCGTTCCCTCTACCACCTTGGGTGTTTGGTTGTGTCTCCTTTGTTCATAATTTTGATCCCAAGCCTGACAAGCTTTCTCCCCGAGCTATTCAAACTGTCTTTCTCAGTTATCCTTTTTCTCAAAAAGGATACAAGTGTCTTGAACCTAACTTTGGAAGAATCTATATATCTACAGATGTCACCTTTCATGAGGATAAAATGTTTTTTTATCATCCTCAACCCCCATTGATCATACCGATACTATGGTCTCATTGCCAGATCCATTCATCCCTCCAACACCACCACTATCCACAACACCAAACTAGCGCATGGAAGATGAGTCGCCAGCTGCATCTACATCATCATCGTCAGTTCCAGACCAATCCAATCTACCGGTGGCACTACACAAAGGTATACACTCTTTCACTATCAAACATCCTATCTCCAACAATTGTTGTTTAGCTCGTCTTTCTTCTTCTGCATCATCTTTTGCTACTGCCCTAGACACTACATATGTTCCTAAGTGTCCAGCAGATGCTCTACGCTATCCTGGATGGAAAGCTGCCATGATGGAAGAAATGCGAGCTCTCTATGACAACAAGACATGGGATCTTGTCACCCCACCAGTAGGAAAAGATATTGTAGGTTGTCGATGGATTTTCTCTGTAAAGCATAAGTCAGATGGCTCTGTTGAACGACTCAAGGCACGCCTAGTTGCCAAAGGATTCACCCAAACATTTGGTGTGGATTACTTTGAGACATTTTCTCCAGTGACAAGGATTGCATCTGTCCGTGTCCTTGTCTCCCTTACAACTCACCTTGATTGGCCTCTCTACCAGCTTGACATCAAGAATGCATTTCTTCACAGAGATCTCCTAGAGGAAGTCTACATGCAGCAACCACCCAATTTTGTTGTTGAGGGGGTGTATTCTAACAAAGTATGTCATCTCCGATGATCTCTCTACAGCCTCAAGCAGTCTCTAAGGGCGTAGTTCAACAAGTTAAGCAATGTCTTAACACAACTTAACTTTCAACGATCAGCCACAAACCACTCCTTGTTCTTTTCCAAGTCCTCCAAAGGCCATGTTCTTATTGCCGTATATGTGGATGGCATCATCATCATAGACGATGATGTGATGGGGATATCTAATCTCAAGCAGTCTCTGCATGCACATTTCCATACAAAAGACTTGGGCACCTTGTGATACTTTCTCGGAATTGAAGTTCTCTGCTCAGCCTCAGGGATCAGTCTGTCACAACGATGCTATGTCTTGGACCTACTTCAAGAGGCCAACATGGTTGAAGACAAACCAGTCTCTACCCCCATGGACTATCATATAAAGCCTATACATGAAAGAGAACTCTTTTCTGATCCTGCGAAGTATTGTTGTATAGTCGGGAAATTTATTTACTTGATTATTACTTGACCAGATATTACTTATTCTATTAGAGTAGTCATCCAACACATGAGCGCACCACTTCAGGACCACTGGTCCAGTGTGCAACGTATTCTTTGCTATCTTAAGAGTGCTCCAGAATGAGGATTGCTCTATAAATGTCCTAAGTCCAAGGTAATCTCTATCTTTGGATATGCAGATGCAGATTGGGACGGTGATTCTAAAGACCGACGGTCTACTTCTGGATATTGTGTCATGTTGGACACTCACCCAATTTCCTGGAGAAGTAAAAAACAAGCTGCAGTAGCTCACTCCAGCATGGAGGCAGAATATCGAGCTATGGCTCATGCATATTGTGATCTACAGTGGGTTTGGTCCATCTTGACTGAGTTTGGAATTTCTTTTCAAACTCCAGCTACTTTTTATTGTGACAACCAGACAGCTATACACATAGCCAATAATCCAGTCTTCCACGAGCGTACAAAACACATTGAGGTTGACTGTCATTTTGTGCGAGATCTGGTCAAAGCCAAGCTGATCATCACTCCTCACATTAGGACAGGTGATCAAGTTGTAGACATCCTTACAAAACCTCTTCCTCCTTTTTTATTCAAGTATATGGGTGTCAAGTTGGGAATCCACAATGTTTACTCTCCAACTTGAGGGGGCGTGTTAGTATATTTGATTAGTTGGGCTTAGGCCCATTGTATTTTCCCTTGTTTCTATATAGCCCATGTACTCCCTGGATCCTATATATAGGAGACCCAGTTCTCTTATTTGTTTTATGGAAAGCACATTATTTTATAGATATGAAATTTGACATCCTTAAGAAGAAGGTTGGTCATAGGCTTATCTATTTTGGATACATCTTTGATGAATCTTATTTAGAAAACTAGGTGACCTAAGAACGCTCGAATTTCTCTTACATTGGTAGGAGGGCTAAGTTTAACGATCAATTTGATTTTGTCTTTGTTTATCTCGATTCCTCAATTACTGACTCTATGTCCAAGCATCATGCCTTCTCTCACCATGAATTGACATTTTTCCTAATTTAGCACCAAGTGCGCTTCATCATAGTGTTTGAGCATTAGAGAGAGGTGCATTAGGCATGAGTCGATTGAATCCCCATATGCGGAGAAATTATTCATGAAGACTTCCATGATGGTTTTGGTTAGGCCAGAAAAGGCAGCTACCATGCAATGCCAGAACATGGATGGCACATTGTAGAGCCTAATGCCGGAAAATGGATGGAACATGGATGGCACATTGTAGAGCCTAAAGGGCATTGTTATGAAGGCATATGTCCTGAAGGGACATGTGAAGGTTGTCTTCTCCCAATAATCTAGATGGATCAAGATTTGATAGAACTTGGAGTAACCATTGAGATAGCATAAATATTCTTAGTGAGCCAGACACTCTAAGATTTGATCAAGGAAAGGAGGGGAAAGTGGTCTTTGCGTGTAGCATTATTTAGTGTCTAGTAATTAATGCACATCCGCCACTTGGTGACAGTGTCAGTGGGGATGATCTCATTATTTTTAGTGAGCACCATGGTGGTGCCTCCCTTCTTGAGAACAACTTGGACAAGACTTACCCATTGATGTTCAACAATTGGCTTGTGGTTTTCTACCATGGGGATCTTATGTATACAAATTATTTTTCTAATCCCAGTGAAGTCACCCATCTTGTAGCCTATAACCTTTTCCCTTTCACCTTTCTCTTAGTTTGGTTAGCAACTTTCTTCATGTTCATGTGTTAGATAAAAATTGATTATTACTGGAGAAACCATTAAATCATCCAAGAAGACATATTTTAGTACTTCGAGAAGGGGTTTCATCTCTCAATTTTGGTGTTTCCACCGACCCTTCAGTAAGGTAGATGGCCTCAAGTTCTTCAAATTAAGATTCTGGATCTTCCTTTGCTAAGTCAAGGCGAAGCACACATTGCTTTACTCGCTTGTCAATAGATTTGTTGGCATTAGGATTAGAAAGAACATTATCTAATGGGTTATCAGATTTGGGTTCTTATTGAGTGAGGAGTGACATCTACTCTATACAATCTAAAAAAAATACTTCCTCTTGCATGTTGGTCTTCTCATGATGTCAAAAACTCTAAATTGAAGAATTTATTTTCCAAATCTCAAGAGTAGGGTTTTGATGCGTGTCGTTTGAACACTAAATCACCAGGAAAAGTTACAGAGTTTGACCTTATAAAAAGGTAGTCAACCATTTGCAAGTAATAAGTCAACTTTTTGGTGATAACATATCGATCCAAGGGATGGTGAAAATATGGTTGAAATCCAAAACTAATCATGAGAACAAGAAAGTGAAATCTAGATTGTGAGAGTTTGATGATGCTAAGAATAGAATTGAATAAATACTGATTTAAACTAACTAATCAAATGATAGAAGGCACCAGGAGTCCGCATGATAACCACCAATAGCCATGCTTTTACTCGATGAATCAACTCATAAGTTTAGTGATCAAATTAGGACTATGTGTATTTTTGTCTTTTTAGAGACCAAATCTCATAAGGGAAGGACTTCCTCCAAACCTGTTGATCCCAAGATTTGTAGTTCCTCTTCCAACCATCCAATATGTCCCTATCCAAGATCTAATAGAGAAACATGTGAATTCCATATGAGGTTCAAACTCATGGGAAAGATGATCACGTGCCATAAGCAATAACAAACATGCCAAATTAGTAGAAGGAACATAAAATCCATTAGCTGATATGTCAAGAGAATATGGATTCATTCTTGTGAGGATTGAGATCTCAATACCCCTACAAGAATATAACCATTCTACCAAAAACCATGTATGATATACGATGGATAAAAAGATTACAATCATAATTAACTGAGTAGAGTTTGTTCTTATGGGGATACCAAATCATATAACCCCACAAAAGTATATCAAACCATCCAATGATCAAACTAGAAATAGAAGGAAAGCATTCTTTTACTAAACAATGGAATCAATTACATCAAGTAAGAACATACTATGGGGCTAGTCTAGGGAACTACTCCAACATAATAACAAAGAGAACAAGAATCTACCCTAGAATACAAGGACAAATCCCAGAGGAAGAGATGATCCTTTGTTTGGAGCCCCCCTCCTTTTATAGGGGGAAGGAGGGGGAAAATATCTAGAAATGTAGTGTTGGGGGTAGATGAAATGGCTGAATTCACAACACCAGTTGATTGACTAGCAAGGTGAGCCAGTCGACTCGGTTTTGTGGGCTTTTTGCCTACAAATGCAAGGGTCGACGTGAGTCAATGGTTGACTTGATTTGACTGATATCCTAGAAATGGCTTTGTGGTGGTGGCGGCTTCTAGATCCAGACTTCCCTAGGAATTGTAAGATGATCGACTAGAACCAATCGAGTGTGTGACATGCAAGCTAGGGCCAGTGCGATACTTTCAATCCATGGCATCCCAATCTATTCACCAGTTTGGCTCGGATTGGTCTTTGATGGCAAGTGGATCGACTAGGGAAATTATATTGAATGGAATTCTCTATAGTCAAAATCTGGAGCTAATGAGATGACTGACTGGATGAGTGAGTTGGTCAACTGGGAGAATGTAATGGGAAATTGAAGCCTTTGGTTCTTGAGTCTTTGGATCCTTGAAGTGATTTGGATATTTTCAACAAAAACTCATGTAAATCAAGTAAAACTTTAATTAAATAAAGAATACCTTCTAAGATAATTGATGCTAAACCTATGCAATAGTAAAAAAAATGAAGATCTAAAATATGGAAATAAAGGTGATGAGTTTGCACTCATCAAAATACCCCAACCTTGAATGTTTCTCATCCCAAGCAACATTTAATTTAAAACAACTCCACATAATACTTTTGGCCCATCATCCTCACTCGCATAACACCACTGGTATCCTTCCATCATATATGGCCAAGCAACCTTGACTTCTTAGATTCAATGGAAAACAATTTTAATATTCCCTACTTCAAGATTATTTCATAACTTGGTTAGATTTCAAGACTCAAAATAAAATAGATTTCATATTGCTTTCGTATTAGACTCCCGCATATTCTTATGAGTCATTGCACAAGAACATGGCTTATTTTGATTGGTTGGGGTTTATGTATTTTTCCCTGGTATAAAATAGAGTGAAGGGAGTTATGGAAAAAGAATGATATCTCATCTATTTGACTTGATATATTTTTATTTATGTACTATAGTTATATTGACCACATTTTTTTTTATTTTCGTGCTCATTGGTATCTTTTTGATGGTACACCCAAATTAAATGCAAGGGGTATGGAAGAAGTGCAAGAGGGGGAAGGTGCCACCCTGAACTTAGGGGTTTGGCACTTTGACATTTATTTTATTTTATACTTTTGCATATGGAGAGATAATAAGGTGAAGGAAGATGTGCAACAAAGGTTTTTCTTTATAAAAATCATTTTTTAGAATTTAAGCACGATGGAAGTATCATATATTGGGTCAATTACTTCTAAGTTAAGAAAAATCAAGAAAATTTTTAAGTTAATCTGTAACTCTAGATAAGGAAGCATTATTTTTGAATTATATCAATCCTCTACAACTTGCCATCTTTTCCAAGGAATGATGCTAATTAAGATCCTAGGTGACAAGATAATTTCTATCAATGGTATGTTTTATAATTTAAGTTACAAAAAGGTTGCATCATTCAAGGGTATATTGATAAATATGCATATCATCATGGTCAACTAGATAAAGGCCTAGCTGACTAGATAAGGGCCAAAAATAAATATTTTTTTGTAAAATTTAAAGATAAACTACATAACATCATGGAAATTGTAAGAAATTTAAGATACAGTGGATGGAATGAGTATGAACCACCCACATTTTCCCCCAAACTTATAACATTGCTCATCCCAAGAAAAACCTAAATTTGAAATGAAGGGACGAGTTTCTACGGGGTCACCAGGCGGCTCTAGTAACTCAAAAAAATATCCAATTGAATGGAATGTTAACGTGGATTGAAACCTTACAGAGATGAGTTTCATAGTGTACCTAGTGTTTTGGTGTGGATGGTCGACGTGGCTTTCAGGTAGAGAAAAATGATATTTATTATTTGCATAAGATCCAGAGATCTTCCTTAAATAGTGGAGACCAATAAACCAGAAAAAGATGGATTGTTTTCTATTGATAATGAAGAAAGAGAATTCTTGGAAGTGCTATTGATGTATGTGGACCAGGAAATATTGACGCAAAGTGGAGTTTGAGCCAGTTTGGTAACACATGTAGTGTCGACTGTGAAAGATCAAGCAGATGATCTGGCGTAGGTTTCTTATCATCACATAGATTTTCACACAGAAGAAGTGTTGTTGATATGAAAGGAATATTTTTGATTCAATAAACATCATTAATGTCTTTGCCCTCCTAAAAAATCATGCAATTAACATTGTGGCCAAAAGGATTAGTGGGTTTCCTGATTGATGTAGAATGTGGATCAAGTTCCTCTATGCAAGATGTTCCCAAGGTTTTAGGAGGAAATAAAATGGGAATATCATGTTTATAGTCAAGGAATGGGGTCATGTGACTTTCTTCAAGTGGTGGTGGCTCCCCATCTAGATGAGTTATATGTAAAAAAGAAACTGGCTTGGCGGAGTGTAAGGCTTTTGATGAGTAAGCATTTCTCCACAAATATCGACTGATTTACCATGGAAGGGTGGAAGGTCATTATTCAAAAAAGGTCCAACCCAATCAGATTTGTCATTGAATAACCACAAAATGATCTTCATCATCATTGGCTACGAGAACCTTTGTGGGTTTTTATATGAAGAATTTCCCTATTGAAGTGGAAAGAACTTTCAACCATTCCTTAAATTTAACTTTGGGTTGTCCTCCAAATGCTCCTACAGGCGGGAAAAGATTTGTAGGTAATTGAGCTAGTTGGATTCAATGTCTTTTTAGTGAGCTTGTTGGTTCACAATCATAGTCTTTTGTGACAACATCATTTCCCAAATGGTTGAGAATTTGTCATCGACTGAAGGAGGATTGACTTGTTGTGGTTGTTGCTTATGTTGTTGTTACTGTTGCTTAGCTTTATTAAGGTTTTAGTATTGAACTTAGTTCCTATTCTAGAAATTTCCCCTATTGTTTCCTTAATTCATGAAGTTTTTTTGCTAATTACCTTGTAACCAGGGAGGCCCTCATTGTTGATTATTGTCTTGCACTAGTTGTTGGGAGATTGTTTCTCCCGAGGGGTTACCATATTGGAAACTAGGATGGTTTCTAATTTGATTGTGATTGTAGTACCTTTGACTGGGAATAGTGTTGATAGCATTCAAATCTTCCATCTGACAGTAATCTTGGTCTACAATGTTCTAATGACAACATTGAAAAGAATATGCACCCAGGGTGGAGTAGTCAGTGCCCTTACATGCTTCACAAAATTGTATTACCGCCTTGACTTGTTGTGGCTGTTGTCATGGTGGTGAGTTTGCATTCCTTCTCTCATAGGCATTGAAAGACGATCAGAGACTATCTTGTTTGAGTGTCAATAACTTTATAAATTCTACAATAGACTTTCACTTAGGGTTGCTTTCTGCAATATCTACCTTCAACACACCTTTCCTACAAATCTCCCCCAATTGTCTTGATTTTTCACTCTAAGGGTGACTACCTTCCATGCGCTATCATAATTTCGGAACATGAAGTTTTCTCCATACGAGGAGTCTAAAAAAGTTTTTGATATCGTCGTCCACATCCCTCTAGAAGAATTCAATAAGTTGATTTTCAAAAATACCATGGTGTGGACACTTGCAGAAGATCTTATTATATCTCTCCCATGTTTCTACTAAAGTTTTACCTAGGTCCTGGGTGAACAAAGTGATCTGACCTCTAATGGTGTATGTAAGGGGTGGAGGATAGAACTTCTCAATGAATTTGTGCTAGAGTTGGTCTAGAGTAGTGATAGGATCACCAGACAAGGTGTTGTACCAAATCTTTGTCATGCCTCCAAGATAATATTTGCAAAGATGAAGTCTAATAACATCATTAAAGACTCCATTCTGCTTGGTCATGGCACACTGATTGACAAACTTCAGGATGTGCTCCTGACAATCCTCTCCTTATTTACCCACAAAGGTACTATTTTGACGGAGAGTGATCTAATGTGCCATGATTTCAAAGTTAGGGGCATGTAATGGGTGGTGAACATGGGAGACCTTCTAGATTTAGAATTCCTGAATATCCTTCTATCGGTTAGCCTCTTGTGTAACAACTTGGGCCACACAAATTTCTTCTTCAACAACAATAGAAGTTTCTTGAATAAGACTCTCTATGTGTGATACTACATCTAGATTCACCCTTTGGTTGATTTCCTCCACTGCCATTCTAGCTTGATTCTCTTAGATTCGACAATAGAAGGTCCATACTAGTTTAGTATCAAAGCTCAGTAAAAGTCTCATATTATTAGAGCAATGCATGCACTAATTATGAGGTACCTAAAATGGAAATATATTTTATGAGTTAGTAGGACGGATGAGAATTCAATTCAAGAGTATTTGCAATAGTAAAAATTTTAAAAGTAAAATCCTAAATTAGTCTTAATAGATCTAGAGTTAACTAGAAGATTCTGTTGTCCCTAGTAGTAGTCCTAGAATTTGACATGGCTTTTACTGCACTAAAAAATTCACCTAATGGTTGAAATACCTAAGGTTTTAGCAAAATGACATGCAATAGTACACCCTACAAGCAGATAGATCTTATCCCAATATAGTTAAGAATCAAATATGAAGGGACAATGTCTTTAAGAATCATTTAGTTAAACCCAGTAGAATCAAGACTATTAATTTATAACCATGATTGATTTGGTTTGATTTAAACTAATTGCAAGGAAGGTAAAAGGTGGGATAAAAACTTAGTTTTTGATCAATGATGTGGGTCATTGGGATGATACCGAGTTTCACCCTACTACATGCACAACCACATCCATAACATGTCCATAATAAATATAACCACCTAAAAGGAGAAAGCAGATTCACTCTTTAGGTGTGGAAATTGCATAAGTATTCCCGCAAACTCAATGACTTGTTACTCACAAATCATTTACATACTATTTTGTGGTTATTCTTCAAAAGTTCTCATCAGGGCATCAACAAAGTAAACTGGTATTGAAATCATAAGAATAAAAGCTATCTCAACAAAGGAGTATAATAAATCATGTAAAGTAGGTGATCAATTCACAAGACATGCATAAAACAATTAATATTGCGTTGAAAAAGGTATATATAGAAGCCATGGAACATTTAAGGATAGACATGCAAGAATGGGTAGTGGGGCTTGTCCCTGCACCCTATTGAGATGGACTACTCGCACTTCATAAAGAAAATAGGGAAGAAGGAAGATTCATCTGTGTTCATCGTGGAGAAGATGACTCAAGCTCGATGGAACAATGGTCTTCTATGTGACAAAGAGGTTAAATCAATGGAGGGAAGAGATGAACACCTAGGATAAACTTGGGTGTCTCTGTCCTCACTTTTTCTTTCTCCCATCAGACCTTTCCCCTTCAATGAAGATGAATGATGGATGGTGTGAGTGGAGATGAAGTGGGAATGGAATGGTAGTACTTCAACGGCCATGCAAGGAAAATTTATGGAATGTTGTTCAATGATATTTCTAGCTAGGCACAGAGCAACAACCTCTTGACATAGATGAGTGGAATTGACCCCCCCTTAAGTTAGCGGGGGTCAGGGGTTTGTAGTTTTATGGTGTGGAGGATGTGGATTTCTATGCTTGCTTCTTTATTGGCTAATGGGTTGTGTCTATTCTGGTAGTTCATTGGGCACCAAGGATTGGAGGCTCATAAATTTCTAAAGTGTCTAGAATCTCATCGAGCATTGAGGTTTGCAGTCCCAACAAGAACCCGATTGGAAACCCATCAGACGATGATTGCAGTTCTGTTGGTACTGACAATGGCAGTCTCATCGAGGTCCGAAGTTTAAAACCTCATCAAGAACTAATGTGGAAACCCTGGGCACCATAATTGCAATATTGGTGGGCTCTAGGCTTCATGGCTCCGTCAGGCGCTGAGTTGACAAGGTTGGACCTTAATCAATTTTCTACAACTAAAAAGGGTAAAAAGGTAATTAGGGTGGTTGTTCTAAGAAAGAAAGAGCAGAGATTATTTAAAGGGGTAAAGAATGTAAAATTGATTATATGAAGGTAAAATAGGAACTTAACATCCACAAAATTGGATGTTATCAACCGCCACCATTATATTTTGACCTCAAAAGATGAAAGGAAGATACATAAGATTGTTTAGTGGTCCTAGATAGAGTTTGAGATAGAGTCTAAGCTAATCCCCCTTTAGTAAATAGAGGTAGTTCAAAATATTTTGATGTGTTCCAAGAAGATTTTCTATGCATACCTCTCGGAAAAGTGGAATTCTCCATTGAGCTAGCTCCCAGGATGAACCCCAATTTCGGGACCCCTTATAGAATGGAGCCCACTAAGTTTGTTGAGTTGAAAAAGCAAATTCAAGAACTCTACGAAGAATGATTAATCTGACCAAAAACCTTTCCTTTGAGAGCCTATCTCATCTTTGTGAAAAAGAAATATAGTTCAGTGTGTATGTGCATCGTGTATCAAATGTTGATCTAGGACACCATAAGGAATAAGTACCCTATACCTAGAATAAATGACCTATATGATCAATTGAAAACTGTTTGGGTCTTTTCAAAGATTGACCTACAATCAAGGTACATTTGTGATTTAGAGAAGATGATATCCCAATACCACTTTTAGGACACACTATGTGACATGAAGTGAATCCACTAACCACAGTTTAGGAGCACCAAGGTGGTATTATAGCTAACCATTCATTTTATCACATGATGTATACTGTCTTAAACCCTATTAAAAAAAGTTGTATAAGCATTGATTTAGCTGAACGAGCAACATCAGATACTAAAAAAAACTGACTAATATAATGAAGTTTGACTTTTAGATAGAAGAAAGAGTTTAAGGTTAATATACATCATGTGCAACATATTACAAACTTCTTTATTTTATGAATCACTCATTCCCAAGACCCAAAGGAAAGATAAGAGACCAACTGGCTAATCTAAACTACTTCATTGTAAGACCTCTTCTCAAGTCTTGTTAAACACTGGATTCTTCCTCTTTTACTGAAGCATGTCCTTTACCTAAATAATATTTTAGTAGGTTGATGAATTACTATATCAGTGCATTTAAAATCAATAAGTAACGAAGTGTAATGATATTTGCACTTCAGGAATTTAAGCAGTTAAGCAAGATGATCAAATCTTCTCAATTTAACTTTAAGCAATATGAATAAGAAATCAGCTAACCAGATTAAATTACTAACTAACTATTGGTTTATTTTGGTCCAATTATCATATATCGCAAGAATCACATGAGATGCACCACAACATGTGAAAGTATCAAATAAGGTATGACCTCAAAATATAAGACTTAGAAGCATACCTGAGATCCTAAGTCTTTAACATCAATACAAAATCTACAACTCGAATCGCCATGTCTAAATCTTGGTGACTAATGGGAGTGTCCATATATCACGAATCCTCCTCTCAACCTGGGTAGTCAGGAGGGGAGTTAAAGCCCTAGGGCTTGTGAACCAGTGAACCTACCAAATATGTCTACTGGTCGACACAACTCTACATAATGGACCTACTTAAGATGTCCAATGTCTAGGAAACTCAAGTACCACTAACATCCCATGTTGGTGTTGGATACCAATCATTTAAGGTTTCTTCCCTCACTGGTGTAAACCCCCGCACCCCACTGGTGTGCTCGAGTTTACCCCGACTTGGAAAAAATACCTTCACTCATGAAGCATGTTTCCTCCCCACATCACAAGTATCCTATGAGGATTCTACAGTGTCCACAGAATCTATCATATAATGTTATTTAATTGATCTAACAAGTTTCATCATCATTACTAATCATTGCCCTACTTTTATGAATTAAGCACTTAGCAACAATGACATATATCATCTGATAAAATTGCAACTTTTACTACCCATAAACTATAATTCAATCCTTTGACCCAAAATAGGGCAAACCCAACTTCTCCAGTGCCTCTATTTCCACCATTTCATCACCTCTAATATATAGAAAATCACATTACAAACTTGCACAAAAATTTAGCATATATAATAATTTAATAATGACATGATTCTTAATAACAACTATTACATAAACAACATTATTCAAGTTTATTTGGTGCAAATAAGGGTTAGAAGGTGACTTTCCACTCACAAAATATATTCAAGATCACTAATCTTAAGATTTGTATCCATTGAGCTTAGATTCTAGCTTACACATGACTGATTCGAGCTTTAGACATTGAGGTCTTACCCAAAACTGATCGTTAGGGTCCAAACAGCTCGTAAAACCATTTTCTGGAGGTAGAAGAACAATAAATAAGGAGGAAGATGACTCTCATCAGTCAAACAGAAGATCTCCACCAAGAAAGGGATCAAGAGAGAAGCAATCTATAGACCAAGTTACTTACGAGGGTAGATCTACAACTTTCTCATTGATCTACGACTATTCTTCATGCTTTCCCAAACAAATCACCATAGAAATTATCATTCTATCAAACTCTTCAGGTTTTTTGGAGTTTAATTGTTTAATCAATTAAAATACAAATCCAAAAAGACATATTTTGTTGAATTTGGATAAGTATAGTAAAAGTTTTGGTTATTTTATGATTGGCTATCCTGGGTGGCTGAGCAGCACATTCTCATTGGTTTGTTTGGCCCATTTGTTGGTCGACAGTCTGCGGCCCGCTCGACGGTCGACAAAAAGCATACCAACGTTAGCTCTACACATGTTTACCTAAAAGGCCATAACTCTCTCATTTTAACTCTAATTCATTATAATCCTAAATATAAATTTGATAATATTCCCAAATAATAATTTATTTATTTATTTTAATAAAGTTGAACATTAGAGAAATGCATTGGATCAAATGGATTGATAATTAGCAGGAGCAAAAACTGAGTATATGCATTACAATTTTAACCAATCTCGCAGTGTGAATGATGAAGCCAAGTTGGACAGAGTAGATATACCAAAATGTGAGAAATTCCGTTACTTGGGTTCTATTATTCAAAGAGTTGGGAATGTTCAAAATGATGTTCGTCACACGATCACTGCAGGATGGTTGAAATGGAGGAGTGCAACTAGAGTTTTATGTGATTGAAAGATCTCTCTCAGGTTAAAAAGTAAGTTTTTATAGAACAACTATATGACCAGCCATGCTCTATGGGAGTGAATGTTGGGCGGTGAAGAAATAAGGTCTCAACTAGATAAATGTGGCTGAAATGCGTATGCTGAGATGGATGTGTGGGAAGACAAGAAAATATCGCATGAGAAATGACTATGTAAAGAATAAGGTGGGGGTGGTGAGCATTGAGGACAAGTTGCACGAGGGCCGACTCAGATGGTACGAACATGTGCAATGCATACAGACTAATGCGCCTATACGAAACAATACTATTGAGTCAAGTACAATAAATAGAAGAAGAGGAAGGCCTAAATTAACATGGGATGAGATTATAAAGAGAGATTTTGAATCTCTATATCTTAACCAGAATATGGCCCAAGATAGAGCTGAATGGAAATGAAGGATCCATGTAGCCGACCCCAACATAGCTGGGACTAAGTCTTAGATGACGACGATGATGATGCTGATGATTTATTAATTATTTCCTCAAGTAATATCAATTCTCCTCCCAAGTACATGTATGGAATAACTCTATATCAACTAAAACTTGGATATAGTGATATGCTTAAGTCATGACTATGATTTATCCAAACAAAGACTTAAGATATGATAAGATAAAGCACAAGTGATAACATCTAATTTTATGGATATTAGTGTGCTTATTTTATTCCTATTGCATCACCTTTACCATGTTTTATCTAGATAGTTTTTATTGTTCTGAAAGAACTTCCCAAGACTCACCACACTTCCTATACTTTGAACAGATTGTAGCACCCAGCGGACCATGACACCTAAAACAAGGAAGTTACCACTTTTGTGATTCTTAGTGACTCATGAGAGTTACCACAATTTAGCGATCGATGCTTGTTCCTTGAGTGAACACCTCAACGACTGATGAGTCTCACACCATGTCAATGGTCACTGACCCCCAACTCCCCTACGGCCAAACAAGGACACATCCCTAGCAATCGATGAACGCCAATTTCTCTACAACCAACACAACTCGTGATGCCTCTATGGTCACCGAGCTCAGACTCTCTACTATCGATGAAACTCCCCACCTTAATGACCACAACTGCCAGTTACCCTCAATGGTATCTACAGTATCTACACCCTCTTCAACCGATGGAATACTTATGTCAGTTAGAAGAGCCTATAAATAGACCCTAACTTCGTCCATGATAATGGGTCACAACATTGAGGAGACACCAAAGTGTTACTGCACTCCATACTCACCCATCTTCCTCTCCACTGATCTTGAATCTCCAAAGATGAGAGTCAGAGTAGAGAGAAGAACTACATTGATTCCATCATCCTCGACTCATCCTTTACAAGGGGGACCAGTCTCTTTATATCACCCATGCCAGATCTAGATCTGAAGACAAAGTGCACCAACTGTGGTTCTTTGGGATCATTGTTGGTGTATCCCCTTTCTTCCCTTCTAGATCTATTCATCTATGTGTACCCACTTCATTATTATCCTTAATGTCTCTTCATTTGTGTAAAACCCATAATGCTATTTGCTAACTTTTGTGTAAAACCCATAATGCTATTTGCTAACTTGAGTGTCTAAACTCATTGCTTGGGTTGGGGAGCCACTAAGCCTCTCCCAACATGTATATACTTGCACCCTTTTGAATATATATACTCTTATAAAAGATTATCTCCATTCTCTTAGCCTTAATGCTTCATTTGTATGATTAGCTACCATCTTGTGATGTTCGGTTATTAGTGTCTCGAAAGAGTAACACTAATCTTATATAAGTGTTTTGGAGTTGCATGAATGCATGAAAATGTTGGAATGCTTAATATAATGGTCATATGATTGTAATTGTGATGATTGGTTTGCCATCTCGAGAGAAAGACAACTATACAATCTAGATCTATTCTAAGCTCGATAGAGGAGGGAATAGAAATAAATGGTGATTGCTTGTAATGTTGTTAAGGGTGTATAAAGGGTGAGAGTATTGCATCTTGGTGAGAGATCTTAGTAGGTGAAACCTGATCCAAGTTCCCTTCCATATTTGTTACCACACTCTTTCTTGTCTTTAATATCTTGTTTTGCTTTCTTAACCTTTATTTTACTTGTTTTGTTTGTTTGGAGTAACATCGTTCCACAAGGAACATCATCTTAATCTACCCTTTTTGTTTGGAGGAACATCATTCCACAAGGAACATCATCTTAATCTACCATTTTTGTTTGGTGTATCTGAGTCAAGGTTTTATGTTCTTAGCATTTACTGTTACTTGTCCCTGTGGTTTGACCCCAATCTACTTCCTCAGACCCCATATAATAGTTATGGGGGCTTGAGTGTCGGGTTATAGATTTAAGAGTCTAACGACTCTAGATCCGTTCCTTTTAGGGTGTGTGATTTAGGCCGGTCAACTTTTTGGCACCATTATCGGGGATAAGGAAAACAGAACTGTTAAGAACATGTACCTACTCACTATACACTATTACCTCGAGTCTAGCAATAGACTCGACTGCACTACCTACTATAACCCACTTCCTTGAATACTTCGTTATACACATCTACCTTTCTAACTAGACTGTACAAACTATTTCGGTAGCTTGGAGAGGAGCAAAATTTGAGCATCACCATACCTTCCTCTCGCCTCATCATGCTACCTCGTAGAGGAGGACATACTGATGGTAACTGAAATGCAAGGCTGGAGAACATCTGACCCCCGCCAGAACCTAAATTTGAACATGAGGATGGTAACTCTGATGGGACTGAACAAGAGTGCATACCGATACCTCACGACCAACCTGATGGAGAAGATGAATGTGAGGAGCAAAGTGTAGAGGAGGAGCATGAGGAACGACGCCATGATGAAAACTATCGCCATTGAGTAAGAAGAAACTAGAGGAACCATTGTGAGCACGAAGATAATAACCACAACAATGAAGAAGATGATGAAGGAGGCCCTTCCCTCCGAGACCTAGCCATTGTGAGGGAAAAGAGTCAAGGTTCCCCTCTGTCATTCAAAGATTTGATGCACCCAATTTTAGACTGAAACCATTCATTATTGCCATGATTCAAAATATGTCTTTTGGAGGAAATTATAGAGACGAGAACCCCTACCATCATCTTGATGCCTACAAGAACATCTACGAAACCATAAAGATGAGGGGAGTTCCACAAGAAGTAATATATTACAAAGGTTTCAACTTCTCCTAAAGAGATAAAGCTTTGTCATAGTACCTTTCTTTACCCAAAAAGAAGATTAATAGTTGGGGGCCCTTGGATGACGCCTTTGTCACCACGTTCTACCCAATGAAGAAGATCCTCAGAAATAGGAAAAAGATAAATAGATTCATGTAGAAGCCCAGAGAAAACTTGTATGAGGCATGATAATGATTTTAGGAGTACCAGAGGGACCACCCACATCACAATTATGACAAAGACCACCTAGTCACAACTTTCTATAATGCTCTTACTTCTGCAAATAGAACTTCACTGAATGCCGCATCAAGAAGTGATTTCCTAGGCAAATACTCAAAGAGTACTATGAAGATTATTGACAACATGGCTGCTCTACAGATAGGAATGGATTTCAATAGAGGAGACAAAGGTTCAACAAGGAAGACGACCTACAATGGACCCACTATTGAATCAAAGGTTTTAGCAACTATTACAGCCCAGATTTAGAAGATCGCTACAGATGTCGACAAACTAAATGACTCTGGAAGAAAAGGAAATAAATATGTAGAAAGTAATGAAATATGTTACTTGTGGCAAGGGAGGCCACAAAATTGATAATTACATATATACTCAACTTGAGGAGGAAAGTGAGGAATAAGAAGAGAAACAAAATGTCTCCTATGTTAATTTAAGAGGCTAGATCACCCTAATTTCAACTATGGAAACAAGGATGTCATGGAAAACTCCCATCAACTAAGCGGTCCATCTAAACCACCACTAGGATTGGGGAGAGGGGGAGGACCAACAATATCCACCAGAACCACCAACTACCAGCATAATAGAAATAATTACCAAAACTGAGGGCAAGGTCAAGGCCAAAACAAGAACACAAACGGGCAACATCAAGATCAAGGCCAACCTAAAAGCAGCAACCATCCTGATATGATGGATCAACTAATTGATTTTACAAAAAGGCAAGTCTCGGTGAATGACCATCTGACCTAAAGCTCTATCACCAACTCAGGTGTCTTAACCTCAATGAAGACCCAAATGGATGATATGTAGACACATCAAAGACAAATTGACCAAACATTGGCAAAATTGTCTGAAATGATAAAGAACCCTTAAGGAAAGATCCCCTCTAATATAGAGACTGCAAAGATGGCCACCCTCTGCTCTAGAAAAATACTAGAAAACCAACAAGGGGAGGATGATAGAGAAAATGATGCTGGTAGCAAGACACAACCTAAACCTATTATGGTAGAAGAAGTGCCTGAGGAGAAAGAGTCTACCAAGAAGGACAAGCCTAAAGAGAAAGTCAAAGGGAAGGAAGCTGCAAGAGAAACAAGATTTGACCCAACATAAGCAAATTTTGCCAATAAAAAGCCATATTACCCAAGGGTTCCCTTTCACTAGAAATTAATCAAAGCCCATCTTAAGAAGAGGTATGAGAAGTTTATTGAAGCCGTTAGAAACTGCACCTAGACGTCCCTTTCTTGGATGCCATTGAAGAAATGCCTACCTATGCTAAATTCTTCAAGGACCTCATCACAAACAGAAGAAGAGGAGATCATGTCAAGATACAACAATTGACCAAGATGTCCAACACCTTTGTTGAAGCCAAGATGTCAAAAAACAAGAAGGACAATGGTGCATCCACTATCCCTATCAATGTTGGAGATAATGTGGAAAGAAATGGACTCAAACATCTTGGAGAAAGCATCAGTCTGATGCCTTTTACCTTGGATTAGAGATTTGGACTCACCGACATGGTGAAGATGGGAATGAGAATTCAACTGGCAGATGATACCATCACAAAACTTGTGGGGTGTGGAAAATGTTCCTATTCGTGTAGGGCATTTCTTTATACCTTGTAATATTTTCATGATGGACTACATAGGACCCCACATGTTCTATGATTTTCAGAAAACCTTTCCTCACCACTGGGATGGCACTAATAGATGTAACATAAGGAATTATCACTCTTCGTGTCAGAAATGATCACATTGATTTTCATGTCCAAGATGCTATGAGGGGACCTTCTCTATTCGAGTCGGTCTACTTCATGGATAACTACATCTAGTATTGTGAGGAAGTACAAGAAGACAATGCTATTTTTGTCCCACTCATGTAATCTCTTAACCCTGACCCCAATATCGAGGACCTAGAGGTAGTTGAGATTCTTGAGCAATTGAATTAACTATAAGAGGGATGTAGTGATGATGAAGAGGAGACTATAGAGATAGTAAAGTACGCATCCCTAGAGCAAACACATGAAGAAAAGGAAGCACCTAAGCTTAAACCTGAGATAAGGCAACTCCCCAAGGGCTTGAAGTATGAGTTTCAAGTTAACAAGGAAAGAAATGTCATGATAAAAAAACTCCACTCTGACTGAAGACCAAGAGGAAAAGATATTAAATGAGCTTAGGTTGCATAGAAAAGCGATAGGATACTATATTGAAGATATCAAGGGTCTAAGCTCAGCTCTTTGTATGCATAGGATAAGCCTAATGGATGTAACTAAGCCATTAGTTCAACCACAATGGAAGCTGAACCAAATGCTCAAGGAGGTGGTCAAGAAGGGATTCATATAACTATGTGATGCATGAATTATATAATCTATTAGTGATAAAATTGGGTTAGCCCGATTCATGTTGTACCCAAGAAAGGAGGGATGACAGTTGTTAATGGGGAGAATGGAGATGAAGTTGCAACACATACTGTTACAGGTTGGCATATGTGTATTGATTACATGAAATTGAATGTTGCAACAAGGAAGTACCATTTCCAAGCACCCTTTATTGATCAGGTCCTAGAAAGGTTGGAGTATCACTCTTATTTCTATTTCTTAGATGAGTATTCAGGATTATACCAAGTGTTGATTCACCCTGATGACCAGGAAAAGACCACTTTCACTTGTATGTATGGCACTTACACTTTTTGGAGAATGTCATTCGGTTTATGTAATGCACCAACCACTTTGTAGAGATGCATGATCTCTATGTTCTTAGATTTCTTGGAAGACATAATGGAAGTGTTTATGCATGAGTTCTCTGTATATGGAGATGATTTTGACATATGTCTAGAGAACTTATCTAGAGTCCTGCAAAGGTGTGAAGAAAAATAATTAGTTCTGAATTGGGAGAAATGTCACTTCATTGAACAAGAAGGTATTGTTTATGGACACAAAGTCTCTGAGAAAGGAATTGAATTCGACCTCAACAAGATTGAGGCAATATCAAAGCTCCCACCTCCCAAATCGGTGACCAGAGTGAGATGTTTTTTGGGCATGTGAGATACTATAGGAGGTTTATTAAAGATTTTTTGAGAATTGTGAAACTTGCATTGAACCTTCTAGTAAAGGACATGGAGTTTGATTTCCCTAAAAAGTGCCTTGAAGCCTTTTACACTTTGAAATATGCTCTAATAATAGCTCTAATCTTGCAAGCTCTATATTGGGAACTACTATTTGAAATCATGTGTGATGCTAGCAATTATGCCATTGGGGTAGTTTTGGGACAAAGTAAAGACAAGAAACACCATGATATATGCTATGCCAGCAAGATGCTAGATGATGCTCATATCAACTACATGACCATTGAGAAGGAAATGTTAGCGATTTTGTTCACCTTCCACAAATTTAGATCCTACCTGATAGGGTCAAAGGTGAAGGTGTATACAAATCATGGCACAATCAAGTACTTGATGCAGAAGAAGGATACCCAACCCATATTGTTAAGATGGGCTATACTACTATAAGAATTTGATCATGAAATTATTGATAAAAGGGGACAAAAATGTGATTGTCAACCACCTATTAATGATAATGATTACAAAAGAAAACCCATTCCTAGTGAACAATAAATATACTGATGAGGCTCTAATGATGGCCAAGTCCATTGAATCGAACCATCCTTGGTTTGATGATATATGTAACTATTTAGCATGCTGACAATTACCTCCCAACATCACTTATAATTAGAAGAAAAAGTTGTTTTCAGATCTGCAAAACAAATATTGGGATGACCCTCTCCTATTTAAGAAATGTGAAGATGGTGTCTACAGGAGATGCATACCATAAGAAAAAGTCCCTAAATTTTGAGATAATGTCATTCTTTGCCGTATGCGGAACATATGCGAGGAGAGAGGATGACAACAAAAGTTCCCCAATCAAGATTCTATTGGCCTACATTATTCAAATATGCTCAAGCATATGTTAAGGCATGAGATGAATGCCAAATAATGAGAAACATTTCAAGAAGGAATGAGATGCCAATGTCCAATTGAATAGAGCTAGAAATTCTTGATGTATGGGGAATTGACTACATGGGACCATTCCCATTTTCAAGAGGAAATCAATACATTCTGGTTAGTGTGGACTATGTCTTAAAATTGGTAGAGGTTGTCGCTACCCATACCTATGACTCCAAGGCAATGATCAAGCTATTCGAGAAAACTATTTTTCCATGATTTAGGGTCCCACACACCTCATAAGTGACGGGGGATCCCACTTTGGGGAGAGTGATAAAACCCAAATTTGGGCATTTATGCTAAGCATTTATTTATGGTTTTGTGTCATTATAGACTTAATATGCCCAAAATAACCCTAGATTCTTATCTTTTAGTAATTATATCATTTTAAAGATAAAGTTGCTGAACTAGCCAATTTTGGGACTTGCAGATACCAAACTCAAGAAGACATCTCTATATTCTGTCCCACAAGTGTCATGTTATGTACATCAGCTTAGGAGATGGAGGTCCCACTATTTTTGCTAGCCAAACCTTTATCAAAAAGCATCCCCATTAATCAGAAGGTTCATCGATGTGGGTCCATCTACCACCATTAATAGCTCCCCCCTCCCGAGGGTGGGTTTATCCCTAAGGAGCAAGGGTCGCGACCACTACATAGTCTCGAGTGCTACACTCAGCACGGTCAAGATGAGGTCAAGGTGTAGCGACCGCTACACCCAACAAGAATACTATAAGGATTCGTGACCACTACAACCACAATCACAGTAATACTATCATAACTGCTACACTCATCGCGACTGCACCACTCATTTCGACTGTAACACAAAACAACCACTACTGAATCTCATCCGCTACAACCAAGACCCTTGGCATGGTCAGGCTGAGGAAAAGGGCCAACAACCATTTTGATCATCACATATGTCTCGATGATGACATCTGTCTTGGCCGTGACCTCTCTCTCAACCACTAC
Organism: Alisma plantago-aquatica; assembly: GCA_963693085.1. Taxonomy (NCBI): domain Eukaryota; kingdom Viridiplantae; phylum Streptophyta; class Magnoliopsida; order Alismatales; family Alismataceae; genus Alisma; species Alisma plantago-aquatica. Next base: position 683,085,250 of record OY856415.1, on the reverse strand, counting down.
ACCTGGCACAGTCATAGCCATCCCGGCTAGACAAGTTTAGCAACGGGACATGTGTCATGACTACTTATTACATACACTCCACCTTCACGTAAAAATACTGACCCCTCACTACCTATAGAGGGGTTCCACACATTTTTGATTCCCTGAGCCCCGTGGGAGAGTTCTAAGGTCCAAAAAGATTGAAGTGCTCATCCTACATCCATCCCTTTGGTTTTCTTCCTTCTACCATCATTTTCCCCCACCATTCACCCATTTCCTACTATTCCCAGCCATCTTCAATCTCCATACATCTACCAAGCTACTATTTAGTGTGGAATCAAAGAGTAAGGAGGCCAAGGAGTTCAGAAGACCAAGAGGACGATCCAAAGATGAAATCCAGTCCATACAGAGGCCAAGGAGTGAGAGCCACCTCGCCTCTATGGGCTAAATATCTTCTTCTTATCCTTTCTTCTACTATTCTCTTTAGTTTTTATACAAATGATGTTCTTCCATCTTGGTTCGGTGCCAACTATGCTTGACCATGGCTAGTTGAGCTCCTTCTTGGCTATGTAACCCATTTTGGGCATGTATATGTACTTTTACCTTAAGCAAGTAATCTTATTTTAGATCTAGTACATTTTCTATTCTATCTTCTCTTTCTGGTTATGATTGCGAGTTTGGTTGATCTCTTTCTTACTTGAACTTCTATTTCTTCCTATATCGAGAGCTTCATCGTAGAAATAGGTAAGAGAAAGTAGTTTGGATCAAAAATTGAAAAGAGGATGGTTCAAGATGATATGTACAAAACCATGGACTAGGGCACGGTAGGGCCCAGCCCGACCCAGTCGGGCCCACCATGGGGTTCGGTCTAGATTACACATGTTCCTAGCATCTCAAAATATTTTAGACTCAGGAAGGTATCTAGAATATTCTAAGGTGTTTATTCATCACCCTCGAGGGAGGTTTCATATCACAGATGGTTAATAGTCACACTGAGTGAAAGCGAGTGGGATGACCCCCACAAGAATAGTTACCACAGTACATAATATATTTAGATGTAGGTTGCTTGCTGAGGTGTTTGAGGGTTGTATACACTCGAGAATGGGTGCATAGACTGCCTAGCTTGTGGTTACATAGCCAAGAACTCCTCCTTATTGATTAGTAGAATATGATAGACTCTGCTTTGTTTTCTTTACTTTGTTTTGTTTTATTTCGTGACATTTTGCTAGACTAGTTCTAGTTCCAAACTCTTATCAACTTTCAGATTGACTTAACTGACGTATGGGCGGGATCTTGATCATCCTAAATGTACCCTCATCCCTGTGTTTGACCCTGTATATCTACTTCGACCCCGTAATAATGCTATGGGGTTCCTTGAAGGTTTTCGAGTTATAAATTTATAAGTTTGATTATCCTTTGGGATCACACCTCCACTTTTAGAGCACGCGCCCAGGGCCGATCAGAGAGACAATTTGAAGCTCTGTTCAATAAATATGAATTTAAGAACAAGGTGGCAACACCCTTCAAACCAAGTAAATCTTAGAGAAGACAGTGAGCCATACTAGGAAAGACTAGTCTATGAAACTCGAATATACTTAATGGGCCTATAGAATTACTTAAAAGATGTCGATAGGGACCAATCCCTATCAAATTATCTACAAGAAATCATGCCATCTGCCTATTGAGATAGAGAAAAAGGCCTTTTGGGCTATCAAGTTTCTAAACATGGACCCAAAAGAAGCAAGCAAGAAGAGATTTATGCAGCTACAATAGCTTGAATAAGTAAGGCTGCATTCATATGAATACACCCGCATTTATAAGAGAAGGACAAAGGTGTGGCACGATGCCCACCTAAAAAGCAAGGATGTCTCCATAGGAGATAAGGCCCTTGTATTCAATTCCAGAATCAGGTTATTTCACTATACGCTTGATGCGATGATTTTGAGTCGCATTTATAGATCTATTTCATATGTGTTTTGTGCTCTAATTACTCATTTTTATGGATAATATTGCATAATTCACTTAATTTGGTCTTTGCCATCATATTATATCAAATCCCCTTTGTTTTACTATTTTGAGCATCATTTATCATCTTATTATAAATTGTGTGGATTTACTTGGTCTTGTTGTGAAATTTCAGGAAAAACAAGTATCTGCTTCCGTCGATACCATCGACAGAAGTCGATACCATCGACCAAGCCACAGGTTGCCAGCCGAGAAGAGCAATACAGTGTCGATACCATCGACACCTAAGTCGATGCCATCGACACCTAAGTCGATGCCATCGACACAAGGAGAGCTACAACGTCGCTAGAAGACAAAACCGACGCTACAGGAGTCGATACCATCGACGCCCAAGTCGATGGTATCGAGATCACCGCAGGCGCTCAGAATAAAAGAAAGGAAAGCTGCCGCTAATCCGCTGGGTCGATACCATCGACCCACGTCGATGGTATCGACGCCGGCAGATATGCGTTGGATCTGTTTTGATCTCGATCGGACGGCTGTTGTTATTTGATGACCTAATTAGGGACTTATACCTAATGACGGCCGCCCACAGGAGAGGGGGATCTCATTTTTGGATTGCACGAGTGCCGAGGAGGAGAAAAAGGAGAACGGAGGCCGAGAAGCTCATCCCGGGTGATTCGGACGCTGCCGAAGACGATTTCCACCACCGATAGGTGGGGAAGCTCGTGTTTTACGCCAAGGATCCACCGGTTCTTCTCCGTTCAGGGGTTTTCCCATTTATTTCCTGTTTTTCTTATGAATTCCCCAATTTCTACCATGTATTCGTGTGAGATGAACATGAGAGGCTAAAACCCTCAATCTTTAGGACCGGGAGTAGCCCGAGAATGCATTGTATGACATTTTTATATCAATAATTCATATTTTTCTCTCAAATCCGTGGTATAGATTCGTTTTCTCCATTTCTATTGTTATGCTTGATCACCATAATAATAACTTAATACCCTTAATCATTTCGACAGAAGGATTAACGGTTGAAAAGAGACGAATTCTACATTAATCAATAAAACCCTTGACAAAGGAGTTGTAAAATTAATGGTGGGAACTGAGGGACCGTTTATAATGCACTTAGTTTAGGGGAATGATTACTACGACGGTGGAATCAACCTAAACCTAAGTAGTGAATTACACCACGACAGTGGGTAATTTTGTATTCAGGCCACTACCCGGATAGAGAGAGAAGTGTGAGGAATTATATGAAACATAATACAATGTTGACCCGCGGTGAAACCGCCATCCTAAAGATATCCTTTTGAATTGATTAAATTAACCTTTAATCGATTGTTTTCTTTGTTTGATTTTTATTTTCTTTTTAATTTGAAAAACAAAACCCTACTTTGTTAATCGGTCTAGCTGATTGCGATTAGTTAGTAGAAGTCTCCAATAATTCACGTATCCCTGAGTTCGACTTGGGCCTCACAAGGCCTATATTACTCGATGCGTATACTTGCGTTGAAGCGCGTAGTAAAATACACGTCAAGTTTTTGGCGCCGTTGCCGGGGATACGGCGAATTATTGGCACTTTGAGTGCTAAGAGCGGCCACTCTAGGCCACATTTTTTTATTTTAAAACAATTTCAAAAATTCCTTTATTTCTCTCTAATTGTGTTGACTCGTTCAAAGCATTGTACTGAACCCCTATTTCCATATTTCAGGTACTTTGCATGGTGCACACACGTAGTCGAGACTATGTGAATCGCACACCTGAGGTTCCATCTGCGGGACCAGAGGACGAGGACTACTACGAGGAGGAACACCAAAGTGATATAAATTCTGAATCTGAAAAAGAACAAGAAGAAGCAATGGCTGAAGCACAGACAATATGGGAGAAGATCAAGGCGTCTTCTTCCTCAGCATCAAAGGGGCCTATAAAGAAACAGGGGCTAAACATTCCAACCTACAAGATCGATCCAGCATTGATTAACCTGGTTAAATCAAACGCATTTCACGGACTGAAAAATGAAGATCCAGTGGCACACATTAGTCAGTTTATTGAAAATTGCGATATGGTGAAGATAGATCGATTTCCACAGGATGTGCTCTACCTCAAGTTATTCCCGAGTTCCTTGGCTGGAGTAGCAAGAGAGTGGCTTCATAACCTCGACGACGAGTTTGTTGAATCATGGGATCAAATGGTGGAGGTTTTCTTCGAGAGGTTTTTCCCTCCTGAGAAGACCAATGATATGATCAGGAAGATTCACAATTTCACCCAACAAGCGGGTGAAACATATTCTGAGACTTGGGAGCGATTCCAGGTCATGTTGAGGAGATGTCCACATCATGGATTGGACAAGGAGACACAAGTGAAAATCTTCTATTTTGCTCTCTCCGAGCACGATAGAAGTAATCTTGATTCAGCCGGATCCGGATTTTTTCTAAATAATACAGATACCAGATGTTGGGAGATACTGAAAAACATGGCTAGGAAATAGTCATGGGGTGATAGAGGGGCTGTGGAACATGTCAACGCTGCTGGTGAATCCAGAATAGTGAGGGAGCTGAATGATAAGTTAGATCTTCTAGCTAAGAAGCTGCTAACTAAGGAGGATGCATCTGATGATGGGGAGGCCCAAGTGAAATTCATGCAACAACAGGGATATAGAAACAATGACTATGCATGGAGGAAAGATAAAAAGTTTTCATGGAAGGATCCGAACAATTTTCTACAGGATCCGGATGCCAAGCCACAGCAGAAAGCCGAGGACAAGAACACTGAATTACTAAGTCAAATGGTCCAGCAAAACCAAGAGATGATGGCCATGTTTGGAAAACAATTGCAAACACAAGGTGATATCTTAACCAAGTTTGGGCAGACGCTGCAAAGTCATGGAGCACAAATGCGGGCATTAGAGACCACCGTGGCACAGATTTCGAGTGAAGTGGCGGCCATTAAGCACGCCAACCAACAGAAATCAGCCGAGAATGCAAATGTGGCTCAAGCACACCATCAGGTCAAGTACATGTCTGTGGTAAGCACTGAGGAGGAATCTCAGGTGCAAGAAGTTGTAGAAGAAAGAAAAATGACTTTCAATGTGAATGCAACACCGGCGATACCATATCCACGCACTTACTATGGACTACCAGGCGGAAGCACTTTTTCTTTTTGGAAAAGACGCCAAGAGCCCTTGGTGGTCATGCCTCCACCTAGGCAAGAAGAGCAAGTCAAGACTGTCTGTCAAGGTGCTGATATTTCTATTGTTGATATTAATGTTGATGATGTTTCACCAAAGCCCACGCCGGAGGGAGTAATTGAAGCAAGCTTAGGGGAGGTACCCCCGAAAAGCTCTTATGTGCCACCTCATAGGCGTGTTGAGGTAGCAGATGTTTCAAATGTGGTTAATCCTAAGTCAAAGAAAGAGCATCGTCACTTTAAAAAATTCCTGGAGATATTCCGAAAACTCCACATCAATATTCCATTAGTGGAGATGATCGAGAAAGTACCCGCCTATGGGAGGTTCATTAAGGAAATCATTAATAAGAAGAGGCGGATAAAAGACGATGAAATTTATTGGATGAATGAGACGGTGAGCTCAATGATTCACGGGAGTTCACCAAAGAAGAGAAAGGACCCAGGAGGTTTTTACATTCCGTGTTCAATAGGTGGTCAACATGTTTCTAAAGCACAATGTGATTCCGGCGCTAGTATAAATCTCATGCCTTTGGCTACATTTCAAAAGCTGGGGTTAAAAGAGATAAAGAAGTTGGCTGCAACAATTGAATTGGCAGATGGGTCTACCGTGAGACCCTATGGAGTATGTGAAGACGTTCTCGTCAAAGTGGATAGATTCATATTTCCTGTGGACTTTGTCGTCATGGATATGCCACCACTCCTAAGTTGTGAAATTCTCCTAGGAAGACCGTTTCAAGCAACGGCAGACGTTGTGACTGCCTTAGGGAGAGGTACCTTGTCTTTGGGCATTGGAGGAGATCATGTTGAATTCAAATTACCGCATGATCCTCTAAGTGCAGTCCCCAAGGTGAAAAGATGATGACTGTCATACGTCTAGCCTAAGACGTTAAATAAGGGCGCTTGTTGGGAGGCAACCCAACCATTGGTACATTAGGATAGTTTAGTTGTAGTTATAGATTGCTTTTATTTCGTTTAAATTTTAGTTTAAAGAAGATACCTTGATCCGTTTGTTCGATGTGCAGGCACATGCAGGGTCGATACCATCGACACACTGGTCGATGGTATCGACATGGGTTCAGGTTGACAACTACAAAAATCGCACTGAGTCGATACTATCGACGGTCCCGTCGATGGTATCGACATACCTACAGGTAGGCTGCGCAATAAAGGTCGATGGTATCGACATGCCAGTCGATACCATCGAGATCTCTGGAGATTTTCAGAAGAAATTGACTCAGTGGAGTCGATACCATCGACGGGTGTGTCGATGGTATCGACATTTTCAAGTAAAAATGACGGCGCCCGGACTCGCGAGGCAGTTGCCCTAATCAGCGAGTCGATACCATCGACTTCCGTCGATGGTATCGACGGGCACACAGCAGTGTCGTTGTCAGTTATTCAAGACGGGGTTATTGGTTAAATGAAGTCACATCATCCAGAGCAAATCAGGATCCCACGACCCACCTCCACCACCATCGGACTGATCGGGTATCTCTGTTCCACTCTTAAGTTAGTTTTTGACTATGAGGCCATAGTCGAATTCAAGCTTAGGGGGGTGGCTGGAACAACTCTATCTTTTATCTTTTCTTTAGTTGTTTTTAGTTTTGGCTTTGTTATTTGTTCTTGCAATTTTAGTTTTTGTTTAGGATCCGCATCTATCTAGTGTAATCGTGGATGTCTTAAAAATTGTCATCTCGCTGTTTTCATGGGAAATTTAAGGGAATTTAAAAATTTCTGTGTCTTTTGGATAGCTTAACTTGGTTGTCCTTGGGGAACTTGTCCTATGAAAATGATTGATTATGCCAACTTTGAAGCAATATGTCACACCCACACCCCCATTGACTCATGAAAAGTGGATAGTAACGGTTGTTTGAGCCTAACCTAATCAAATGGTAATGAGACCTTAATTGGATATAAGAGAAAGAACCCTTTGAACTACTACACAGGTCAGTAAGGAGGGATACATAATATCTTTCTAAGGTTCAGTCATTTAATCTTGTGATCATTCCACGTCATTTTTTCCATAATCCACCTAAGAACTGGAAGTAAAGTACAGTTTTAATTCCTTCTTGCGTGCATAGCATGTAGATAAGATTTGCATTGATAGTTTCCAGACTTTTGCATAAAATGAAAAAAATATATAGTGATTCATGCACATTACCTTTCGGTGCATGTCATGTAGTTGCACTCATAACTTTCATGATTTTCATGCATAAGTACACCATGTACCTCAGGTCGTCTTAAAAAGTGATCTAAATTGTTCCATACCCTCGAAATAGTACAAAGATTTCCAATCATGAAGAAAATAGCCTAACACATGTATCTCTAAGCAATTATGGATATGTGGGCTAAAAGAAAAAAAAGAAAAAAAAATCTGAAAATCTGAAAAAAATTGAGAAAAGAAAAAAAAGAGAATTTAGAAGGAAATGGAATAAGAGGGAGAAAGGAACATGATATCACTTGCATAACAAGGAAATTGAGTACATGATGTGGCTTAATTAGATTTCTATCTCTTTTTGAGGTGGAAGGTTAGTGCATGCATCATTCCACCCAATTATAGGCATTAGGGCATTTTTAATGTGCATTCACATCATTTAGGGCATTTTGTTTTATGCATTTTGAAACTGTGTAATACTTCCAAATTCTTCCATGAACCACCCATTCCATCCACCCGTTGCTCGGATTGGTAGGCCACCGTGATTTTCTCCTCTCACTCATGTTTATCAGGAGAACTGCTTCCATGTAGATGGTAGTTAGGGCGAGCAACGTAGTGTAGGCGATCACAAGATGCACCAATGCTGAATCGGCAAATTTTATTATGTTAACTGCCTTATGTGATAGTGTTCATCGGTTTGAAGGATAATTTCTTTTATTGATGATTATTGTCGCCTATAGGGTAATTACTGTTCTGTGATTAGGAAAGGCCGGTTTGAGAACGTTCAGTGGGAGTCATGTGGAATGTGGGGTGATGTGTTGATTGTTAGTTGACATCTGCAATTCTATTCTAAGGATTAGTTGCTCGAGGGCGAGCAATGTTTAAGCTTAGGGGAGTTTGATGCGATGATTTTGAGTCGCATTTATAGACCTATTTCATATGTGTTTTGTGCTCTAATTACTCATTTTTATGGATAATATTGCATAATTCACTTAATTTGGTCTTTGCCATCATATTATATCAAATCCCCTTTGTTTTACTATTTTGAGCATCATTTATCATCTTATTATAAATTGTGTGGATTTACTTGGTCTTGTTGTGAAATTTCAGGAAAAACAAATATCTGCTTCCGTCGATACCATCAACCAAGCCACATGTTGCCAGCCGAGAAGAGCAATACAGTGTCGATACCATCGACACCTAAGTCGATGCCATCGACACAAGGAGAGCTACAGCGTCGCTAGAAGACAAAACCGACGCTACAGGAGTCGATACCATCGACGCCCAAGTCGATGGTATCGAGATCATCGCAGGCGCTCAGAATAAAAGAAAGGAAAGCTGCCTCTAATCCGCTGGGTCGATACCATCGACCCGCGTCGATGGTATCGACGCCGGCAGATATGCGTTGGATCTGTTTTGATCTCGATCGGACGGCTGTTGTTATTTGACGACCTAATTAGGGACTTATACCTAATGACAGCCGCCCACAGGAGAGGGGGATCTCATTTTTGGATTGCACGAGTGCCGAGGAGGAGAAAAAGGAGAACGGAGGCCGAGAAGCTCATCCCGGGTGATTCGGACGCTGCCGAAGACGATTTCCACCACCGATAGGCGGGGAAGCTCGTGTTTTACGCCAAGGATCCACCGGTTCTTCTCCGTTCAGGGGTTTTCCCATTTATTTCCCATTTTTCTTATGAATTCCCCAATTTCTACCATGTATTCGTGTGAGATGAACATGAGAGGCTAAAACCCTCAATCTTTCGGACCGGGAGTAGCCTGGGAATGCATTGTATGACATTTTTATATCAATAATTCATATTTTTCTCTCAAATCCGTGGTATATATTCGTTTTCTCCATTTCTATTGTTATGCTTGATCACCATAATAATAACTTAATACCCTTAATCACTTCGACAGAAGGATTAACGGTTGAAAAGAGACGAATTCTACATTAATCAATAAAACCCTTGACAAAGGAGTTGTAAAATTAATGGTGGGAACTGAGGGACCGTTTATAATGCACTTAGTTTAGGGGAATGATTACTACGACGGTGGAATCAACCTAAACCTAAGTAGTGAATTACACCACGACAGTGGGTAATTTTGTATTCAGGCCACTACCCGGATAGAGAGAGAAGTGTGAGGAATTATATGAAACATAATACAATGTTGACCCGCGGTGAAACCGCCATCCTAAAGATATCCTTTTGAATTGATTAAATTAACCTTTAATCGATTGTTTTCTTTGTTTGATTTTTATTTTCTTTTTAATTTGAACAACAAAACCCTACTTTGTTAATCGGTCTAGCTGATTGCGATTAGTTAGTAGAAGTCTCCAATAATTCACGTATCCCTGAGTTCGACTCGGGCCTCACAAGGCCTATATTACTCGACGCGTATACTTGCATTTAAGCGCGTAGTAAAATACACGTCAATTTTTTGTGGAAATCATCTTTGACAGCGTCCGAATCACCCGGGATGAGCTTCTCGGCCTCCGTTCTCCTTTTTCTCCTCCTTGGCACTCGTGCAATCCAAAAATGAGATCCCCCTCTCCTGTGGGCGGCCGTCATTAGGTATAAGTCCCTAATTAGGTCGTCAAATAACAACAGCCGTCTGATCGAGATCAAAACAGATCCAACGCATATCTGCCGGCGTCGATACCATCGACGCGGGTCGATGGTATCGACCCAGCGGATTAGCGGCAACTTTCCTTTCTTTTATTCTGAGCGCCTGCGGTGATCTCGATACCATCGACTTGGGCGTCGATGGTATCGACTCCTGTAGCATCGGTTTTGTCTTCTAGCGACGCTGTAGCTCTCCTTGTGTCGATGGCATCGACTTAGGTGTCGATGACATCGACTTAGGTGTCGATGGTATCGACACTGTATTGCTCTTCTCGGCTGGCAACCTGTGGCTTGGTCGATGGTATCGACTTCCGTAGATGGTATCGACGGAAGCAGATACTTGTTTTTCCTGAAATTTCACAACAAGACCAAGTAAATCCACACAATTTATAATAAGATGATAAATGATGCTCAAAATAGTAAAACAAAGGGGATTTGATATAATATGATGGCAAAGACCAAATTAAGTGAATTATGCAATATTATCCATAAAAATGAGTAATTAGAGCACAAAACACATATGAAATAGGTCTATAAATGCGACTCAAAATCATCGCATCAATGCTCAGATCCAGGTGGTCTGGCACCTTCATAGTGGAGAAGATATATCTGTCTAGAATGGTAAAAATCACCAGTGAAAAGACAAGTACATTCAAGGTGAATGGAAACAAAGTAAAGAGGTATTATGAAGGTAAAGCTTTTGTAAGAAGATTGGAATTCTAGTTAGAATAGACCCAACCCGCTCCACCAGAAGGACCATGAAGCGAAAAAATATAGAGTAAACGATATAAATTATTGCTTCTTGAGAGGCAACCCAAGTGCTTTTTGAGACTTCTGTAATTTCCTAAGTCTTTCTCTTTTATTTTTAGACACTGCTGCTATTTTCATCCTTAGCTTTAACCTTAACTCAATCTTGCCTATCATCAAAACTACTTCTTAATTTTGGTGCGACCCTTGTTTTAGCTTTCCAAAAATCCTTATTTTTTTTAGTAATTTTTAGTGTATATCACATAGCTAAGGTTTCTTATACATGCTCCCTTTTTTAAATAACTCTTTAAATCCTTAGTATCAATTGTTAAACATCTATCTTTAATTTTTTATTTCCTTGATAGGTGTACATAATATACTTTCATCGGTCATTGGGGTTTGGAAAGTCTAAATGGTGATAGAAAATAAGTAAGATCTCAACGGTCGTGTAAGAGTTGAGCTTCAACAACCGCTAGAACTTTTGGTCTACAATGACTGCTTAAAATTTCCGCATCAATGACTACTGAGGATTGCACTTTGATTTTCGATCTTAGTGACTGTAGAGGATTATAATCCTTTACGACCACTGAAGGACATCACGTTGCGACCGTTAGGTTTCATCCCCAAAGGTACAAAGGCCCCTCTCCTTTGCGCACTCACCTCTTCACATCTTGAACTTTTTTGGATAAGCCCTATCAGATTGTGGAGACACTAGAAAAAGGTGCACAAAGCCCGACTGAAGAAGCCAAAGGAGAAGACGATGCTGAGAAGAATGAACGCTAGCTAATGGTGACTCTACTACCACATCTGTCGATGTCGCTCAAAACCATCTGGCATGCAATCGAGCTCTCACTTATTTCCATCCCCTTTTCTTTGACAACTGGTAAATTCTAATCACCCCTTCCTAATGACAACTTCACTCAATGTGATTGCCGTCATATCTCTCTAATCTCTCCTCTCTTTGTCCTATTCAACTCTTGCACCGATGCTTCATCTGCCTCCTCTACTTCTTGAACGAATGAGTTAGGGTCTCTAACCCTATCCACCACCATACATGCGGTTGCATATCCACCCATGATCACCATCACCTTCTTGAGTTCTCGAGTAGTAGAGGAACACAATATCTGTGATCACCATGGTCTTGAGCTGCTCTATGATCACTGAGGACATTACGATTGTAGTGATCATTGGGCTTTCATAACCAAATCTTTTTCTTTCCTTCTTTCTTCCTTCAATCATAGATGTTTCTTCAAACGATGCTACTCCTTCAGTTGACCGCTGATATCCCCCCCTCACTCACTGACATTTCATCGACTGCTAATGTCCTTGTGACACATGCTTTCTTTGGTCACTGAAATCTTATATTCCTCAGGGACCGATGATCGTTGAATTGCTGATGACTATTGATGTCCCTGTGACACATGCTTTCTTTGGTCACTGATATCTTCTATTTCTCAGTGACTTCTATGACATAATCACATGTCTCTACGGTCGTAGAGGGTTAGTACCCTGTGTGGTTTTAATGATTTCTTGGAATATGCTAAACTATATTTTTGAAAATTGTCATGTTTTTTGGAAGATTTCCATATTACTAATTATTCCAATATAACTTGCATGACCCCCCCTCCTATTCCATGATTTCATGGGTTGTGGAGAACTAGTCTCCTTCTACTAATGAACGAAACTCTATGCAGCTAAGAGAATGCCATCATCAACTTCTCATTCCCTACATAGGAAGATAACCTAACTGAAGGGACTAGAAGATGCTATCCAGAAAATTGAAAAATTCCTAGAGATGTATCCCAACATACATGTGGAGAAAAATATGCAAATGTTGTTGCAAAAGGAGTGCTATGAGATAAGTAGGATGAGCACTTCAATCTTTTTGGACCTTAGAACTCTCCCACGGGGCTCAGGGAATCAAAAATATGTGGAGCCCCTCTCTAGGTAGTGAGGGGTCAGTATTTCTACGTGAACGTGGAGTGTATGTAATAAGTAGTCATGACACATGTCCCGTCGCTACACTTGTACATTCGGGCTGGGCATGACCGTGCCAGGTGTAGTGGTTGAGAGAGAGGTCACGGCTGAGACAGATGTCATCGTAGAGACATATGTGACGATCAAAATGGTTGTTGGCCCTTATCCTTAGTCTGACCATGCCAAGGGTCTTGGTTGTAGCAGATGAGATTCGATAGTGGTTGTTTTGTGTTACATTCGAAATGAGTGGTGCAATCACGATGAGTGTAGCGGTTATGATAGTCTTACTATGATTGTGGTTGTAGTGGTCACGAATCCTTGTAGTAGTCGTGTTGGGTGTAGCGGTCGCTACACCTTGACCTCATCTTGACTGTGTCGAGTGTAGCACTTGAGACACTGTAGTGGTCGCGACCCTTGCTCCTTAGGGATAAACCCACCCCTGGGGGGAGCTATTACTGGTGGTAGTTGGACCCGCATCGATGAACCTTCTGATTAATGAGGATGCTTTTTGATAAAGGATTGTCCAACAAAAATAGTGGGACCGCCATCTCCTAAGCTGATGTACATAACACGACACTTGTGGGACAGAATATAGAGATGTCTTCTTGAGTTTGGTATCTGCAAGTCCCAAAATTGGCTAGTTCAACAACTTTATATTTAAAATGATATAATTACTAAAAGATAAGAATCTAGGGTTATTTTGGGCATATTAAGTCTATAATGACACAAAACCATAAATAAATGCTTAGCATAAATGCCCAAATTTGGGTTTTATCACTCTCCCCAAAGTGGGATCCCCCATCACTTATGAGGTGTGTGGGACCCTAAATCATGGAAAAATAGTTTTCTCTAATAGCTTGATCATCACCTTGGAGTCATAGGTATGGGTAGAGACAACCTCTACCAATTTTAAGACATAGTCCACACCAACCAGAATGTATTGTTTTCCTCTTGAAAACGGGAACGGTCCCATGTAGTCAATTCCCATACCTCAAGAATTTATAGCTCTATCCAATTGGACATTGTCATCTCATTCCTTCTTGAAATGTTTCTCATTATTTGGCATTCATCTCATGCCTTAACATATGCTTGAGCATATTTGAATAACGTAGGCCAATAGAATCCTGACTAGGGGACTTTTGTTGTCATCCTCTCTCCTTGCATATGTTCCCCATAAGACAAAGAATGGCATTATTTCAAAATTTAGGGACTTTTTCTTATGGTATGCATCTCCTGTATACACCATCTTCACATCTCTTAAATAGGAGAGGGTCATCCCAATAGTTATTTTTGCATAGTTTATTGGCATCTCTTAAATTTAGGGATTTTCTCTTTTGTTAACAACATTTGCATATTTTTCTCCACATAGGAAGATGACCTAACTGATGGGGCTAGAAGATGCTATCCAAGAAATTGACGAATTCCTAGAGATGTATCCCAACATACATGTGGAGAAAAATATGCAAATGTTGTTGCAAAAGGAGTGCTATGAGATACTGTTGGTACACAAATCCCCTGAACCTGAAGATGAGTCAAAAGATACTCAGGCCACCAACACATTGGAGTAGCTGCCATCTAAAGAAGAAACAAGGCAGAAAGGGAAGCAGAAGAGAGCCAAGTCAGGTATAGACACAACAACATCCAAGAAGAAGAAAGTGGTTATGAAAGCAAGGCCACATACCGATGGATACTGTGAACATTCCTGAAGACAACACAAAAATCAAGGGGCCAAAATCCACTAATGCGGGCAAAAGTCAAGAGTCAACAGCTGAGGGGAATGGGGTGATATACAAACCAAGGTATAAGGAACACCAAGCAATGTACGACTTGTTAAAAACAACACAATAATTCAAGCCTATAAGGTACAAGAACCAAGACAACTTCAAAAAGTTGGGTTTCTGCAAACACGTTGTAGAATTCTTGAAGGGGGCAAATTTGAGTGTCCTATGCATGGCAATCCAGAATTATAACATAGAACTCATGATGGAATTCATGTCCTCTCTTATAAAGGTCCTTGTCAAAGACAATGAAAAGGATGAAGTAGGAAGGGAATACAAACTACAAGCAAGGATAGCAGGAAAGGATCGATATATAACAAAAAAGATTATGAATATGTTGTTTACTGACACAGATGAGGAAGCCAAAGCCTGCAAAGTGGCATAAAGTGATAAAGATACTATTGGATTCAGTAGCCACAAGGTGTGGGAAAGACTTACAGGGAACACAAACACGATCCTCGAAAATTAAAGGCAACTCAGATACCCTCTAATTTCATTAGGGTCATGCAGAAAATCCTTGCTAACACAGTGTTTGCTTGATATAAAATGGGGAGCATATCAAGAAGGAACCTCTTTCTAATCTGGTCTATGGAAGAGAAAAGACCGCTCAACATTGAAAAATTGCTTATAGATAATCTACCTACAACAATCGACCAAGATACCAAACAGAAGATTATGGATTTCTACAAGGTAGGATAGATCACACTTACTGTGGCCTACTTTCTGTACATAGAGGAGCTAAGACAGTATGAGCTGACTGAGGGATACACGAAGATTGAAATCAAATACCTGATAATGGATGGATACTGGTGCAAAAAGGTGGGAAGTTCTACTACAAGTAGGCTAACTCCAGACCGCTTCTCCCCATCCTAGAAATGGCACATTATGATGCCAATAAACTATGGTCCAACATATATGGGGTAAACAAAATGTACTCTAGTGCTATCAGGAGAATGCCAGAAGTGCCCACTGAAGAGAATGGTAACCAACTGGGAACCCCTACAAATGCACAAGAAACCATAATACAGGAAAGGGAATAGCTAACATGCCATCCTAAGAGTCCCAGGCAACCAACCCCACCACCTCTAGAAACTGATAAAGTGATCAAAATGCCAGTTCAAAGGGCATATGATCAGCCTAAATGGGCTCATGAGGAACCTACACCACCAACTCAACATGAGCAATCAACTCAACCTCACAAAAAGGAAGCATGGGATACACAACTAACAACATCTGAAGCACCAGCTGCAAAAACAACAACACCTCTAGGAGAACAATATCAGCAGCCGCCAACTTTTGGCGAAGTAATAGGATGTCTCTTTGACACCATGTGTGTGCAAATTCTTAGTTCATCTTCAAATACAATGCATATTACTTCTAGCCTACTTTCATTAACAATGAAGGTACAACACATAGATGATAGAATCACAATGCTTCCTCAGTTCATGCAGGACGTCATCACCATCCAAGCAACAATGATGAATGTCATGCAGATAATGGCTGCGGAGATGGCAAATCTCAGGAAGAAGAGAGATTGGATGTAAGGACCCTGACCTTCATTTTGGGCTTACCCTGTTTGCTTTGCCTAAACCTAGAGGTTGAGGCACAACTTGCAAATTACCCAAGTTTTAGGGTTGGTGTGCAAGTTTGTCACCTTGAAAGATGTATTTCTCTCTCCTTGCATCCTCTAGAGTTGAGAGGATGGGTTTGGCACCTTGCTTGAGTTGCTTTGGGCCTTGTTTGAGCTTGTTGAAGCTTAGGCTTGTTGTTGGGCTTTCTTGGGCCTTGTTTGAGCTTGGTGCCACCTCCTTGCTTGGTGTATTGGGAAAGGGTGTATTGGCCAAGAGTGTGTTGGGCAATGGTGTATCGACCATGGCACCATGTTGGGAGATACACACCCTTCTTGGCCTAGCATCGTTTGTGTCACCCTTGGTGACACTTGTTGCTCTTTACTAGCAAGGTGGCATAGCTTGGACAAGTGGTGGTCTGGGCAAGCACATGTGGAGCAGCCCTCTAGTGGACGCCCACTTGACCCCCATGTATATATACCCTCTTCTTTGCTAGCTTGGGATCCCTTTAGCTCCTTAGTTTCTTCCCTTCTTCCTTTGGTGGTCGATACCCCCGCCCCCCTGGTGGAGCTTGGTGGCCAATATCCTTTGGTGGATCTTGGAATGTGACATCCTTGACAGCCATAGCTCTAGTCTATTTCTTCCTCTAGTGGTGGCCGAAACCCTGGAGTGTCCTTACTTCTTTCCTTCTCTTGTGGTGAGTATCTTTTTATCTCTTTCCTTGGCACCTTCTCCTTCTTGGTTGTCTTTCGGCCATGGTGGTTATGAGCTTATCTTCTATCCCTATGGTGGCTGAAGGTGGTGCCTTGGTGCTTGGATCTTGGAGCTTGGAGCTTTTAAGCTTGAGGAGTGTGCTTAAGGCGGGTTACATAACTCCTAACCCTAACTATACTACTTCCTTACCGTGTTGCTTTGTTATATACTATCTTGATTGGACATGTTATCTTGCTAGATATGTTTCTTGCTTTAATGGTCATGTTGTTGCCCTAGGTGAACCATGGAATCTTGTTGGCCAAACGTTGGATGTGGGTTCCTTGGGCAAAACCCCTCTCTCTTAATTGATCCTAGGGTGTCCTAATTCAATGGTGTGTTGTGGTGTGTTCTTGGGGAAAAACCCCTTTCTCTCTTTGGTCTTTAGAGGGGAGCTTAAGCTCTAGTTGTGTGGGTAAAACCCCTCTCTCCCTTAGTTGTTGAGAGGTGAGTTTACACTCTAGTTGCATGAGAAACACCCCTCTCTCTCACCATGGATTTGAAAGAGTGAGCCTTTGGTTGGGTGTTGACCTAGTTGTTGGTTGGTTGGCCGATATGGTGATGATCTACCTTGCTGTCCGATTTTTGATAGAGGTTGTGCAAGACCCCTCTCACTTAGTTGTTGAGAGGTGAGCCAACACTCTTGATCTTTTCGGGTTTGGTGGTTGTCTTGAGGTTGGAGATGACCAACCCGATAAGTGGTGTAACCCGATATCCCTTGATACCCGATATCATTTAATGGAGATGTGAAACCCGATATCCCTCCTCTAGGGTTGATATTAGGTGATATATTAGATGGGTGTTGACCTCTTTGACCGATATGGGTCCTTACCCAAGATGTGTTATTGGACGATATGCTCTTGGGCGATATAGTGTTTGCCGGATATGCCCTCTTGAGTACCCTGGACGACATGGATAGGACATGCCTTGATGATGAGTGTTGAGCAACACCCCTCCTTCCTTGATTCTGAGGTGAGCTCTAGCACTTGGTCGATATGATGATGGGTATGCTAGTTGGACGATATGGGTCTATCAAACCCTAGTTGTTGGGCGATATGTCCCTTAGCCGATAGGGAGCCCTAACCCTAGATGGGTGATATACTGGTGCCTTGAACGATATGGAAGTTCTTGGGCGATACGATGTGATGACCAAGGTGTTGGTTGATGACCGACATGGATGTTTCTTGGGAGATAAAGACATGGTGGTTGGGAAACATGGAAACCCTAACTCTAGCTTGGGCGACATGGGGTCTTGGCCGACATGGGGTGTTTCCCGATACCATCTTGTATAGAGTTGCCCGATATGGTGGATTCCCAACGTGGAGCTTGGCGCCATAGGGTTTGGTAGTGGTCGATACCTTTGGGTGAAGGATAGTGCTCTACCCGATATACCTATGATGAGGAATATGATACCTTTAGTGAGGGACGATGTGCTTTTGGTAAGGGTTATCCCTTACCCGGCATACTTAGGGTAATTGTTATGTTAATACTTGCTTTGGTTATATGAGAATGCTTTGTATTGATACGCTTACCTATGTTGCATGGTTGTTCCTCATAATGGAGTAAAGGGTTATAGATGTTCCTTGTACAAGTACCATTGTTTCTCTATGATTATGCTAACCATGCAAGTTCCATGTGTATGGATATGAAATCAGGTAATAGCCATGGTGATTGTATGATAGTGATATGAAATGGAACATCAAGGGTTATGATGAACCTAGTGATATATGATGGGTGTTACCCATGGAATGGCAATGTGTGCCTTGATGATGGGATTGAGTCCCTGTGATGTTGATCCTTGAGATGGGTCTTGATGATTGGCAAGAGACCAAGTGGTAACATGTAATGTTGATCCTTGTGATGGATCAGGATGATGTTGATAGCTTTGAGAATAAGAATGACAATGTAACACATGATAATGAGATCTATGTTGTTTACTTTTGTTTACATGTTACATAACTTGGTTGATCCCAACAATCCACTTAAAATATACTAATTAATTACAGAAGAACCTTTCATGTAGTTTGCCCTGGCCATAGATCCATCATCATCAGTAGCTGGTGATGGTGAAATGGGTTCTCTTGCTGGTTAACCCGTAGCACATATTGTTGAATATGCAAGGTTTCTCCTAGCCGAAAGTAGAAGGATTAGAGTAAAACTACGGTTGTAGACTTAAGATGTGTGATAGATCAAGGTGAATAGGCCCATGCCTCAGTGTGATGGAGCATGAATGCGTTCATGGCTCGGGAGCACGGTGAACATGCCCATGGCTCAAGATATACTAGCGACGTAACCTATACCAAGGTGGGCTAGAGAAAAGGGTAGACTACATGATCTAACCCTATGACTGAGGTCACATAAGCAAGAGACTGTGGTCCTACTTTGGTTCTCATGCACTGACCATGAGGGTAGAGGTTGTGGATTCCGGCTCTTCCATTGACCTTGTATGGCACTGATTTTGGGTTTCTCAACTGAAGGTTGGATTTGAACGGTACAACTCATTTCCTCAGGGCATAATAAATGGTAATCCAGCTGTATAGTATATCTTCTTAGGGAAAACACGAAACATTGCTTGAGGCCTTGAGCAATGAATGTTATCTCTTAGACATATGTGCCCTGAGTACAACTTGTAGATTGCTATATGCTTCTCAGGTATCATGGTAAGCTATTATGCTTGTATAATCCTGTTCTTCATATTTCATATACGATTTGGTTATATTTGCTACATGTTATATCTGCTCTAACTTCTCTGAGGTTTTATAGTTCGATGGGGAGTTATGTTTCTTGCTGGGACTGTGTGTCTCACCCCGATGGTTTCAACCTTTTTAGGTGATCGAGCTAGACGTGGTGGTGGTCGTGAGGTTGCGGACGAGCAGCAAGAAGATCAGTAGAAGGCAAGTTTGGATATGTTGTTGCTATTGTTGGGTGTTTTGTGGTAGAGTCCTAGAGTCATCCCTGTACTCTCAGGTCCTTGGAGGTGTTTTGACGAGGTTTCACGATGTATATTTGATATGGCTTTCTTATTCTGTTATTGACCTGGCTAGGTCTGTTATGTACATAAAGAGGTGGTAAACTCTTGTGCTTATGGGACAGCTAGTTCCTATGAGTTGTTGACATGTATTGTGACGTCCCCGGATTTTGGCTTCTCCAAACCCTATTGGGAATGAGAGCTCATAATCTGAAAACATCATCCAAACCCTATTGGGAATGAGAGCCCATAATCCGAAAACATCATCCAATCATATCAGAAAAGCGATGCGGAAGCATAATATGCATACATGAACATACAACCATAACATTTCTCAATGATAACATGCATATTTACAACATGAATTACATTTACATATTACAAGAAGATTTACAAGTTTATGATCATGTATGCTAAAAGGATCTTAGAAAATAGGTACAACCTATACAACTTGCTCACATCTTATTATTTTATCCCATTCCAGCTCTGGACCTAGAAAATACGAGAAACAAAAACATCAACAAAAGTTGGTACGTGGAATTAAAAGCTATACTATGCTGGCATATAAAATACTCAAAATTGAAGAAAGAGAAAGGAAACGTTATTTAAAGGTGGAAAATCAGGTAATCCCAAGTTATTAATCATATTTCAATGGACATGTATTACTATGGTGGACTTAGCACAAACATAAATATTGGGCCCTATCCCTGCGTACCTTGTACCATTAGGGATCTCCCCACGTACCTTGTACCATTATGGAGGTGCTAGTCAACATTAATACTTTCCCTCTCTAATAGGGAGATTAATGAACCATCAGTAACTACATTCCATTTTCTTTCTTTAGTGTTCTTATTGTTCAAGGCGGAAATGTCAATACATATAGATCTACATCCAACAATGTATTTCAAGTACAAGCAAGCAAGTACATATATTTAGCATCCAGTAAATCTAGTCATATAATTATATCCACGTACCTGAGTTCAGAGATTCCTTATACATCCAAGGTCATCTACTACTCTGGTCATCACCTGATTTAAAGAAATTAATCATCATTAATATATGTACATCGTATTCTTGGTAATTTTAGGTCCAAATTAGGGTTTTTGTCAAACCTAGGTCAATATGATGTTAGAATGGTGTCTAGTATTTTTAATCTGATACATATGTAATTATTAAGGTCTGGTATGAATTTCATAATTTTCTGGTACTTTCCCTATTTTCTACAATTAATATGAGGATTAAACATGTAATTAGATAATAATGAGAAAAGGCCTTAAATTACTCAATAATGTCAAGATATGAGTCCACATTTAGTTTCTATATTATATCAAGGTTCGAAATTATTTTATCAGATTTAATCTCAACCACTTTCTAATTATACCTTTTAAATGAAGCAATCTCATCTAAAATAAATACCATCAATATTAATGTCTCATAAGTCTAATATAAGGGTTTCACAATAAAGAGGGTACTTTTGTGAGTCCATGGATATTTTCGAGGAATTTATTGGATAAGGGAGCTATTTTTGGTGGATTATACAAGTTTTGTGTATTATCTAATATATATACAAAATTTACCTGGTTGGATTTTAATTGAACCGGCTGGACTGGCATTGGGCCAAGTGAACCGGATGGTCCACCTACTGGACCGTGTTCTTTAAGCTGAGTGTTGTCCGGTTCAGTTTGCTGGATCATTCAGTGATCTCATTCATCACGATCTCACGCCTTGGGCGAGACACAGGTGCCGCCACACACAATGCCCCGACCGCAGATCGGCCTCCGCTGCCCTCTCTGATGAGATCGTCTGGACGCTCCACACTAGACAAGAGGAAGATGGAACCACCGAGAGGTCCCATGAAGCCTCTCTCAGGTCGCCGCTCATGCCCTGCCTCTGGAGGAGGGTTTCGAGACTGCTGATCTCTCTAGACCCGCCGTCGCCGCCTCTGTGATTGGTACCAGCGAGCTATGGCACATTTCTCTCTTCTGTGGAGAAACTGGTTGGCTTCATGAGCAGAAGGAATGGCCAGGCATGAGCAGCGGCTGGGAATCCATCTGTCTCCCTGCCCTCTTTCAGTCCGACGGTGGAACTATCAAGATTTGTGTGATGGCACTGGAATCCATACTAGCTTATCAACTCGACAGGATCTCATGGGCTTTCTGACCCCCAACATCAAAAACTCAATCAGGTTGTACCAAAAAGGCTCTCCACAGCCTTCCGAGCTCGCCCTGACCTGTCGGCGTGAGTGTGATTCATCCATCAGGGAGAGGCCATCTTCGGTTAACCCAGCAGAGTGGAGGCCGCAAGGGAACAAGGTCCTTAAACCTCCCCTGTGCTTGTTCCTTCCCCTGGTACCGACTTGTGGCTATGGAAACTCAGATAAGCAGTGACATTGGATCTTGGAATCTGGGTGTGCTGAGTTCTAACATGTTCCTACGACCTCAATCAACCCTTAGGTGGTGAAGAAGGTGATATGAAACATCTCTCCTCTACCTTGACTAGCCGCTTTGAGAAACTATGGAGAAGGGGCAACGAGGAGGGGCACTCTCTCTCCATTCCAGGGGTCTCCATAGTCGAATCAGGGATCTGTTACGAGTGTTGTGTAGGTCATGGGTTTACCAACGAATCCACTTAGACCGCTCCACCCTCATCGGATCTTGGGGACGCCTCAGTTGCATTCTGTTCCTCCATATGCGGAGGTTAGAGATGACTTGGTCCTGGGTCTGTGTGGAGAATTAGGAAATGCATTACGAATGAATGGGCTGTGTGACACATATAATAACCTGCCATTTCGGACTTTATTCGAGTGGTATACGGCCAAGTCTCAAGATACTCATTTAATCATAAAGATTCAAGTATCCTCAAATTTGGATAAATTTTCATAGGAACTCGATATCTCTTTATATAAACATCTAAACATCCTGAAATTTTTGATATAGGCTCATAGTATCCTAATATAGATTCTACCAAAATTTTGAGACCAAGACCCAATTTTTGGTTGTTGAGACAATTTCTTCGATCAACCTTATAAATACATTTATAAACCTTGACTTCATAAGCATCCAAATTGGCTAACAAGGTACCCATCATAAAATAACCTGAATAGCATCATCATCAATCATATCTCTAATCACAAGTTTAGGTAAATTGAATTAAATATTGAATAAATCACTTCATTCTAAGATTGGTCATCTTATGAATAACAATGAACCTCAAGTGTTATCCTTGGTTATTGGACCCTAAAATCACGGTTATTACATTCACCCCACCTTATATGGAATTTCGTCCTCGAAATTCAACTAGTTCACAATCATGGTGATATTAAAAAGTTCAACTTCATTACAGTCACTACTTGTAGGTTCCAAAGTTTTTATAGTCTTTAATGAACTCTAAGTTGTCATCTTAGGTTTTTGAGCAAATAGGGGTGCACACTCTACCTTATGTTAGTCAAAGCATCATCAATCAGCTCAATCATAACATGACATTATCTAAATATCAGATTTACATCCCCTACCTCCCTACAGGAAATAGGGTTTATCATACATATGATGTTGAGAAGATTATACTCAAATTCTCAGATTTCATCATCTCATCTATATAAGGTGATATCAAGATTTCAATTCATTAGCTACTAAAATCTATCATACTTGAAATCACTATTGTTGTTTACGCTCGACATCATACTAGGATCGCATCATTAGAGGGAACTAATATTCATCTTTGTATATCAAGGTTTCACCCTATTATGTAAGAGTTATTACCAAACTAGAAGCTTATAGTCAAAAGATTTGAAGTTAAGAACTATATGTTGTGATCATGTAACCCATGATCCAAAGATATATTTATTTCTAGTTCGTTATTTCAACTTATATCTTTCATGCATGACATAGAGGGAAGGAGGATATACTAAGCCAATTTTATCATGATTTCAACTTAGATATTTCATGTATGATATAGGAGGGGAATATAGAATAGGTCAAACGTATACGAGTGGTTCCTCATGTATAAACCATCTATATAGATCAAGTGAGGTTTTTAGCATCATATATTAAGAAAGAGAAGAAGAAGAGAGAATTGTATTTTTGAGTATCTTTTGCACAAAGCATCATACTCTCATAACTAGAGTTCATATATTACCTCACTTGCAACTAATGATGATATTCACAAAATATATCACTCCAGCTAGGACCTAACTCAGCCAAAGGATTCACTTTGTCCTATGGGTCATCTACCCATCCTTTTATTTTACCCAATTCTCACATATAGATTTGAATCATGCATAAGGACTCAACTCAACACTCGAGAGTAATCTAGTGTAGGATTTTATTTTTAACACATATCTCATATATTGGAGGCTAGGTCCTATGACCTTCTCCCTGTGGGTCTTACTCTCTTTAGAGTTCACCACATATCTCATCCTACCACTAGACATCCTCCTTGTATAAGAGCTTGAGGCTCATGCACACTCATCTCTATCTTAACTTAGCTTATCTTAAGTAAGAAAAAGGAATGTACTTTCATCATCACGACTTAGCATAGATCCTCTAAGAGTGGATTCGGCTCATATACAACTCAAATCTTAATAAGGAACTTATACCATCATATATTAGAGATAGGTAAGATTCTATATGATTATTTCCTTCATCTTTCTTTTGTCTATCTATCTATCACATTACCTTATGAGGCTCTAGACATCTAATCTAGATCTATTCTCTCTTCTAGACTGATGTCACTCCCTTTCACTTAGATTGCATGAACACTAACTACTCTCCAGTGTGAGGGACACATTTTTATATTTACATATATATAATAAAATATTATATAGTTTTTCTCTGAGAAAGAAGACGTCAGAGAAAACAGTCGAGGCTCGAGCCGATTGGAAAACAAAACCAAATCAGCAAAATCGAGTGTCCCACACACAGTAGATAGTCTAGTGTTATGCCACCTAGTGAAATGGTGAGAACGAGATGTAGACTAGTGTAGCTACCCAATACATATGAGCTCTATATGGAAAAGGTTTCTCGCACTTGTCTAAACCTAGTTCTCGAACATCTAGGTTCTAACTTAGAGGCTAAGTCAAACCTTATTCCTATAGAACAATTACTAAGTTTCTAAGATTTAAGGTGAAAAGTGAGGCTTAGTTTATATGTTTCATGATGAGCAATTGTTAGGTATAGCTATTGTTCATGCTCTGATACCAACTGTGACGTCCCCGGATTTTGGCTTCTCCAAACCCTATTGGGAATGAGAGCTCATAATCCGAAAACATCATCCAAACCCTATTGGGAATGAGAGCTCATAATCCGAAAACATCATCCAATCATATCAGAAAAGAGATGCGGAAGCATAATACGCATACATGAACATACAACCATAACATTTCTCAACGATAACATGCATATTTACAACATGAATTACATTTACATATTACAAGAAGATTTACAAGTTTATGATCATGTATGCTAAAAGGATCTTAGACAATAGGTACAACCTATACAACTTGCTCACATCTTATTATTTTATCCCATTCCAGCTCTGGACCTAGAAAATACGAGAAACAAAAACATCAACAAAAGTTGGTACGTGGAATTAAAAGCTATACTATGCTGGCATATAAAATACTCAAAATTGAAGAAAGAGAAAGGAAACATTATTTAAAGGTGGAAAATCAGGTAATCCCAAGTTATTAATCATATTTCAATGGACATGTATTACTATGGTGGACTTAGCACAAACATAAATATTGGGCCCTATCCCTGCGTACCTTGTACCATTAGGGATCTCCCCGCGTACCTTGTACCATTAGGGAGGTGCTAGTCAACATTAATACTTTCCCTCTCTAATAGGGAGATTAATGAACCATCAGTAACTACATTCCATTTTCTTTCTTTAGTGTTCTTATTGTTCAAGGCGGAAATGTCAATACATATAGATCTACATCCAACAATGTATTTCAAGTACAAGCAAGCAAG
This sequence comes from Alisma plantago-aquatica, assembly GCA_963693085.1. Taxonomy (NCBI): domain Eukaryota; kingdom Viridiplantae; phylum Streptophyta; class Magnoliopsida; order Alismatales; family Alismataceae; genus Alisma; species Alisma plantago-aquatica. The sequence goes on along the minus strand of OY856415.1, from coordinate 683,059,581 downwards.
TACATATATTTAGCATCCAGTAAATCTAGTCATATAATTATATCCACGTACCTGAGTTCAGAGATTCCTTATACATCCAAGGTCATCTACTACTCTGGTCATCACCTGATTTAAAGAAATTAATCATCATTAATATATGTACATCGTATTCTTGGTAATTTTAGGTCCAAATTAGGGTTTTTGTCAAACCTAGGTCAATATGATGTTAGAATGGTGTCTAGTGTTTTTAATATGATACATATGTAATTATTAAGGTCTGGTATGAATTTCATAATTTTCTGGTACTTTCCCTATTTTCTACAATTAATATGAGGATTAAACAAGTAATTAGATAATAATGAGAAAAGGCCTTAAATTACTCAATAATGTCAAGATATGAGTCCACATTTAGTTTCTAGATTATATCAAGGTTCGAAATTATTTTTATCAGATTTAATCTCAACCACTTTCTAATTATACCTTTTAAATGAAGCAATCTCATCTAAAATAAATACCATCAATATTAATGTCTCATAAGTCTAATATAAGGATTTCACAATAAAGAGGGTACTTTTGTGAGTCCATGGATATTTTCGAGGAATTTATTGGATAAGGGAGCTATTTTTGGTGGATTATACAAGTTCTGTGTATTATCTAATATATATACAAAATTTACCTGGTTGGATTTTAATTGAACCGGCTGGACTGGCATTGGGCCAAGTGAACCGGATGGTCCACCTACTGGACTGTGTTCTTTAAGCTGAGTGTTGTCCGGTTCAGTTTGCTGGATCATTCAGTGATCTCATTCATCACGATCTCACGCCTTGGGCGAGACACAGGTGCCGCCGCACACAATGCCCCGACCGCAGATCGGCCTCCGCTGCCCTCTCTGATGAGATCGTCTGGACGCTCCACACTAGACAAGAGGAAGATGGAACCACCGAGAGGTCCCATGAAGCCTCTCTCAGGTCTCCGCTCATGCCCTGCCTCCGGAGGAGGGTTTCGAGACTGCTGATCTCTCTAGACCCGCCGTCGCCGCCTCTGTGATTGGTACCAGTGAGCTATGGCACCTTTCTCTCTTCTGTGGAGAAACTGGTTGGCTTCATGAGCAGAAGGAATGGCCAGGCATGAGCAGCGGATGGGAATCCATCTGTCTCCCTACCCTCTTTCAGTCCGACGGTGGAACTATCAAGATTTGTGTGATGGCACTGGAATCCATACTAGCGTATCAACTCGACAGGAACTCATGGGCTTTCTGACCCCAACATCAAAAACTCAATCAGGTTGTACCAAAAAGGCTCTCCACAGCCTTCCGAGCTCGCCCTGACCTGTCGGCGTGAGTGTGATTCATCCATCAAGGAGAGGCCATCTTCGGTTAACCCAGCAGAGTGGAGGCCGCAAGGGAACAAGGTCCTTAAACCTCCCCTGTGCTTGTTCCTTCCCTTGGTACCGACTTGTGGCTATGGAAACTCAGATAAGCAGTGGAATTGGATCTTGGAATCTGGGTGTGCTGAGTTCTAACATGTTCCTACGACCTCAATCAACCCTTAGGTGGTGAAGAAGGTGATATGAAACCTCTCGCCTCCACCTTGACTAGCCGCTTTGAGAAACTATGGAGAAGGGGCAACGAGGAGGGGCACTCTCTCTCCGTTCCAGGGGTCTCCATAGTCGAATAAGGGATCTGTTATGAGTGTTGTGTAGGTCATGGGTTTACCAACGAATCCACTTAGACCGCTCCACCCTCATCGGATCTTGGGGACGCCTGAGTTGCGTTCTGTTCCTCCATATGCGGAGGTTAGAGATGACTTGGTCCTGGGTCTGTGTGGAGAATTTGGAAATGCATTAAGAATGAATGGGCTGTGTGACGCATATAATAACCTGCCATTTCGGACTTTATTCGAGTGGTATACGGACAAGTCTCAAGATACTCATTTAATCATAAAGATTCAAGTATCCTCAAATTTGGATAAATTTGCATAGGAACCTCGATATCTCTTTATATAAACATCTAAACATCCTGAAATTTTTGATATAGGCTCATAGTATCCTAATATAGATTCTACCAAAATTTTGAGACACAAGACCCAATTTTTGGTTGTTGAGACAATTTCTTCGATCAACCTTATAAATACATTTATAAACCTTGACTTCATAAACGTCCGAATTGGCTAACAAGGTACCCATCATAAAATAACCTGAATAGCATCATCATCAATCATATCTCTAATCACAAGTTTAGGTAAATTTAATTAAATATTGAATAAATCACTTCATTCTAAGATTGGTCATCTTATGAATAACAATGAACCTCAAGTGTTATCCTTGGTTATTGGACCCTAAAATCACGGTTATTACATGTATCAAGTTTATATAGATTTATATAACATGTTTCTTTGTAGGATGTGGATCTGGTTGTAATAATTCCTTTCTTATCTACTTTCCGCAATCGATTTTAATTAACCCATGTTTTTGGTAATACGATGTTTATGATGGTTCCACACATTTTCGCGTGGTGTTTCACTATCTTTGTGATGGCGGGATGTCACAAGTAAGTTTGGTATCAGAGCACTAGGTTCGCTGAGTCTACAAGGATCTAGGACTAGGCTTTGTGTATGTTCTTGTGATTTCTCTAGATTTTCTCAGAATGACCTTCTGCCCCCAGTAGAAGATAAAGCTAAAAGATGTCTGGAAATCACAAAGAGCATACTACAGAGAGTAGTGCTGCTACATCAGTTGATGGAGTGAGTGTGTAGGCACATGAAGATCGGGTGCCCGAGGTCCCCCAGATCGACCCAGCCATTCTTGAGAATCCTGTCTACCATCACCTCATGGGACAAGTAACGGAAATGATGAATCTCATGATGGAGAGATTACATGTGCCTCCACCAAGAGCACCTGTTCCCCATGGTGAATCTTCAGGCATTGGGAAGACCTTCGAGCGGCTTCACTGTGTTGGAGTTCAGATTATGCTAGAACGGCTGATCCAGCAGATGTAGATCTGTGGATGATAGGTCTTGAGAAAGCCTTCCGGATCCTCAACATCCCCGAGGCAGACAAAGTCAAGGACGCTATCTACCTTCTGAAAGGTAGTACTGGCCACTGGTGGGCCATTGAAGAGGAGAAGCGACCCGGTGAGGTGATCTATTGGGACGTCTTCCGGCAGGAGTTTGTGAGTCGATACTTCCCAAAGACGTACCTAGATGAGAAGATCAACTAGTTTGAGCATTTGCACCAAGGATCTCTGAGCATCACCGAGTATGAAGCCAAGTTTATGGAGATGCTGAGGTTCTTTCCTCACATGGTGGCAACAGATGACGAGAGGATCATACGTTTCGAGAAGGGTTTGAGTGATGAGATATCGATGACAGCTGTTGCGTTAGAGAACAGAGAGCACTTTTCTATGTTTGTTGAGTCGATTTAGAGGATCGAGCGACTGGCTCGGGAGAAAAAAGAGGTGATGTCCCAGAGAAAGTCTAGTCAGTTTCAGAGGAAAAGGTATGATGTATCCAAGAAATTGAGGTTTTCTGCACCGTCTGTTGTGCAAGGTTCCAGTGCACCATCACATCGGTCCTCGAGTAAGGGAAGAGTGCATGGTTTTTCGTTGTCGAAGGCGTACAACACAACTTTAGTGGCAGTGACAGGGCTGTCTAGGCCGTAGCTGAGAGACCCGTCGTGCTTTCTCTGTGGACAGGTCGGGCATATCAAGTGGAATTGCCCGAGGAGAGAGGTTGAAGTATCACAGCTGCCGAGGCAGAGTCAGCAGGTTAGTGGCACTAGAGGGCGAGGATGCAGTCAAGCGTCACAAGCTGGATCGTCTGCTCAAGGAAGCAGAGGGCATGTACGACATCAGGCAATGACTCAATTCTATGCTATGAGTCAGCCGGAGGCGATAGTCAACCCGTGAGTGGTGGCAGGTCAGATGGAGTTATTTCATTCTAATTTGTCTTCCTCTTGCTTTGTATCTGTTCTGGTTGACCCGGGTCCTACACACTCTTTTATCGCTCGTAGTATGTTTGATAGATGTCTTTTACATGTTAGCTGTAAGAAAGATAGCTTGTTGTTAGAAACCCCTCTTGATGGTTCCTCGATGCTTCGAGAGGTGTGTCCATCTTGTATTCTATCCTTTTCGGGACACAATGTAGAAGTGGATCTCATACCACTTGATATGCATGGATTCTATGTAATCCTTGGGATGGATACCTTAGAGAGGTATAAGGTTGTGCTGGACTGTGGTTCCAAGCAAGCGGTGTTTGCTGATGATGGTGAGAAGTGGATCTTCTAGGGAGATAGAAAGATTCTTCCGACATGTTTGATATCAGCTATGGTGGCAGAGAAGTTGTTGCGGCAAGGTTGTAGGGCATTCTTGGCTCATGTTGTGGATACCGAGGCAAAAGGATCGAGTCTTCATGACATGTCAGTTATGAAGGAGTTTGAGGACGTGTTTCCCAATGAGTTTCCCGATGTTCCCCCACTTCGAGAGATTGACTTTGAGATCAATCTAGTGCCAGGGACACAACCAGTTGCTCAGACACTGTACATGATGGCTCCAGCTGAGATGGCAGAGCTAAAGAAACAGTTACAGGAGTTGTTGGATAAAGGTTTCATCAGACTGAGCACATCATTGTGGGGTGCTCCAGTTCTGTTCATAAAGAAGAAGGATGGATCGATGCGTCTGTGCATAGATTACTGGCAGTTGAACAAAGTTACATTAAAAAACAAGTATCCTTTGCCGAGGATAGACGATCTATTTGATCAGTTGTGTGGTGTTACATTGTTCTAGAAGATCGATCTACGGTCTGGATATCATCAGTTGAGGATTAAGGATGAGGACATACCAAGTCAACTTTTAGGATGAGGTATGGTCACTTTGAGTTTGTGGTTATGCCATTTGGGCTAACCAATGCACCTGCTGCTTTCATGGATCTAATGAACATGGTGTTCCGTCCATTTTTAGATCAGTTTATTGTGATTTTCATAGATGACATCTTGATCTATATTCGAGGTAGTCAACAACATGAACAACATCTTCGATAAGCGTTGACTCTCCTTCGCCAACACCAGTTGTATGCCAAGTTTAGTAAGTGCGAGTTTTGGTTGGAGGAAGTGACTTTCTTGGGTCATGTGATATTGGAGGAAGGAGTCAGAGTGGATCCCAAGAAGGTGGAGTCAGTTTCCGAATGGGAGCAACCGAAGACACCGACTGAAGTTTGTAGTTTTCTGGGTTTAGTAGGATACTACCAGAAGTTTATAAAAAACTTTAGTGCGATCGCATTGCCGTTGACGAAGTTGACCAGGAAGGATGTACCTTTTATTTGGGATGATCATTGTCAGCGAGCTTTTCAGAGCTAGAAGGAGAAGCTGACTAGTGCTCCAGTGTTGGTGCTGCTAGAGCATGGGAAAGGCTATGTTGTTTTGTGCGATGCTTCCAAGAAAGGCTTAGGATGTGTGCTGATGCAGGAAAATCATGTGGTTTCTTTTGCTTTGCGACAACTTAAGAAACATGAGGAGAGTTATCTGACACATGATTTGGAACTGGCAGTGGGGGTCCATGTGTTAAGGATTTGGAGACACTATCTTTATGGGGAGGTGTGTCAGATCTTTACAGATCATAAGAACCTGAAGTATATCTTCTCGCAGAGTGAGATGAACATGCAACAATGTCACTGGATGGAGCTGATCCGTGATTATAATTGCACCATTGAGTATCATCCTGGTAAGGTGAACATGGTAGCTGATGTGCTTAGCAGGAAGTCTTCTTCTCTTCCTACGAAGAAGGCACAGTTGAGTTCTTTGATATGCCATAGGCGGGATATGTTCGTCTCTTTGCGGCAGATGAATGTACAGTTGGAATTATCCTTGTTAGCAGGACTGTTGGCATAGATGCAAGTGAAGCCTACGTTGAGACAGCAGATCAAAGAAGCACAATAGGCACATGCTACAGTTCAGTTGATCATGACAGAATTTGGCAGTGAGAAGCGTGATGGCTTCCATGAGTCCGAGGATGGACTAGTTTTCTATCATAACAGGATGATGGTTCCCAATGTTGATGATCTGAGGAAGTTAGTGATCGAGGAAGCACACACATCGATGTATGCTATGCATCCAGGTGTCACCAAGATGTATCATAATCTAAAGGACTTGTATTGGTGGCCTGGCTTGAAGAGAGATGTGGCTGAGTTTGTGGCTAAGTGTGCGATATGCCAATAGGTTAAGGCTGAGCATCATAAGCCGGTAGGTACGTTGCAACCCATGCTGATACTGTAGTGGAAATGGGATCATGTAACCATGGATTTCATAGTTGGTCTTTCGAAGACAGCTAGAAATCATGATTCCATTTGGGTGATAGTGGACGGTTTGACGAAGTCTGCCCATTTCATACCTATGAAAATGACATATAAAACAGAGAAGATTGCTCAGGTGTATGTGGATGAGATAGTGCATTTTCATGGTGTGCCTGCAACGATAGTCTCTGACCGAGGTCCTCAGTTCATGAGTCATTTTTGGGAACAGTTGCATAGAGCGTTGGGAACGCAGTTAAGGTTCAGTATCGCTTTCCACCCGTAGACAGATGGACAGTCTGAAAGGACTATTCAGAATTTATAGGATCTTCTCTAAGCTTGTGTTTTACAGTTCCTAGGTAGTTGGGACGTGCATCTCAGTTTGATAGAGTTTGCCTACAACAACAGTTACCAACGAAGTATCGACATGGCACCTTATGAGGCTTTATACAATAGGAAGTGCAGATCTCCTTTATGTTGGTATGACTCTGGAGAGTATCAACTTTTTGGTCATGAGTTAGTACAATAGACGACAGAAGAGATCAATGTGACACAACAACAATTGAAAGTAGCAAATGATAGACAGAAGTCGTATGCAGATAATCGTCGATGACCTCTAGAGTTCTAGGTGGGAGACAAGGTGTATCTCAAGGTCTCTCCATGGAAAGGCGTGCTGAGGTTTGGCCGTAAAGGCAAGTTGGTTCCTAGGTATATGGGGCCATATCTGGTGATAGCACATGTTGGCAAAGTGGCTTACAAGTTAGAGCTACCACCAGAGTTACACATGTTGCATCCAGTATTCCATGTCAGTATGCTGAAGAAAAGTCATCCAGGCACAGAGACAGTGATACAACCGGTTGAGGTTGAGCTTGATGAAGATGTGACCTACGAGGAAGGTCCAGTGTTGATCCTTGACAGAAGAGTGAAGAAGCTGAAGAGGAAGGACCTGGTTCTTGTGAAGGTTCTTTGGCATCATCGTGGCATTGAGGAAGCCACGTGGGAGCTTGAGGAAGAGATGAGGAGGAAGTATCCCTCGCTTTTCTCTTTGGATTTTGGGGGAAAAATCATTTTATAGGGGTTTATGGCTTGTAAGGAACCTGACCTTCATTTTGGGCTTACCCTATTTGCTTTGACTAAACCTTGTGTTTAGATGTTTGCTAATCACCTGAGTTGTGGTTAGGGCTTGTTTGTGCTTTGTTGAGAGGTTAAGGTGCAACTTGCAAATTACCCAAGTTTTAGGGTTGGTGTGCAAGTTTCTCACCTTGAGAGATGTCTTTCTCTCTCCTTGCATCCTTTAGAGTTGAGAGGATGGGTTGGGCGCCTTTCTTGAGTTGCTTTGGGCCTCGTTTGAGCTTGTTGAAGCTTAGGCTTTTTGGTGGGCTTTCTTGGGCCTTGTTTGAGCTTGGTGCCACCTCCTTGCTTGGTGTATCGGGCAAGGGTGTATCAGCCAAGAGTGTGTCAGGCAGTGGGGTACCGACCATGGCACCATGTTGGGCGATACACACCATTCTTGGCCTAGCATCGTTTGTGTCACCCTTGATGACACTTGTTGCTCTTTGCTAGCAAGGTGGCATAGCTTGGACAAGTGGTGGTCTGGGCGAGCACATGTGGAGCAACCCTCTAGTGGACGCCCACTTGACCCCTTGTATATATAACCTCTTCTTTGCTAGCTTGGGATCCCTTTATCTCCTTATTTACTTCCCTTCTTTCTTTGGTGGCCGATCCCCCTCCCCTGGTGGAGCTTGGTGGCTGATATCCTTTGGTGGAGCTTGGAGGGCGACTTCCTTGGCAACCATAGCTCTAGTCTTCTTCTTCCTCTAATGGTGGCCGAAACCCTAGAGTGTCCTTGCTCCTTTCCTTCTCTTATGGTGAGTATCTTTTTCTCTCTTTCCTTGGCACCTTCTCCTTCTTTGTTGTCTTTCGGCCATGGTGGTTATGAGCTTCTCTTCTCTCCTTATGGTGGTCAAAGGTGGTGCCTTGGGACTTGGAGTGTGGAGCTTGGAGATTTTGAGCTTGAGGAGTGTGCTTAAGGCAGTTTACATAACTCCTAACCCTAACTATACTACATCCTTACCATGTTGCTTTGTTATATGTTATCTTGCTAGATATGTTTTTGCTTTAATGGTCATGTTGTTGCCCTAGGTGAACCATGGATCTTGTTGGTCGAACCATGGATGTGGGTTCCTTGGGCAAAACCCCTCTCTCTTAATTGTTGAGAGGTGAGCCTAGGGTCTCCTAATTCAATGGTGTGTTGTGGCGTGTTCTTGGGGAAAAACCCATTTCTCTCTTTGGTCTTGAGAGGTGAGCTTAAGCTCTAGTTGTCTGGGCAAAACCCCTCTCTCCCTTAGTTGTTGAGAGGTGAGTCTACACTCTAGTTTCTTGAGCAACACCCCTCTCTCTCACCATGGATTTGAAAGAGTGATCCTTTGGTTGGGTGTTGACCTAGTTGTTGGTTGGTTGGCCGATATAGTGATGATCTACCTTGCTGCCCGATTTGTGATAGAGGTTGTGCAAGACCCCTCTCACTTAGTTGTTGAGAGGTGAGCCAACACTCTTGATCTTTTAGGGTTTGGTGGTTGTCTTGAGGTTGGAGATGACCAACCCGATAGGTGGTGTAACCTGATATCCCTTGATGCCCGATATCATTTTGTGGAGAGGTGAAACCTGATATCCGTCCTCTAGGGTTGATCTTGGGTGATATATTAGATGGATGTTGACTTCTTTGACCAATATGGGTCCTTACCCAAGATGTGTTGTTGGACGATATGCTCTTGGGCGATATAGTGTTTGTCCGATATGCCCTCTTGAGTACCCTAGACGACATGGGCCATGCCTTGATGATGAGTGTTGAGCAACACCCCTCCTTCCTTGAGTTGTGAGGTGAGCTCTAGCACTTGGTCAATATGATGATGGGTATGTTAGTTGGATGATATGGGTCTCTCAAACCCTAACTGTTGGGCGATATGTCCCTTGGACGATAGGGAGCCCTAACCCTAGATGGGTGATATACTGGTGGCTTGAACGATATGGAAGTTCTCGGGCGATGCAGTGTGATGACCAAGGTCTTGGTTGATGACCGACATGGATGTGTCTTGGGTGATAAAGACATGGTGGTTGGGCAACATGGAAACCCTAACTCTAGCTTGGGCAACATGGGGTCTTGGCTGACATGGTGTGCTGCCCGATACCATCTTGTATATAGTTGCCCGATATGGTGGATGCCCGACGTGCAGCTTGGTACCCTAGGGTTTGGTAGTGGATGATACCTTTGGGTGAAGGATAGTGCTCTACTCGATATACCTATGATGAGAAATATGATACCTTTAGTGAGGGACGATGTGCTTTTACTAAGGGTTATCCCTTACTCGACATACTTAGGGTAATTGTTATGTTAATACTTGCTTTGGTTACATGAGAATGTTTTATATTGATATGCTTACCTATGTTGCATGGTTGTTCCTCATAATGGAGTAAAGGGTTATAGATGTTCCTTTTACAAGTACCATTGTTTCTCTATGATTATGCTAACCATGCAGGTTCCATGTGTATGGATATGAAATCAAGTAATAGCCATGGTGATGGTATGATAGTGTTATGATATGGAACATCAAGGGTTATGATGAACCCAGTGATATATGATGGGTGTTACCCATGGAATGGCAATGTGTGCATTGATGATGTGATTGAGTCCCTGTGATGTTGATCCCTGAGATGGATCTTGATGATTGGCAAGATGCCAAGTGGTAGCATGTAATGTTGATCTTTGTGATGGATCATGATGATGTTGATGGATTTGAGAATAAGAATGATAATGTAACACATGATAATGAGATCTATGTTGTTTACTTTTGTTTACATGTTACATAACTTGGTTGATCCCAACAATCCACTTAAAATATACGTATTGATTACAAAAGAACCTTTCATGTAGTTTGCCCTGGCCATAGATCCATCATCGTCAGTAGCCGGTGATGGTGAAATGGGTTCTCCTGAGGGTTAACCCGGAGCGCATATTGTTGAATATGCGTGGTTTCTCCTAGCTGAAAATAGGAGGATTAGAGTGCAACTACGGTTTTAGACTCAAGATGTGTGATAGAGCATGGTGAACAAACCCATGGATGAGTGTGATGGAGCATGAATACATTCATGGCTCGGGAGCACGGTGAACAGGTCCGTGGCTCAAGATATACTAGCACCGTAACTTGTACCAAGGTGGGCTAGAGAAAAGGGTAGACTACATGAGCTAACCCTGTGACTGAGGTAATGTAAGAAAGAGACTGCTGTCCTGCTTTGGTTCTCATGCACTGACCACGAGGGTAGAGGTCGTGGATTCCGGCTCTTCCATTGACCTTGTATGGCACCGGCTTTGGGTTTCGCAACTGAAGGTTAGATTTGAGCGGTACGACTCATTTCCTCAGGCATAATAAATGGTAATCCAGCCGTATAGTATATCTACTTTGGGCCTTGAACAATGAATGTTATCCCTTAGACATATGTACCCTAAGTACAACTTGTAGATTGCTATATGCTTCTCAGGTATCATGGTAAGCTGTTATGCTTGTATAATCCTGTTCTTCATATTTCATATACGATATGGTTATATTTGCTACATGTTCTATCTGCTCTAACTTCTGTGAGGTTTTATAGTTCGGCGGGAAGTTATGTTTCTCATTGGGACTGTGTGTCTCACCCTGCTGGTTTCAACTTTTTAGGTGATCGAGCTAGACGTGGTGGTGATCGCGAGGTTGTGGTCGAGCAGCAAGAAGATCAGTAGAAGGCAAGGTTGGATATGTTGCTACTGTTGTTGGGTGTTTTGTAGTAGAGTCCTAGAGTCATCCCTATACTCTCAGGTCCTTGGAGGTGTTTTGATGAGGTTTCATGATGTATAATTGATATGGCTTTCTTATTCTGTTGTTGACCTGGCTAGGTCTGTTATGTACATAAACAGGTGGTTAACTCTTGTGCTTATGGGATAGCTAGTTCCTATGAGTTGTGGACATGTATCAATTTTTGTATATTTATATAACATGTTTCTTTGCAGGATGTGGATCTGGTTGTAATTGTTCCTTTCTTATATGTTTTCCGCAATCAATTTTAATTAACCTGTGTTTTTGTTAATATGATGTTTATGACGGCTGCGCACATTTTTACGTGGTGTTTCACTATCTTTATGATGGTAAGATGTCACATTGGACATCATGCACCAACATCACAAAACTTGTCTTAAAGAAATATAGGAAGAGCAAAAGAAAGTAGAAGATGAATGCCAGCAGATAGAGGAATGGTGGAGAAGATGGATATCAAGGTGAATTTCTAGCCCTTCACCATCACAAGGATCTTCAAGCCACTCTATTGATAAATAGGTAGCCACCACACATAAAGTACTCAAGGATCAAGAGCCAGCTCAAGAAACAATAGAACACCATCATGAGTAGTCTGTTGTAGCTCCAACTAAAGGAGCGATGCGTTTGACCTCAACTCTTCTCCCAAAGAATACAAACCTATTATGAAAGACCAACCTACTGGTGGCGCCATCGAGCAGGAGGACACAAGCTTTGAGAAGTAAACATCTTGTGATGTTGCAATGCTCAACCGATATCTGGATGAGATGAATATTATCATGGACATTTGTGATGTCTACCTCCAAGAGATAGTCCACAATGAGCACAACGATGTCATGTATGATGGCAAGATGGCAACCACTCTTATGGTGCTCAACAAATCCATGCTTGATACAACAGATGAATCAACATTTCCAGTTGACATCGTAACAACATCAACAACAATGTAACCCTCTCCAGAAATTCCAACAATGCATCCAATAGACCGAGTGCTGACAGCAAGGCCAATAGGGACATGAGAAGGGACATCTAATGAGGATGAAGGTAGTCTTTCCTCTTTATTTGTAGAGGAATCACCAAGAGAATAAAGACCACCACAAGAAGTACAACAAAGAGAGCCCATGGCTCCCCCACTACCATGTAGATGAAAAGGAATGGACATGACATCGATATGCGATATTACCTACTGAGACATTCATGTGATGAAAGATATATTAGACAATAATCTATCAGAGCAGATGTACTTTACAACAATAAGGGGAGGACTCTAACTAGGGAACACTTCAAGGGGATGTTCTTGAAAAGAGAACATGTGCACAAATGCCTATTAAAGGTGCTCTGTACAATGTTAATAGAAGAATTCCTCCATCCGGATAAGGTGTAGTCGGTGTTTAATGACACGAAACATCTAGCAAGGCAGTTGTAAGATGAAAGATACGACTTAGAATTTGTGAAGGAACTGCAAGATCCCGTCACAAGGAAAGAAACCCAATTCACCACCTTACCGATCAGGTCAGTTAAGCACTGGATGTTGATTGTCATAAATTTATACAACTGCCACACCACTATCTGTAATTGTTGTGCTGCCAAGCTGCCCAACACGTTCCTGATTTTCAAAAACAAGGAGGTGTGTGACATTTTTAAGGTACCTATTTGTCTTCAACTCTCTATACAAGGAGCAAGTTCACTTTATTATTCATCCTAGAGAAACTTTAATATCACCAAAAAGTAGGATAAGGAACTACACTTTCATAGTGCTATATTTGATTGAAGCCGTCAAAAAAGGAATACCCTTTGAGGATCTTTTTCATGAAGACTTCCATGGACTTCACGGCAAGTATGTGAGGGAGGTGATATATGATCACCACTTCTTCAATGATCCGATGATGCCTCCTAATTCTGTACCATGCAGACTCCATACAGGGGTACCTCTTCTTGGAAAGACATCATGGCAAGAACAAATAAAGACCCTTTGGAAAGATCCGTCTAAACCTGAGAGAGGAACCAAATGGAAAGATGGGTGGCAAGAAGATAACCAAACACAAGACAGGGAAATCCTAGAAGCTACCACACAACAAGCGAGAACCACTAGAGAGGAGGGAGAACTAGAAGAAGAAAAACAACAAGCGCCTCTAGCTGAGAGGATCACAACAACACCTCCAACCCTAGAAAATAGGGATCCATCTCAACAAACATCACTTGAACAACTAGAAGAGGGGAGAATTAATGATGAAGAAACGCAGGAGGTAGGGCTAGATGGCCCAAACGGAATAATGATACCAACATTTCAAAACTTTGATAGGTGGGATTGCAAAGATAAATCTCAAGATTCCCTCTTACTCATCATGGATAGACTAAAAGAGGATGACAACAGGGGAGATGTTATCTTCAAAATAGAAGGCATATTTGCACTTAAAAATGACCTCTGTGAAATTCTGAAGATAGGAGGATACTTAGCTGTAAGCGTGATGTCTACATACCACTCACTGCTGGGAGATAATATGCCAGATGTACACATGGATTATTACTTACTCATGGATGACATATTAAAAAACAACATGCCAGGAAAAAAGGAATGGTTGAAACTTCCTTTGATGAATGCCATCCCTGAGTTTTTATTCCTACCCATCCTTCACAACAATCATTGGATACTTCTGGTGATAAATGTCAAGGCAAAGACCGCAATCTTGTATAACAACTCTGATTCATCCTTGACAAATAAGCACACATATAGCATAACAAAGCCAAGATGGATAAAATAATGAGAGTTGTGCCTGGAAAGATGCTAAAGGGCTTCGCCTGGCCAGTGTATCACTGCACTCCAGAATGCATATATGTCACAACCACTATTGGAGTCTGGAAGCCAAATTTTACACATCTGCACTTCGAAGGAGACCTCACACAGCCACCTGATGTTACATCTAGGCCCAATCAGGCGTCACTATATTTACCACAACAATATGGTTGAGTGAACCCAAGAAAGGAAGAAACACTCTAAAACCTTAGCCTATCCCACCACAATATCTAGGATCTAATCAAGCTAAAGGTAGGTTGTGAAAGCTAACCCTATCATGAACCATTTACGTGTACGGCTAGGAATAAAGGCATGGATGCTATTGTGAAGGAGAGTCCTTTACTACAAAAGGTAGTGATAGTTGCAAAAAGTTATTCAACTCCGGAAATAAGGAGATGGAATCTAACCTCAGTAGGTGAAACAAGCTAGACACAAGGGTTTTGCTTTAATGATGGCATAAATTTGTAGTAGCATGTTTATTAAAAGAATACAACCTAAGCCCATTACTTGATGCTTTGATTCTATTTATTATCATGAGGACATGCTAGATTCTAAGTTTGGGGGAGTTGATAACATCCAATTTTATGGATATTAGTGTGCTTATTTTTTATTCCTATTACATCACCTTTACCATGTTTTATCTAGATAGTTTTTATCATTCTGACAGAACTTACCAAGACTCACCACTCTCCTATACTTTGAACAAATTGTAGCACCAAACAATTGATGACACCTAAAGAAAGTAAGTAACCACAACTATGATTCTTAGTGACTGATGTGAGTTACCACAGTTCGGTGGTCAATGCTTGTTCCTTGACTAGACACCTCAATGACTGATGAGTCTCACACCATGTCAACAGTCGCTGACCCCCAACTCCCGTATGGTTGAAGAAGGACACATCCCCAAAGACTGATGAATGACAATTCCTCTGCAACCAACACAACTCGTGATGCCTCTATAATCATTGATCTCAGACTCTTTGCATTCAATGAAACTCCCCACCTTAATGGCTGTAGCTGCCAATCAATCTCAGTAGTCACTACAATCTTTGCACCCTCTACGATCGATGGAATACTTACGTTGGTTAGCAGAGCCAATAAATAGACCTACACTTAATCCATGATGGTGGGTCACAACATTGGGGAGATGATAAAGTGTTTCCACACTCCATACTCACCCATCATCCTCTCCATTGATGTTGGATCTCTAAAGACGAGAGTCAGAGGATAGAGAAGATCTATGTTGATGCCATCATCCTTGACTCATTGTTTGCTAGGAGTACCAACCGCTCACTATCACCCATGTCAAATCTAGATCTATAGACAAGGTGCACCAGCTGTGGTTGTTTGGGATCATTGTTGGTGTATCCCCTTTTTTCCCTTCTAGATCTATTCATCCAGACGCACCCACTTCATTGTTATCCTTAATGTCTCTTCATTTATGTAAATCCATAATGCTAATAATTAACATGAGTGGCTAAACTCATTGCTTGGGTTTGGAGTAGCCACTAAGGCTATCCTAACATGTACATACTTGCACCCTTATATATATATATATATATATATATATATATATATATATATATATATATATATATATATATATATATATATATATATATATATATATATATATATATATATAGAAAAGAATATCTTCATTCTGTTGGCCTTAATGATTCACTTGTATGATTAGCTACCATCTTGTGATGTTTGATTTTTAATGTCTTGAAAGAGTAACCCTAATCTTATCTAAGTGTTTTGGAGTTGCATGAATGCATGAAAATGTTGGAATGCTTGAGCTAATGGTCATATGGTTGTAATTGTGATTGTTTATTTTCCATCTCGAGAGAGACACAACCCTATAATATAGATCTATCCTAAGCTTGAGAGAGGAGGGAATAGACATAAATGGTAATTGCTTGTAATCCTACTAAGGGTATAGAAAGGGTGAGAGTATTGCATGTTGATGAGAGATCTTAGTAGGTGAAACCCTATGCAAGTTCCCTTCCATATTTGTTACCACGCACTTGCTTGTCTGGGTTCTCTTGTTTTGACTTGTTAACCTTTCTTTTACTTATTTTGTTTATTTGGAGTAACATCGTTCCACAAGGAACATCGTCTTAGTCTACCCTTTTTGGTTGGTGTATCTGAGTCAAGGTTTTATGTTCTTAGCACTTACTTTTTACTTATCCCTAAGGTTTGATACCAATCTACTACCTTGGACCCCATATAATAGTTATGGGGGGCTTAAGTGTCAAGTTATAAATTTAAAAGTCTGACTAGTCTAGATCTGCTCCTTTTGGGGTGTGTGATTTAGGCCACTCAATAAGGTAATTATATTACTGATAAAAGCATAATAAACATTTAAGTTTTTTTTAAATCCCTATATATACCAGTAAGAAATAAGTTGGTTGTAACAATTCTCCCCCTCTAATACATGTTTTGTCTAGAAATTCATATAAGAGGAAAGGATACTTTTTACACAACTACAACTCTACTTTCAATGTAGCTTCTTCTACACCATGATTCCTCCATAGAACCTTCACTAGGGGTATCTCCCTCTTTTTAAGCTTTTGAATTCTACAATCTAGAATTTGAGATTGGAATTTTAACATAGGTGATATCCTCTTTTAATTGTATAGGATCTAGATTTTCCCTTGAATTTCTAATACACACCACAATCAACTACATATTGAACCACATCATTCATCATACCAGACCACCAATGCAATTCGTTAAGGTTTCTATACATATTTGTGTTTCCTAGATGTATTTCATACATAAAAGAGTAAACTTACTAAAGAATATTCTTCTTAAACTTAGTGTCATATGGTAGGCACAATCTATCCTACTGATACAATAACCCATCATCTAAATTTCTAAACTCTATTATCCTTCCTTCTATCATATCGTGTATGATCTGTTGCAATTTTTTGTCAATCTGATGAAGATCCTTGATCTGATCATAAAATGTAGGTCTAACCTGAATCTACACAATGAGTCCACCTTATTCAGACACATTCAATTCAAAATTCATCTCTATCATCTTAAATAGTAAGTCTGCTTTTACACATGCCATAGAAAACATTTCTTCCTACAATGTTGACTTCCTACTCAGAGCATCTACTACAAAATTAGCCTTCCCATGGTGGTAATCAATGGTAACATCATAATGCTTTATAATATATAACCATATGCACCATCTCAAGTTGATACCCCTTTGTTTGAAAATGTACTTTAGACTCTTATGGTCAATAAAGACGTGATGTGACTCACCATAGAGATAATGATGCCATGTCTTCTAGGCATGTACTACTGTTTCCAGCTCAAGATCATGTGTGGGATAGTTATCTTCATTCTTCTAAATCTGTCTAGAAGCATAGGCCACCATCTTCCCTTCCTACATAAGAACACATCCTAAACCTCTCTTATATTCATCACAAAAACCACATAGATTTTTTCTAATTCTAATAAAACCAAAACCGGTGTTGTGTCTAGCTTCTCAATCAAACATGGATAACTTTTCTCACACGACTAAGACCAAATAAAATGTAATCCTTACTCCTCACTCATGTAAGATGTGCTACTAATGCAGTGAAGTTTCTTTTAAGCCTCTTTTAATATCAAAATAACCGTAGAAAAACTTTTAATCTCAATAGGTGTTGTAGGTTGCTCCCACTAAAGAAAAAATTCTACTTCCTTAGGGTCAACACTAACTCTTTCTCCTGATATGACATGTCTAAGAAAAGAAACTTCAGCCAACCCGAACTCACAATTTCTGAACATTGCATAAAGATGATGTTTCCTCAACAACTATAGGGCTATCCTTAGATGTTTTTCATTTTATTCTGCATCTCTAGAATATATAAGAATGTCATATATAAACACTACTATGAACCGATCTTGATACAATATGAAAACCATATTCATCATGTCCATAAAAGTTGCAGGGACATATGTCAGTCCAAAAGACAAGACTACAAACTCATAATATCCATACCTTTTTCTGAATGTGGGCTTAAGTATATTAGTTTCCTTTATCCTTAACTAATGTTAACCTAACCTATTATCTATCTTTGAAATGATTGTTCCTTCATGTAGCTGAGAAAACTAGTCAACAATCCTTGATAGAGGATATTTGTTCTTAATAGTTATCTTATTCAATTGCCTATAGTCTATGCATATCTGGTTATTAATATGCTCCCATTCAATATTTTGTAATCACATGTTCCATCTTCATTCAGACTCAAGTTAAACCCTTTGACTGTCTTGTCAAATAGAAGATTCTAACTCTGAGATGCTTGCTTCAATCCAGAGATTGACTTTTGTAGCTTGTAGACTTTATTTGCATTAATGGATTTATAAAACCATTAGGCTGTGTCACGTACACATCCTCTAAATTATTCCAATTAAGGAATGCGATTTTAACATCCATATTCCAAATCTTATAGTCATGCGAAGCTAGAACAACAAGCATGATCCAGATTGATTTAACCATGGTAACTGGTGAAAGACTTCATCATGTTCAACACTTTGACCTAGTTTGAAACTCTTTGCAACTAATATAACCTTCCATGCTTGTCTTCTTACAAAGACCCAAATGCACCCTATGGGTTTTACCCCTTTAGGTGGATCTAGCAAGGTCATACCTTGTTGGCATACATGGAGTCCATCTTTGATCCCATGGTCTGAAGCCATTTCTCAAATTTTGGTCCCTCAAAAGTTTCTAGTAGGTTGTTGACTCATCTCTATGATCAACTCGCCTTATTTTTTGAGTTATAATATCTCATAATCTTTCAAAGTTAAGGCATGTTCTATTAGAACTATGAGTTATTGTGTTTACATAAGGAACTTGAGATTCCACAACAACTTGTGATTCTAGTTGTTACTATTGTACTTCTTTAGGTTCTATATTTTCTTGTTTGTCTCAAACGTTTCGAGTTCTACTTTTACTTCCAATAATTCCTTTGGAGCTAATTTCCATTTTAGGAATTCAACCATCCTAGAAACAAACACTTTGTTGTCGGGTTGGAATATATGAAGTATTCAACAAGATAACATTCATGTGATTTGTGGATAAGGATTTTAAGAACCAATAGAGACATATATGTCTTATTTATTGTGCAATATGATAAGAGAATCTTCACTAATACTTAAAAAAAAAGATGGTCATTTGGAAGTTCATTCAGCCAATCTATTGATCTGTTGTGTAAATTGAGTACCTAAACACTTTAGGAATCAATCCAATTGTCATTCAAGACTCAACTCCTCTTCTACATGAGTTCCTTTGTGTGTGACCCTATAGGTCCCATATCACATTGGTAGTGAATGTCCATAACAGCTTATGACATCACAAGAAAAGAGTGGTTCCTAGTCACACATCAGTGCTATCCAAGTGAATGGAAAGTTGGGAGGCAACTTCAACCTACAATTTGTGTATGGTGTTACAATGTTTGTATAGTTCCTTTATCACTAATATCTAGATTGAACTAGAAACGAGGAGTAGTCATCCTCATTATTATTCAATCTTGTTCCTTAAACCACAGTAGACTACATGAAATATATGTTCTCAATATCACATATTCACTCACATGTGTATGACCATACTTTTCTGAGTCTCACTAATCAAGAGGCCTTGGATATCATACTCCTGTAGGAGGTAAAAATCCCATCTCTATCACTCATAGTCAGTCACCGAGTGTCAAAGTCACCCAATCATCACCATCTTAACAACCAATGTTTTAGGAGTGCGTTTGATAATGTCAAAGTGTATCCAACGACATGTGACGAGTGTAATGATTTAAGGTCTAAGAACCATAACCACCACCATAATTGTGAGAGTTGACTATGAATCCCATGATGATGGCTTCCATGTGTCAGTCTCATGGTGGGTCTGTCTGACACACTTTTGTCTAACATGTATCTATGAATTTGGTTTGATATTGCCATATCATGACTAATGAGACTCTGTCATCAACCAACTCACACTCTGATCTTACGTGTTATTGTTGTCTATATACATTCCACAATAATGACTGATCAGGGACATAACAAGAATGTATATACTCTTATCATATGTATGATCTCATTGTTTAGGTCCTCAACATTAAAACATACGTCATTGAGTAATATCATTCTCTAGACATTCATTGTGTTATTCATTATCTCATAACTAAATTTGCAAAATAAATGGGAAGCTTGCCTTTATTATTAATCAAATCATTTACATGTATGCCATCACAATCATCATATGATTGGCTCTCAGGGCATACTACCTGTCACCCTGGACCAACCAGAAAGGCTCACATTGAGTTTTCTTGAAGCCATAAAAATAAGCTGTGTCTCCAACTAGCATCACCAGACATTGGGAATGATAGTCAACCATCTAGTTGACCTTGAAATGGATGTTGGGCATGAGCTATTTACAGGGATGAAAAATTCCAGGGTCAATGTTATCCTTGTGTTCCCTTCCATGTGATAATTAATCAGCATTGCGAAGGAGATTTTGGTATATTTTCCTCCCCGAAATGTCAACCCACATGGATCTCTCATCTAATGGGGTACATCCCTATGGTCAGAGCCAATCATATGTAGTTGATGTACGTAATGTGATAATTTTGGCATGGCAATGATTGGTCTGATTATATTTATCTTGTTTTATGTGTAGTAAATAAATGGTTGTTAAAAATATGTAGAAATTATATACATAAATTATATAAAAATGTGTAGATCATGAATAAAATGGTTTTGTTCAGATCCTAATTCTAAAAGTATAGGAATTTAATGTGAATATCATATGAAAATGCTAAATCTAATGGTTATGTTGAATACATTCAGTTGGTGTTATACTCCAATGTTGTTGAATATAATAATTACTAGATAATGATCATGGTGATGATTTATATTTATGATTCTAAAGTCAATAATCATGTACATGTGGAATTACAATTTTCAAAACAATGTATATGACGTAGTATGATCCTAATCCACATAATCTAATGTAGTAATTTATAATGACATAATATGATAGATTATGAGAATTAGGGTCACACTTAATATGTGATTAGGGTTCATAACACTTAGAAGGGTTCATAACACTTAGAAGTCATGATGTGATGGAACTAGGGTTTGATACCCTTATTCCTTGTCCTAAACTAAGATGACCCTAAACCATAGTTTATGACCTAAGTTAGGTTTTAGTATGTTATGAGTGTATGGTGAGACATTAGGGTTATACATACATGCAGATACTGGTGATGGATTGTGGATTGCATAATGATACCATGATTATTGGATTGCATGGTTATAATTACATGAACACTCCATTTGAGGTACGTGGTAATTTATAAATAATTGCATATATGGTGCTATGAAGTTTGCCAAGGATTTTTTAAAGTTTTGATAAAATAATCTGTTGGATGTTTGTTTAGTTCCAATTCAATTATATTGCCAATATGAGTATCATATAAAGTAGAAAATGACATTTTGAACCTTGGTCTCACTTATCAAAGGGTAATAAACATAAGTCCAAGGATGGACACTGATTACAATCAAGATGGTATACCAAGAATGGGTTAGAATATGTGATGAAAATACAAGATTATTTGTGTAATTAATGAATTGTTCAACAATATATGCTTTTATCATACATGCACACTTTAGGTTGAACCACATACATAGCATAGTAATATACTAATGCACATATTTGTTTTTCGGCATTTTGGGTCACGTCCATGTATATGAAGTTATGAATAACTAGAGACTCAGATGAAATCAATTGAAGATATTTTAATTAATCCAAGTAGTATTAGCTAGATAGTCCTAGTACTTTTTCTGATGTATATGTTAGTCTTCTTTGAGAAATTAATGTAACTCCTTAGAGGATCTTCATTATACATCTTGTAACCAATCATCATTCAATTAATGGAATTTGTTGATTATTATTATTACTATTATTATTATTTGTTAGATTTGGATTTTGGAAATTTAGGCATCGACTCTAAACTTTACAATCTACCCTATTTGGTAGATACTCAAAAGCAGGGGTCATTAAATTCTCTTCCCCAAGCTTACCCAGAAGAATGATGAACTTGTGTAGTTTAATGTCTTTGAAACCAAATTCTAAGAGATTAAGAAGAATCTCACCTCTACTCCCATGTTGACCCTACTCTTGGGTAATGAATGATTCATCATTATAACGACTCCCTATCCTTATTATCCTCTATTCATGACAAATGAGAGGGCAAGTGACATTACCATAAATACATAACCTAAGGTTTATCAAATAACTAGAAATAATATATAGATTTCAATAAATAGGAAAAGTTTTAACAAAATGCGAAGTTACACTCTCCATCAAGGAGTTACATAAAATGGATTTCTAAAGTTGCAATATGAAATAAAGACTAAATGATTATATCCTCCAAAATTACATTAAATCTCTTCTTTTGGTTTCTTCTTTTCTAGATGTCCATTTTCTTCATACTTGTAGAAATGATAGCAAATTATCCTAAAATGCTGAGAAACAAAACTTGGTAAGTATAACAAGTTATACTGGTATGTGGTGGAAACAAAAGATTGCATATAAGTGTAACAACATATTCACAACAATTATTGTTACATAATCAAAATTAACATTTTTATCATAACTACTCAATCCTGATCTATCCAACCTTTGTAAAACCCATTAGGGTTTTGTACCTGTAGTGGACATAGGCCACCTTCTCCCCTTAGGTGCTAAGGTGCCATATCAATTTATCCACCCATGCGTTGATTTTCAATGATCCACTACCCCATGGTCTTAATCATCATTTTCCTAATTTTTCAATATCAGGTTTCCCCACCCAGGGGGTTGATTTTCAACGATCCTCTACCCCATGGTCATAATCATCATTTTCCTTATATTTTCATACGTTGCTAGTCATGTCCATATAATTTGATATCCATATTGACTTTATA
Organism: Alisma plantago-aquatica; assembly: GCA_963693085.1. Lineage (NCBI taxonomy): Eukaryota > Viridiplantae > Streptophyta > Magnoliopsida > Alismatales > Alismataceae > Alisma > Alisma plantago-aquatica. Next base: position 683,036,728 of record OY856415.1, on the reverse strand, counting down.
TATTGCACAAAATAAATAAACAAGCAAGCATTTATTTACAATCCATTTCGAGAAACCTCAAAAAATCATGGGAAACTTATGCAAGTAGTCTGAGTCGTAACCACATACCTTTACTTAGAAGTGACTTGAAGTCTAAGAAAAAGACAACAAAGAAACTAATCAAGCAACCACCCTAAAATTAAAGTATAATACCATGTATTATTATTTTATCCAAAATCTATCACTAAGACTTACTTAGGGTCCAAGTTAGGGTTTCATTATTGTTTTGGTTTTCCAAATCCTAATCATCACTTTTCATGCTCTTTTGGTTTACAAATCCTAATCTTATCATTATTTGTACTTTTAGTCTCAAGGAAACTCTAATTCATCAATTAATGGGTTGTTAATTTCAAACTAGTCCAAGTTGTCCTTTTTAACCAAAATGATCAATCTTTGATTATTAAGGTCAATTGAACATATTAAGATCATTAAAACCTAGAAAGTGGGATTCTTATGCATAAAACATATTAAAGATAACATCTTTGGGTACTTTTTGAACTACATGAAGAACTAGGTCTTGCTTATATTCTGATTGCATTCTATGTATTTTTTTGAGTAAGATTTATCTCTCATTGCATTCCATGTATTTTTTTGAGTAAGATTCATATATTACTTGTCTTCATTGGAACATCCCACTAATTGTTTGATTTTTGTAAAATTTATTCATTCCAACCAATGGGCCTTGCCACCTAGGCAAAGAACCCCAGTTCCCGCCCTGCCAATATGGCTGGACTGACCAATCAGCTTTTTCCAATTGCGCTGCCTGCCCGTGTGGCGCGCGCCAGCTAGAACGAGAAAAAGAGAGGAAAAAGACCATGTTGCCCTTACCTTATCAACACACGCCCAGGGATGAGTCAATCGAGTAGTTAATGTCTCTGGATGTGTCAATTGAGTAGTTGACTCTTGGACTTAGAATCCTAGAGTGGCAAGCAATGGCACGATCCCCTCCACCTGGATTCAATGAACCTGACTCAAGCTTCAATTGCCCCAAAGACGATCAAAGCAGACATGACGATGTGAAGATAATTCTTCCGAGATCCAAGGCTGAACAAATGTGGAGGATGATATTTGTGTTGAATTAGAAGTAGGGATATGATTAGGTTGTCAGGCTTAGTCTCACAGATGGGATGATATCTCTATTGAGAGTCTCTAACACCCTTATATAGGTCTGGGTAGAGGGGTTGGTATGTTGCTTCGAGTGATTTGGGTGAAACCACTAGAGACCTCCATCTTAGGAAAAACTTGGGATGGTTAGGTGCGTCCTGTTCTCATAAAGTCAAAGGACTAGTTTCCTTGCTTTCTCATGCATTAACTTTCTAGGAAATCGACTTGGAAAGTTGCTAAAGGAAGTTTCTATTTCCTATTTTGGCCAAGGTAGGTGACAAGCAGATCATCGTTGGATCTCAGATCCAACGACTGTCATGCCATGCACATAACTAAAGGTTCAAAAAAGATTCCTATTTGGAATATATATCCATGATATTTAATTTTATCATCCCAATAATGCTTACACTTTATGGGTTTTTGTAAAATCCATATATCTTAATCTAATAATACTTTTTTCTCTCAAATTTTAAGGGAAAGTCTATAATGACTTTATGGATTTTTGTAAAATCCATATCTCTCAATCTATTAATCCTTTTTTCTTCTCTTAATATCCAAATTTTCCTCTTATAAGGCATATTTTAAGCATTAATTCAATCCTTTTCTCTTTCTTATATTTTCTATATTCTTTACTTTTATTATTTTTCATATTAGAAACCATGTGAAACTAAAATCCAACAATTAGTGGTCATCCATACCAACTTATTATCCATTATCTTTTTCATTTCTATTAATATTGGATTTTCTTCTCTTCCTTTTCCCTCATATCCATGATTGAATTAAAAAAATAAGTAGAAACCACATAATTCATAGCAAAGGGAATTTTTGCAAAAGAAACCATACTTTTAAAATAAAGCATAACATTTTTTCAATATGTCCTTTTTATTGAAATAATTGAATTTCAATTATATAAATACCTATGAGAAACCAAGTTATAACATCCTTTCCGTCTTATGGGAATTTTTTCCTCAAAATTCTGCTAATCATGCAAACAACTCAAGATGAGACCTTTCCATGTCCATCTTTATCTCTCATGTTGGCTTCATCTGTTCCATGATGCTTCCAAAAAACCTTTACCATCTATATGCTTTTATTCCTGAGCTCTTTCACCTTGGTATCTAGTACCCTCACAGGTGACTCATGGAATGTCAGCCTCCCTTGGAGGTCAATAAGCTCAATGCTCAACATATTGCTAGAATCCTTCACATAGTGCTTCAGATCAAGCACATGGAACACATCATGCATCATACAATATTATGGATGTAAGTCTAGATGATAAGCAACTTTACAATCTGTTCTGGAACCTCAAACGGACCCACATATTAGGGATGCAACTTTCCTCTATACTTAGCTATAGCTCAGAGGGGTCGAATTATCATAAACACATAGTCACCTATAATGGAGTGCAAATCTGTCCGCTTTGCATCAACATACAACCTGTGTCAATCTTAGGCTCTCTTCAGTCCCAACTCGATCAAAGTTACTTTATCAACATATAGATGTAGTTCCTATGACCTCAGCAAGGTCCTCTCACTGACATCATCTCAGTGAAGTGGTGGCCAACATGACCTCCCATAAAGAGCTTCATATGAAGGAATCCTAATACTGGCTTGGTAGCTATTATTAAAGGCAAACTCATCTACAGATAAGTACTAATCCCATGCTCCACCCCAATCGAGAGCACATGCTCTCAATAGGTCTTCTAATGTCTGAAACATACTTTCTCACTGTCCATCAGTCTAGGGGTGATAGGTTGCTAGGAATTTGAACCTCGTTCTATGTTCTTGTTGCACTTGCTTCATAATTTTGAATTGAACTTACGGTCACGATCAGAGATGATTGAACTCAAACTATTTACTCTAACATATAGGTTTGTCACCTTGGTAGTAGTCTTTAAGGTGAGAAAATGTGCTGACTTGGTTAAGTAGTCCACTACAACCCATATTGCATAATGAATTTCTATTAGGGAGACCCACCACAAAAACCATAGTGATATGGTCCCATTTCTACTCAAGAATTTCAACTGATTTTAGTAACCCATTGGGTCACTAGTGTTCAACCTTCACCATCTAGCACATGAGACAACTAGCCACATATGCTACTATATCTCCCTTCATTCTAGGCTAGCATAAGTATCATATTAAGTCTTTAAACAACTTCATGGTGCCTGAGTGTACTGCATACTTAGAACCATGAGCTCCTTGCAAGATATGAGTCTTCAAGGGGGAATTTCAGGAGCTCAAATGTGACTCTTATTTCGAATTCCACTGTCTATTTCCAATGAGAGGTGTGTCTGACATTTTTCTATCGACCCTTTCATCACATCAACTCTGGGTCGACTAAAGCTCTTGTTCTAGAGAGGTTTAGTTTGAAAAATGTATAGATATTTAAGATTGAGTAGTCCACTCACCTAGAGAGAATCTTATAATTGGAATAATTACAAAAAATAGGTTTTAAGATCATCAAATGTCCCGATCACCCATCCCTACATTTCCTAGATCACATTCACTCTGAATCCCGACCTAATGATGTCCCCTTGCATTGACCGATCCAATTTTACCCCATTGTTATTCTCTTTGAGAAATTCATATTTAATTAACAAAATACTAGATGTATTTTCCTCCCATTATTTGAAATATGTGAGAATTATAAAAATGAGAATATTTTAAATGATTCCAAATAAAACTGCTAAATCATGTAGTTAAGAAAACATGGTAAATTTAATGAAAGGTAGTGTTCAAATACTTACAAGACCATCCAAACTAAATGTTTGCATCTAAGATCAAAATACATCACCTGCCTATCAAATAATGTGTTGCGATTTGGCTGACATCCATAGGTTGGGTCTAGTATAACCACACTTAATGATCAACCCTACTTAATATAATGGTTGCATTGAACTATATTTGTTTCAATAGAAACCTAATGTTGTAAGTATCTACCCAACTTTTTATCGAGCTCTCTAGTTGCAAAAAAAATCCCAAAACAAGTGGTTGTTGTAATAAAGAAATATGTATTAATCAACCCAACAAATTTAAATGTTGTGACAATATTCAAATTAAGATGTCAATGGGAACCACAAGTGTATGTAGATAACCATCCTAAAGTGGGGTGAGACTATATTCACTTGTGGGAAGGTGTATCCCAGTAAAGGTGAAGGTTGTATGGCCGAAACCCCTCAGTAAAATCCTCAACATAACTAAGATGGTACATGAAGCCATAAAAACCATAAACTTCTTGCCAAAGAGCCAACAACATTATCATGTCATGAGGAAGCAAGAACAACCTCTGACCTCTTCTTCATCAAGACAAAAAATCAACCGTCAAAAGGAAAGGGATCCACACCATAGTGGTTAACATCTAAGCTTGTTTTGACGTGTTTAATGAACCATTATCTTTTTTTATTCAAATGTAAATACACTTTTGTTTCTAAACATTTTTTTACCATAAATTCAAAAGATGATCCTCTTTCATTTCTTATTGAAAAGCTTACAAATAATTTCTAATGAATTCATAGTCAATTTATTTTTTTAACCCCACAATGGATAACTATACTTTATGTTATCTCATATTGGGCCAAATTCAACGGAACTAAGATCCATTATTACTAGTCTAGTCTATATTTTTATTATCCTTGCCACAAATTCAAATCAACTAAATTTATTCTAAGATAATGGATGTTATATAATACTCCCTTTTCTATTGTGGATTTGTGTATTTTTGGCTTGATCAAAACATTGATCAACTATTTTTCAACAATTTCCTATATTCCCTATGTCAATATATTCATCTATTTAATATGATGTATTTACTAATGGGAACTTATTGATTCTATGATATGCACATATATTCATATCGTTAATGATATAAAAAGACACAAAGTCTTTGATATTTACATTTTCATAATTGTTTCCATCTTTCATGATTTTTTATCTTCCATTTTTCCAAAGTCACAGTCATTTTCATTTTCTCAAATATAATTTTTTTTAATAGATATATTCAAATTTATTAAGTTAGGAGTCATCTTATTTCATCATGTCCAACCATATAAAAAGATAAGGAGTTTGGTTAATTCATCATTCCCCACGATATCTTGTTCCTAAAATAACTTAGTTTCAAAAAACCTACCGCTTATATAATCCTTGTCAATTCATGATTTCCAACCATATAAATATAACCAATTACATTTGTTTGGACCAAAATTCTTGCTCATGGTGTGCTAAAAAATGAACAAGAACATAAGCTTCTATGAATCACAATGATTTCTAAATGGATTGAGTATTTCATTCAATATATGGCTAAACCTCAACATTAAACATGCTATTCAACATAATGTTTCCGTTACACCATCATTGACAATCCAAACCCTATGGTCTAAATGGAAAACAAAAAGGTTTTTTACCTAGTGAAAATACACATCTATTTGTTATGTAGAGTTCATGTTTATGTAGACATGATAGAAAAGATTTGATTTTACTAAGTTCACTAGTATTTTTATGCTGTTTTGAATAAGTATAATATATAAATACCAAGTAAGGTCATTCAAATGAGAAATTAGAATATATAGCAATCAAACAAGAAAAGCAAGTGAAGTGGGAAAATACCGCATATATGTTTTTATCCAATGCTATTTTGATTGGGAGGAAATTTTTAACCTAGATAGATTATCCTCTCGTTTGAGGACTATTGCCTAGCAATGGAATATATATACTTGAGTTCTTTTACAATAATAGAATATGTTCTAATCTTTGACTACAATTTAAGAAAGAAGTTAATATGGATACAACAAATAAACATTTGAAATCTTTACCTCCTAGAACCATATGAAGAAACACATACATGTGAATAAATTACAAACTTTCATACAATGAAACTATTTTTATGTACTAATAACTCAATCATCATCCCATTCCTCACCATTGAAACTAACAAGTTTCATCTAAGTTTATATGTAGTATTTTTTTGATATGTCCCACATTTTGAGATATTATATACCTTTCCATACATAATCCATCAAAATGTAACAAAAAGTTTGATCTCTTACATGGATATTTTATCTATATTTTTGGATCAGTAGAAGAAGTATAAATGGTATTTACAAAAACCAAGTTTTATTCACAAAGACATTTGTATTTATAATTAATTTAATATCATGTGGGCCTATGACCCACGTATCATATATTAAACTGACAAGAACAAATGCTACACTTGATCTTAGCCAAAAGACATTTGTATTTATATTATAGTATAGTTGTAACTTTTAAAATTGAAGGTAACTAAATGGGAAAATATGAAAAATAATAAAGTTTGAAATGAAGTTAAACTTTACTATGATATCTGAGATTTTTTATCATTTATAATATATGTGAAAGGAGATACATTTTATTATTTCATTGCTGTCATTAACCTTAAATGATCATCATTTATTCATATTTATTATATATTTCTATTGGGTATTAATGAGTTTCATTCACAATACATTATCACAACTCATTTTTGAAGATTATTATTAATATTTGGTCTAAAAGGCAACCTGTTTCAACACAAAAAAGATTTTTGTTAAAGATAGAGTGCATCAAATTAATGTTTCTTCCATGTTCTAAGTCTGGATTAAACTAGAAGGCCTAGGGTCACTTGATAACAATAGTCAAACCACATAATATAAAGAGCATAATAAACATTCAAAGACAACCATTCTTTTTTTTGGTCGGCTCAAAGACAACCATTCGTGCTTAGAATAGTTGTAGATTCTTCATCCCTACAAAGAATCATTCAAACTAAACAAATTTATTGGCGTGATATGTCAACATCACCATCACTTGTTTACTGATACATCGTCAGATTGGAAGGGGGAAATGAGAAAATCTAGGAAATAACCCTCATATGCTACTTCAAGAGCTATTCGTAATAAACGATACAACACCAAAAATTAAAATATTGATCTAGTGATATATCTTGACATGATTCAAAACCTACACATTATCACAAAGTTGGTTCCAATTAAACCAAAAATTGTTGAAGTCAATGGTCTCACCAAAATGTGATGTAAAATGTCTCTTTAGATGGAAACTATGTTCATATCATATTTAAATTATGGAGAGAAAAAATTATTAAAATTTGAACCTTGATAATTATGTATATGAGAAAAATAGAGAAACATAATAAATCATAACATTACATTTAGAAAAGTGATTTATGTTGGGAGGACCATGTATTTTACTTTTCATACCCTTATAAAATAATACGTATGAGTAATGCCTCTGTACATTTGGGCAACATCACCGTTAATGCCTTCAACAATTGCTACTATGCCGGCGTCCAGGCGTCCTTGTTATCTTTACCTCTTATTAAGCTTTATGTAGGCACTTGTAATCAACGCTGACAATCCCAACACTTGGGCGAAGTGGTTTATCAAGTCATAGCCAAGATGAGCGGTATCCGTGTTCTCTCTACGAGTCCAGGTTCACTACCCACCTTTTCAATAACCCCAATAGTTGTTTAAGTAATTGACAAAGCAAATATATTACCTTCTTTTAGCTTACATTTGCAAAATTGACTTGGATTGTACCTCGCATGTGACGACTAATGAATCTTCATTGTGGTATGCACCGTTCAGACGTTGTCTTTCCGTGGTGTTAGGCTTGACTTCTCTGGCCGTTGTCTTTCACCTGTAAGAGAATAATGAATTCCGGAATTTGTTCACACATACTTGCATGCGGGTTTGTAATTCTTTTATTTGCTTTCAAGTACGCATATGTTCTTACAATGATCTTTCAAGTTGTTGCTGGGAATGGTATATGCGTTATACACGCGGATGCTCTTTGTTGGTCTATATCTTTCCAGCTACAAGATGCTCACGGTGTCAATCTACATCAATCCACCCCACAACATTTTTCATTTACTAAAAAGTGTCTAGTCTACCACAATGCATGACTTCGAAACCCTTGCTTTTTGTTGGCTCTCCTTCTACGTCTCTCTTCATTGTTATATATATTTTAGGAAATTTCTCTCCAGAAGTTGTGGAGCTTCTGAAGAGGGTCCAAAAAATTCTGAATAGTAATGTTATGGCTCCTAAGTGTATGGATGTAGTGTTTTAAAGGATTGGTTTTTCCATCCAAAGAGGACTAGCAGCACAACTTGTTGCCCGATTGTCTTCTATTTCAATGTAAAAAAATTCCGATTGATAAAAAAAATAGTATGTAATGTTATAGTGATTCTTGTGAGTGATCATATTAGTTATCCATTCAATGTAGATTGAGAAACTAATTAATTGATCCACTAGAACAATTATATCATTCCATGGTAATTATTCATGATCATGACAATTGATGATGCCAAACAAGACAAATTAATTGTTTACTATTTTCCCACTCTCTCTACTAAGACATACCTACTTTCTTTGTTATAGAACATACATACTTTTCTATAGTTGGGTTTATATATTAAATGCTAAACAAAAGATAAGATAACAATAGAACTTTAAATACTTTATTTGCTATATATTTTTGAGCCTTTAAACAAATTGAGCGTCATTACTAAATATATAAATGTTTCTTTAGTAAATTATTTACATGAGTAAATAATCTATAGTCTATAGTGAAAATAATTAACTCCATTCCTTTTCCTATTACTTATATGTATATAAAATTAACATTTAAACTACACTAAATATCTACTTGATGGAATATAATTTAATACAAAACAACGATTAACTAGGCAAACATGCATATAATTTTTCCATACATTTTATATATAGAAGTATGGTAACATTAAGTTGGAGAAAATTGATCTAGATATAATTAGATTTCATATACAAACTAATTGTTTTTAGAATATGTGTACATAAGTAAATATTATACAAAGACATTTGTATAATACTGACATAAACATAATTTATTAAATTACTAGAATGTTAAAGATACTATATCAGTTCATCATACATACCTCGTTGCTATATCATACTCTTCTATAAAGATTTATTACATAATTGTGTATGTCCTTCAAAAACTTTTTTTTGTGTGTTGATTTCGCATGTCACCTATAGAAGTAAACTTGGTTTATTGTACATAATATATCAATGATTTATTTCTTTGGATGATGCTTAGTTTCATTTATATATTGGTTGTTGTTTCAAAGTTTTAATTATAAAGATTAAATACATACTATGTGATATTTAAAAACCACTAAGATTTAATGTGTTACATGCTTCCTAGTATAGAGGTTCCCAATTAAAGAAGGAACATCATACATATCTAGTCTATTAGGACCAGATAATCACATGTAAGTAACACAGATAGCTAATAACCAATCAAATTCTTATCAAAACCATATACCTTGATAAGTGATTATAAATAGCTTCTAAATTATTATAAAAATCTAAATAATTAGTTTAGAGATGACATTTCAAATGTTAGTTATCATCTATATGCATACAAGAATGGGTATAATGAGGGATTCTACACATCAAATGATGATTATTCTTTGATTGTTTCCCTTCCAAAAAAAATATTGAGCTGGAAAAATTAAGGAAACTTCAAGGATCATGTAATACATGTTATATGGGATGTTTCATATAAGGATGCAATGCAAATAGAATTTTTGAATACACTATCAAGATATTTCAAAAGAATGAATTAAAGGGTCATGTATAGTAAACAAGGCTAAATCTAGGGGTATCAAAATGAAGGTTGCGCTAGAGATGGTGGACTACCCTACCCTTGTGTTTATCCATTTTTGGAAGTAACTACATAACCACTAAAAAAATCTTTGGTGACAATTAGACATGTATCCTTATGTTGGCAATGAGCATGTGTCATGGAAGGACTTCCTCAAGGACTCCTGAAACAAATGAACATATCCGTCCTGCCTAGTGTAAAAGAAAAGGATCTTTATGATTGTAATAAAGAAAAATATGATGATTACATTTTGTGCCAATTTTCCCTTTTGTAAATGTATTTTATGTCATGGAAGATAATGCAAAGTTAGGGTTAACCTAGATATATTGAATACAAGGCTCATGACCAAAATATGTAGTCAAATAGACACTTATAGCTTTTGAGAATACTTAAGATACAGAGAATCTTTTTTGAGCTCTAGGTTCATCCTTGTATAAAGACAACACTTATTTAAGCACACGAATGATCATACAAATGATTACAACAAGAACATAACATTGTGTTCTCCTTACGCATAAAATTACAACAGGAATTTGGTGCCAACTATGGAATCAAAAGAATTATTTTGTATATTTTACTTGTTTTACTTTAGTTGTGTTTAACTACGAACAATCATAACATCAGTAAAGTGGGTCCCTATGCATTTTTATAGTATAGAATCTATAACCTAGTCCTCTCTAGCTAGAACATCATAACAATTGTACACAAATTTAATAAGGGCAATGACCATGGCCAAAACATAAACTGTTAACTTACTTTCCCATTAGAATATTGATTTTCCATACTTTCACGAAAAAAAGGAATATAGTGATTGAAGGTACAATTTCCAACTATACCCTGCTACAAAGACCTTACTCTCCAATCACATCCTAAATTACAAAGAACTTGGTAAAACCATGAATTGAAACAATCAAACCAATATTTATTCTAGATGAGAGTATACTTAGTTGTCATGAGAATACAACTTATCAAATAAGGCCTTTAACTATCATATATGTCACCAATTCCAAGTTTACTTTGAACTTAATACTTTAATAAAAGTCATACATTGATGTCATTCATATAATCAAAATTGACCTACAAAGGGAACTCATAGATTATATAAGTGAAAATCTAAATACTTCTTACCTTATAGAATAGAACTTGTGATCTCAAAAGGAAGAAGGTAAGTCATGGAATTCATTACTTTCATGAATGAAAAAAAATTCAGTTTATGTCATAGTTTATATTTTATGGCCTTTGTTACATATGAATTCCTTCATGAGCCTTCTCTGACTGGTATCAATAGTTCATAATGAATTTCATGTATGCAATCTTCAAATATCATTAGGATTATGTACTGTATATTTTTCCAATATTTTGACTCATAAGTGATAAATAACTTATCTAGAAATAAGCACAACAGTCATTTTTACTAATAAAAAAATGAGTATTAGGTTCATTTAAAACTATAAATATAATTATATATCAATGAATTTATTTTTCTTGGGAATGCTATCTATTTTGATCATATTGATGTACCTTGGTGTATGTAGTAGGAACTAGATAGTGTCTCAAAATCCATCAAAAAGTAAACTTATTCTCAGATTTAGCATCCTATTATCAAAGATTCACGCAAGGATTCTTAAAGATGAATTCATTCCTTCAACTAGACTTGCGAGAATAAAAATAAAGTTTATATGCATATCTTTGAATTCTTTTTAGTAAATTAAAGACAGTAAAGACTTGTACAGTATTCCAAAATTTCTTTTATATAATACAAATCATGCATTTTATGTTATGCCTCACGCCAATGGCCTAGTATTTTTTTATGCAATAAAGGTGTAAAACCATGCATGTGAATTTTGTTACAAGGAGCATGATCCACAAAAATCATTCATGATAAATATTCATAAATTCAAGTATAAATTTTTTCTTCTAAGTGTCTCATACCTTTAACTTTTAGATTGGATCCATTTCAGCAATTCCTTGGCTTATCACTCTTAAGAACAAGTATATTGGAATAGCTTTGCCATAAGGAGTGCTTCAAGTGATCAAGCACGGTGTCCCCTAACAAAGGGACCCGGGTTCAAATCCCAACTGCCGCCTTGATTTGCCACCCTCCCAGGCGTTCGTCCTCCGTACGGGTGTGGGAGAGGGGGGGGGGAGAAATCTTTCTCTCTTAATCCCATATTGGAATGGCTTTAGATATTAGATCAAAGACCACCCATCGTAGAGGTGATAGATCGAACCGTGCCCAATGCATACCACTCACCCAACACTATAAACCATTACATTTTTTGAAGTCATCTAGGTAATCTAGGTAACCTTGCATTATAACGTCATTAGAGTTATCCAATGAATGTGATGTGCATTCTACAAATTTTGACTCCTTGATAAACAAATGTTTTCACATCTCATCTAGAGTGTGATGTAAGTTATATAGTGGGAAATCAGTTATTACAATTATGGCATATTCTACACAATGATTCTTATAATTTTTTTTTTTGAAAATATGAATGTCCTATATTTTTTAGTATATTAGCATAAACTTATGTTTGTGACAAAATTATATTACATTATGACCAACATCTATTTATGATTCATTTATTTTATGATGTTTTTAGTGTACGAGTAACGAAACATATACATCTAGTTGCTATTTTAGACTATGTGCAAACATGTAAACACACACACACAATATATATATATATATATATATATATATATATATATATATATATATATATATATATATATATATATATATATATATATATAAATATTTATATATATGTGTGTCTGTGCGCTTATGTGGGTATCTATACTCTATTGAAAAAATAGGAAATTTATATATCTAATTTCTACTGGCACAAATGTCATATTTGGCAATATATGGTGCATTTAAACTCATTAAAATTTGGATTTGATCATATATCAATGAATGTTTTCTATTACATATATACTTATGATTAATGTATTAACCATTGATCCTCAATATACATGACTTATTTAAAATTTTTTATACACAAGTAATTATATTTCATGCTGATTTAAGTTTTAGAAAATGTATTGAAATATCATACTTAATTGAGATTCATCAATGACTGAACATCATAGGATATTCATGTGATTTAATCTTAAAGTAATATTACTTATGCAAAATTAAATCAATTTTATGCTTATTGTTGTACTTGACATAGATTCTCTAATAAGGATTCATATACAAAATAATTTATATTTTATTATTATTATTATTATAAATATTCACCTATAACATGTTTAGATAAGGTAATTGAAAAAAGTTAATATACATCATGAAAATAATTTTCAAGAATTCAAAAGTATATTTTTTTGTACAATGTATTCGTATTCATGACTAACTTGGACAACTCTATGAGTCAAATGTTTATACATGTTCATAGTCTTCTTTGATCTTCATCTTATGCATATGTTTACAACTAATTTCTACTGAATAATATTTTATGGGACTTGTATATCAAGCTACATAATTAGTCTTTTCATATCTACCTCTCGGCGGCTAGCTACTGTCTCTGGATGAGTCAATCGTGTAGTTGACTCTTGGACTTAGAATCCTAGAGCGGCAAGCAATGGCATGATCCCCTCTGTATGGATTCAATGAACCTGACTCAAGCTTCAATTTCCCCAAAGACGATCAAAGAAGACATGACGATGTGAAGATAATTTTTCTGAGATCTAAGGGTCACCAAATGTGGAGGATGATATTTGTGTTTAATTAGAAGTAGTGATATGATTAGATTGTCAGGCTTAGTCTCATATATGGGATGATATCTCTGTTGGGAGTCTCTAACCCCCTTATATAGGTCTGGGGGGTTGGTATGTTGCTTCGAGTGATTTGGGTGAAACCACTAGAGACCTCCATCTTAGGCAAAACTTGGGATGGTTAGGTGTGTCCTGTTCTCACAAAGTCAAAGGACTAGTTTCCTTGCTTGCTCGTGCATTAACTTTCTAGGAAATCAACTTGGAAAGTTGCTAAATGAAGTTTCTATTTCCTTTTTTGGCCAAGGTAGGTGACAAGCAGATCATCGTTGGATCTCAGATCCAACGACTGTCATGCCATGCACATAACTAAATGTTCAATAAAGATTTCCTATTTGGAATATATATCCATGATATTTAATTTTATCATCCCAATAATGCTTACACTTTATGGGTTTTTGTAAAATCCATATATCTCAATCTATTAATACTTTTTTCTCTCAAAATTTAAGGAAAAGTCTATAATGACTTTATGGATTTTTGTAAAATCCATATCTCTCAATCTATTAATCCTTTTTTCTTCTCTTAATATCCAACTTTTTCTCTTATAAGGCATATTTTAAGAATTAATTCAATCCTTTTCTCTTTCTTATATTTTCTATATTCTTTACTTTTATTATTTTTCATATTAGAAACCACGTGAAACTAAAATCCAATAATTAGTGGTCATCCATACCAACTTATTATCCATTATCTTTTGCCTTTCTATTAATATTGGATTTTCTTCTCTTCCTTTTCCCTCATATTCATGATTGAATTAAAAAAATAAGTAGAAACCACATAATTCATAGTAAAGGGAATTTTTGCAAAAGAAACCATACTTTTAAAATAAAGCATAACATTTTTTCAATATGTCCTTTTTATTGAAATAATTGAATTTCAATTATATAAATACCTATGAAAAACCAAGTTTTTTTATGATCGTAAGAACCCACCCCGGGAAAAGCCGAGATGGTAAACTCTTGAGGCATGAGAGGGAGTGGTCTGGTCACCCCCCACCCGTTCCTAATTAGCATGGATTGCCGTTCGCAAAGTGCCTTCAATGATGTTCGAACCCGGGTCCTTTCATTGGGACTTACCGAGCTTTTACTACCCGGGCTACTATGGCCGGACTATGAAAAACCAAGTTATAACATCCTTTCCATCTTATAGGAATTTTGTCCTCAAAATTTGGCTAATCATGCAAACAACTCAAGATGAGACCTTTCCATGTCCATCTTTATCTCTCATGTTGGCTTCATCCGTTCCATGGTGCTTCCAAAAAACCTTTACCATCTCTATGTTTTTATTCCTGAGCTCTTTCACCTTGGTATCTAGTACCCTCACAAGTGACTCATGGAATGTCAGCCTCCCTTGGAGGTCAATAGGCTCAATGCTCAACATATGGCTAGAATCCTTCACATAGTGCTTCAGATCAAGCACATGGAACACATCATGCATCATACTATATTATGGATGTAAGGCTAGATGATAAGAAACTTTACAATCCATTCTAGAACCTCAAACGGACCCACATATCAGGGATACAACTTTCCTCTATACTTAGCTATAGCTCAGAGGGGTCGTATTTTCATAAACACACAATCCCCTATTATGGAGTGCAAATTTGTCTGCTTTGCATCAACATACAACCTCTATCAATCTTGGGCTCTCTTCAGCCCCAACTTGATCAAAGATACTTTATCAACATATAAATGTGGTTCCTTTGACCTCAACAAGGTCCTCTCACTGACATCATCTGAGTGAAGTGGTGACCAACACGACCTCCCATAAAGAGCTTCATATGAAGGAATCCCAATACTGGCTTGGTAACTATTATTATAAGGAAACTCAGCTATAGACAAGTACTAATCCCATGCTCCACCCCAATCGAGAACACATGCTCTCAACAGGTCTTCTAATGTCTGAAACATACTTTCTCACTGTCCATCAGTCTAGGGGTGATAGGCTGCTAGGAATTTGAACTTCGTTCTGAGTTCTTAATGAACTTGCTTCATAACTTTGAAGTGAACTTAGGGTCACGATCAACGATGATTGAACTCAAACTATTTACTCTAACATATAGGTCTGTCACCTTGGCAGTAGTCTTTAAGGTGAGAAAATGTGCTGACTTGGTTAAGTAGTCCACCACAACCCATATTGCATAATGAATTTCTATTAGGGAGACCCACCACAAAAACCATAGTGATATGGTCCCATTTCTACTCAGGAATTTCAACTAATTGTAGTAACCCATTGGGTCACTAGTGTTCAATCTTCACCATCTAGCACGCGAGACAACTAGCCACATATGCTACTATATCTCCCTTCATTCCAGGCTAGCATAAGTATCATATTAAGTCTTTAAACAACTTCATGGTGCCCGAGTGTACTGCATACTTAGAACCATGAGCTCCTTGCAAGATATGAGTCTTCAAGGGGGAATTTCAGGAGCTCAAATGAATCATAGGTATATTATAGGGTAAAAATATCTCTTAGAGGGTGACTATGCCACGTTACAGTCATACTTAGGGAGATAAAGTTGAAACAAATAAAATATGATAGCCTTGTCTCTGATACCATCTTGTATGGAGTGGGATCTGAGAAGGGATTCAATCCCTACAAATAATCACCAAACTTAACTTTTATTTAATCTTTCATTTATGGATATCATAAAGAACAAAATATAAAAAAATATAATATAATGGCTATATAACATTGTATAAGATTACATAATAATGTCCCACATGGCTTTACATGAAGGTAACAACTTCAACATATAGCAGAAAAAAGTTTGAAGTAGTTCAAGTATGTCTCCCACAAAAGTCGAATCCACTAAGCCAAGTCCATATCATCATGCCATATCCTTTATGTCCTTTACCTAAGGGGTTGGAAGCATACCCCACAAGAGAAGACAACGTGGAAGTTCGCAACATAAAAATGTTGGTATGAATAGGGATTGAGAAATATTAGGAAAAAGGGATACAAAATGTAACTTCATCAGGGCTTCCAACAAAGAGGAAAAGTGGACATCTAAATGCATATCAAAGTGAAACAATATAAATTGTACAAAAGAGGCACTTTCGATATATCAAAATATCAACAAATGCCACATTAGCACAGTCAACTAAATTAGGGCACAATCCATCATCGATAGTAACCAATTTACATGTAGATGAGATAAATGCAGCACTAATGAAATATCAATAACCAATAGTGGTTAGGGAACATAACCCAAAACTTGATAGAGAATGGCATATAACCAAACTCCCATATAAGAAATGTGTGAACACTACCCATGTATTGGGGAACATAACCTCCATATCAAAGCATAACATGGGCACATAACCCAAAAATTCAAAGAACTTCTAAAACTCAAGGGCTACTGAATAAACAAGCATGCAATGATTTAGAGCCTAGTGAAAGTTTATTCATAACATGCTTTAAATCAAATTTATATCACAAACAAATGATCATATAACGTATCTACCACAAAAGTGGGAAAAATAATTCACCTCCATAATTTAGATTCATAATAAGACAAAAAATAGTCAATACTTGAAAGTTAGGTTTTATTTATTTCACTTGCTAAGATTAAATTTACCACATGAAATAAGATGAACGAGATATAATTCAGGGTCCAATTAGAATAACAATTGAATGAAGTACATTGCAAGATCAATATCTGCATATAACCATTCTCATTAGTCAAATCATAAGATGAGAGAGAAATTGTAAGGATAGTATATTTCAAAAATATTAAGAGAGAGAAACTATGTGTATTTTTTGCAATATGATTAATAAGAGATGAAACATACATTAATAAGGAAATCACCCAGTAAAAGAAAGAAGAAAGGTATGTATCAAAAGAGGAAGAAGAGAAAGGTAAATAAATAACATGGAAATAAAGGCCAAGATTTCATCATAAGATGAAGAGATCAAGACAATGAGGCATAATCAAATAGATTCTTTCCATAATAAGAAAATAGTAAAAAAATTGCATCCATAATTAATATTGACTACCTTAACTAAGTAGGGTTTAGGCACCTACCTAACCTCAATAAATAGGTGAGGGAGAGTGACACATTCCTGTCTCCTACAACTATTTTATAAGGGGGGAGAGTAACACATTCCCCAGGGAAAAATAAGACATGCCCTTTCTATGGTGGTTGTATAAAAGTACCACTACATTATCTAAATAGTCTAATAAAACCAACATGCAAAAGTGAAACTATGGCAAGTAGAAGAATCATATATTTGAAACATGGCAGTGGGGTACAAGACCCAAAAATTAGATTTTCAAATAATGATTTTGAGGCAGATGTAGCAAAAGAAATAATAATAGAGAGACTAGGGTTCATATAATACCTCATTAGAGAAATTAGGGTTAGGTTGAAAATATCCCAACTTAGGGTGTAAGAATGCACATACCTCATTTTAGATGATCACAAGTTGAACTTTGCTTATTTCAATTTATTAATATGTAATAGAACATATAATGCACTTTAATGTAGAGAAACCCTACTTTTTAACCTTTTTAATAAAACTAGGATTTTGACTTTGAAAATCTCACTGACATATTCATTAGGTTTTTCCTGATCAAGAAAACATATTTTTATGTCTATTTTTGAGTTAATATGTTAAAGTTAAAATTTTATGGATTTTAAGAATTAAATTCACACTTAAAAAATCATCCTTAGAAAAACATGGAAATCGAACCTTGAATTTTAGACAAGTGGATTAAAAGATATGAATTTTACAAATTGGACCAATCAGATAATTAGAAAAATACATGTAAACGGACAAACTCACAAGAAAAGGATAAGAGCTGGCCCGACCCACTGACTTGGCCCAATAAGGGATGGACAAGTCAGGGGATCAAACCCGGCCTTGACTCATTCAAAACAAAGAAAAGGAGGTAAAGATGATTACACCCTCACACGATAAAATGAAGTAAACAAAAACCAAGAGGGGTAAGACGGAGAAATCACAAAGGGGATTCATCCCCCTCATTCGAGTGCCATGCGTGCAAGAAATAGAGCTGCTATCAAGCTCAGAATTGGGCGAATCCATGAGACACCATGATTCAAGAAAACACATGCATGGAAACAAAGAGGAAAAGGAAATGAACCCACTAAACCAATCAATTTGAACTTTGATGCAATCCTAAACCTTAGGTCACCACCGCAAGGTTAGATCAGAGAGTTGGATGGTGATGGATGTGTGAGAGAGCTCTGATCAAATTGAGGTAGGGAAATTATTGCACATAAGACAATGAAGATATACATACCCATGTTTATAGGTGGGGGTGTTCTTTATGGTTGTGGGTAGCAACACTCCGAGAACCAGATAAACAAATTTGGGCATTTCAACAATCCCTCGATAATTTTGGCAAAATTTATGGATCATTAGATGTGTAAGCTAAAAAGGAAAACATAGGAGCAAAAATCTCAAGAAAAGGTTGAGTATGGATCGAGAAATCTCAATTTGAAGAATATCTATGAACAACTCTACTTTCCTTGTTGGGTGCAACCTAGGTGATGAGTTCTTATCCATTTGATTAGGCCAACAGAAGATCTGGGCTGTTCATCAGTGCAAAAAAATGAAAAATAGAAGAAAATAGCGTGTGACAGGTTAAATAACATTCCTAATCAAATTGGAATAAAGTGTGGAAGTATTAATTTCTCTTTTTCTCTCTCTTCATTTAAGGGTGCAAACAGATCCCAAATTAATTGAAATTTAACACCATAGCTAATTTGAGTATGTAGAATCATGCAATTATATTTCCCTTTTGAAGACTTTTGATTCATTAAATTAGCAAATCTTATTTTCACTTTTCTCATGCATTAATGACTCTAGGATTTTCCAAATTTGATGAAACTTGACCCACAAGTCACATTTAGTATTTTCGATACAAATTTGCCATTAATTTCACATGTTGAATTTGTTTTCACATTTATTTAATATTTTGAAGGTTCTACACACTTTCTCTCTCCCAACTTCACCTTTTTATCAATTACCTTCCGAATCAAATGAAAAGTCACCCAAAGGAATATTTTAATGTGTAGATCACTAATTTGGCATTAGTTTCCTCTTTTGGAGTCATTAAATGAGTTATTTAATATTTTTGAGATATCTCCTATTTTCCCATTCAATTAATGCAATTATAATTACTAATTTCCCAAAATTATGAAACTTGTCTCTTAAGTAAACTTTAACTCAAAGAAAATGAATTTGGGCTTGGAATTTCCTTTTGAGTTTCCCTTTTATGATTTTTAGGCAATTTAGTCACATTTCCACTGTTTGTCAAATTAATTCATTTTTTGTCACATTTTCATTGTTTTAGGATTTTCTGTTCGTTCTCTTGTCCCTTAAGGTGAAAGAAACTTAGAGTACAAATTTATTTTATCTTTATCTCACTTAAGGGGATATTTTGCAAATTAGAACCCTTTTATAAACATTCACTAAGGTTTATGTGAATAAACCCTTTTATTGGCCTTAATAGTGAAAAGATGTACACCAAACCTCCATCTATTCCACTAATTCAACATCAAGGACAATAAAGAAAGAAAAAGTTAGGAAAAAGGCTAAACTTAGATTATATATAGATTTCAGCTCATTGCACTTTCTATCAAAGGTTCTCATCAGGGCATCAACCAAAGCAAATCGATAATCAAATCTTAAATGTTAAATCTATTGTAAAATAAGACCATAATAAATCATGTAAAGAGCGTGATCAATCCACAAAACATGCGATAAAGTATTAGATATGAATTAAATAAGTTCACACACGCATAGAATAAGAATGACATTGCAAGAAATGGGTAGTGGGGCTAATACCCACACCCCAGTGAAAGGATTACTCCCTCTACATGGCAAGATTAGTATCACTAGTAGAGTAAAAGTAAAGGATCATGGTCATGATGGTAACAAAAGTATCTCAATGTGGTGTGCAATAATAGTTTCCTTCATTCTCACTCTTCCAGGTACTAATCCTGACTTGCAGTAGAAGTAGGTGGATGTACAAAATCTCTGTGAAGGGATCAGTCACCCAGAGTGAGAGGTTGATGATCTAGAGTTGCTGAAGGGAGAGATCAATCGATCACTACTGTTGACACTGGAGATAGATGGCTCTTGTGGTGGACAAGTCGATGTCTCTAGACAACCGTGGAAGGTCGATGGATCGAGGTCAATGGATCTAGAGATGACTTGGACTTGTAGTACCTTGCCCCTTTAGTAGTGCGGAGTCCCTAAAATTTGAGATGATTTGAAGTGTTGCAATTGGGGCCTATTTATAGGGTTTTGGCTATCAACCACTTTTTCTTCCCATCGACATCGAGCATTGTCCGTCGACCGATGAATTTTGACTCTTGGGCTTTTGGTCTTGGAGGTCGATGCATGCTTGATTGGTGGCCATCGATCGATGGTTGTTATCCTATCGGCTGCAGATC
The DNA here is from genome assembly GCA_963693085.1 of Alisma plantago-aquatica. NCBI lineage: Eukaryota > Viridiplantae > Streptophyta > Magnoliopsida > Alismatales > Alismataceae > Alisma > Alisma plantago-aquatica. Next base: position 683,015,700 of record OY856415.1, on the reverse strand, counting down.
AACGAATGAATGGAGAGAGGATGATGGTCTTTAATGGGCTTAAATGTCGAGTTTCTGAATGTCGACTAAGGGGTTGATGGGTCATAAACCTTAATCATCGATGGGGTACTTGAGCAATGAGGTTGATGGACAATAGGTTGATGGATTGATAACTGATAAAAATTGAAGGTCGATTTGTAAGTTGATTGATGTGTTGATTTTTTCCTTGGGCACAAAAATTGTTCATCGAATGGCCTTCTAAAAGTGCTAAAAAATTCCTTCAGTGGGACCCCCTAGACAAACTTGCTACAGAGTGATAAAATTCAAAACCTACAAATGGAGTCAAGAAAAGTATCAAATTCCTACAAATTAGCATAAAACCTTAAGTAGATTGAAGCAAAAATATTCTAATGAAATTCAATAGATTTGGATGCTAAACTAGACTAATAATGCAGCTAAAACTGGGATGAATATGCATTCAATAACAATCCCTACCTTTAACTGAGTTCACTAATTATGTTAAGTACCAATTCAGTATTAGGATCCCCCTTATGAATCTCTTTATGGAAATCCATGTCATTCTTCACTTCACTGGGATGAAGTACGTGAAAGAACCTGTTTTAAGTCAGAAGAACTACAACTATACATGGATATGGTTGCCTTGATGAAATCAAGGATAACAAGAGACCGAACTTAGCAAAAATCTTAATCTGATACAAAATGGATGGTGTAACATCCCAGGATTTGAGGCCTCAGATAACATGATCTTAAAAGTAATGATTGGACTACCCATATCTCCAAGGTGCACCTCCTTTTTTGGGATCCCATCACTAAAGAACTCCATAGTCAAGCGTGCTCAGCTTGGAGTAGTACTAGGATGGATGACCAGTCAGGAAGTTGATCCCATCTTGCACGTGAGTGAGGACAAAGCACACAATTAAGGCTAGTTGTGATCTGTAGGGCCAATCATCATTCCTGAAACTCTAATAGATCCTAGGGTAGTGGGCCCAAGCATTACAAATGGTATCAAAGCTGATTCCCCTCTAGTAGGTGGGGTCCACATGGGCCTGTGGAATGCCAGTCTTTGAGCCGTCTATCTAGACATGTTGGAAAGGGCTATCTGTGGTGTTGGAGCCACCCTTACGCATGTAGTCGTGATCCGGAGCTGGGTGTACATGGCCATGTTGGGTCTGCACTAAAATGGGGAAATATGATGAGGCCATATAGTTGAGCCTTGACGAGGACATCAAGAGTCCAAGTGGGGGAGATTATAATGTCCCAAGATTTTAGGCCTCAGATAAAATGATCTTAAAAGGAATGATTGGACTACCCATATCCCCAAGGTGCACCTCCTTTTCTGGTAGCCCATCACTAAAAACTCTATCATTAAGCGTGCTCATCTTGGAGTAGTATTAGGATGGGTGACCAATTGGGAAGTTAATCCCAGCTTGTGCGTGAGTGAGGACAAAGTGTGTAGTTAAGGCTATTCATGATCTGTGGGGCCAATCATCATTCCTGAAACTCTACTAGAGCCTAGGGTAGTGGGCCCAAGCATTACATATGGGTTTACACTTCTCGATGAGAGAGAATATGTTTTGAAAAATCAAAACCTTCATGCAAAAGCTAGAAATTGTGGGAAATTGGGTCCTTGGTATTTTGGTTCGCTCGAGATCATAAAATGGATTGAAAAGGTAGCTTATCATATTGACCTACCATGTCAATAGATTATGATGCATGACGTATTCCATGTATCCCATGTAAAGTGCTATGTGAAAGATCCTACCCATGTGTTAAACATTGAACCTTTAGAGTTTCAAGGTAGGTTTGACCTACCCAGAGGAACCTATGAGAATCTTGGACTCAAAAGTGAAGGAGTTTAGGAATAAAGAATTGATATGGTTAATGTTCTATGGATACACCATTATGAGGATGAAGCCAGATGGGATCATAAGACTGACATGGAGACACCACATCCACATATTTCTCTAGCTAGGAAAAAGTAGGGGGGACAATGAGGGATGTAGGTAACATCATGGAATTTGATATATTTGGTAAGATCTTATATTAGAACTGAATTGATTTAGTCAAACGTATCATGTTTTAAATGTTTGAATTATGCACATTTGTTTTTGCAATTGTGTCCCTGAAGTGAAAATTTGCCAAAATAGCATTTCACGCCTTCATTATATATGAATCACATATTTATTTTTAAACAATAAATGAAATTCTATGAGATTCCAAGTTTTTTATCAGCCTAGAAAATATATGTTTGAATTATTTCTCTTTTTTCTTGAGAATCATGTTTTGGATAACAAACAAAGGTATTTTGCTTTTTTCCTTTTTCCGAAGGATAAGCAGTCACAAAATAGAGATTGTCCCAAAATTTGATATAAATCCACACTATGATGTGACTAGACAATTTCTTCTTTGAAATGGGGCTTATATAAAAAGAAAACTTACTTTTTTTGAGTCCACTTGGACCTGGATAGAAGATCCTACAAGAATAGTGAACCAGGGTGTCTCCTCCCTATCTCAGTCTCTCTCTTCCTTGAGACTCAATATATCACTTAACTTTCCAACTCTCCCTCTCTCTAGACAGACCATATCTCCATGTGATTGTCACACCTTTGGCTCTGGAGGGTCAATAAAAACTCAATCAATCCCTACTTTTCCATTATCTACATGAACTTTTAGTGCCAGAATCCCTAATAATCTAATATATTAGGGTTGATCATTGAAAATTTTAATCACTACCTCAGCCTATATAAGGATCACTACATATACTCCTCAACTTCCAAAGCACAACCCATCTCCCAAATGCTTGCAAAAGCCCCTACAACTCAATATCGACCTCCACCTTCTTCTCTGATGACCTTGACCTTATTTTGTTGATTCAAGTCATTCACAGCCAATTGGCTTGGACCTCAACATTGCGAGGAAGGCATAAAATGAGATCCCATCTACTTAGAGGCCTCAATTATGATAAAACACCCCTAATAAATCTCGTATTTCCTAGTCTATAATCCTGCAAAACCCAACCTAGTCTACCCCTTATCTGGCCACTTTGTTGTGAGTCATATAGCCCTGTTGCTTAGTGAAGGCCTTTTTGACTCAATCTAACCTTTGTCCACAAACATCAACCTAGAGTTAACCATGGGGATGACTCCATGGCTTGATGCTTTGAGTGTAGTTCATTGTGAAGGATCCCCACACGTAAGATACCTCGCTACTTTTAATCCACATTGTCAAGCCTAATCAATGAACGAGGGTAGTCTATTCATTCCCCTTAAATTAAAATCTAGAGAATTCATGATCTTCTTTGGTGACGTGACATGCTCTTATTGGTTGAATATAATTAATTTTGCAATAATTATAGAAAAAATCCTATCTCCAAAAATAGTATATATATATATATATATCAAAATTCTCTAAAAAATATGTAGAACCTAAAATTGTTGTTTTAGGTCCTAATTCAATCTTACATTCAAAGTGTATATTTTGATACATGTATCTAAGAAGATGTAGTTTCAAAAACCCTAGTTTTGATGAAAAAGATGTTTATCTTGTTTGAAAATGATTACTACATGATATAATGTAACAACGCTTAGTAATAATGAACTCATGATAATTGTAAGATTTTGGTTTCCTATTCTAAGGATCAATGATATTGTAAACATAATGTTTTGAAGTTCAATCTTAATAAAACCCTGAACCAAGACCCCTAGGACCAATATTAAACCCTAGCCCACATCATATTGATATGATTACAACATCCTAGTCTCATGACTTAAATTTAGATTGATTTGTATTGAGTCTTGTTTGCCATTTGAACTATGATTGTCAAGAGATTACCTCTCATCGTGTAAGGTACGTAACATTATGAATAACCATTCATAATCCCTTTATAATGATTTTTGTATGTTCTCCTGATGGTTGTTTATTACATATAAACTACTTGATCGTTTCAATTCCAATACATATAAAAATTTGAAATGTTATAACATATGAATATAATATTTATTTGACTCAAAATGTAATATATTAAGGGTAGTTTATCTAGAAAGTTACTCCTAAATACCAAGGGTTGGTAGTTGAGAATGTGATGTGCATGAATGATGATTTGGTGAAAAATATCCATTTCTTGAATAGTCTCCATGAAATCCAATGCTATATTGAAACCCCTGGATTCCATGGATACAACAAGACTGGCACACCTAAGGACATAAAACAAATATGGATTAGAGAATAAAACTTAAAATTCAATTTATTTAGTTGTAAGAATTGATGTATTGCAATGTATGTCATTATCCCTATAGGTACACAATTTGTTTGCACCAACATACACAATATAGAAATTTGTTGACCACATTTTGTTTGTCATTATTTTTGGTTAACCTTTTTATTGAAGATTGAAGAAATGTACTTCCAAATGAATGCCCCAAAATATATTAAATCTAAAGAAATCTCGACGATTGGCTAGTTAACTTCAATATTTCTTTAATTGTAGTATTTTTCCTTTTTGATAATTTATATAACTCCTTAATGGAGGATTTATATTTTGAGTTTTGACATTTAAAATATCATCATTTTAAATTATTGTATTTCATTGGTTATTTATTGAATCCAGATCCTTGAAAAGTAGAATATTATCCCTTGTTTACTTTTTCTACCTTCAATGGGGATAATAGGAGGAGGGGGTTCATCCTATAAATACTTCTTTATTGAACATACATGTATGACTGATTTCCCTCAAACTCATGTCTAAATTATGAGTGTATTGGAGATGATTCTTATAGAATAAACTTAAATTTGATAACCCAAACCCTTGATACACCCACAACTAAATATGTGGCCATAAGTAGTAAAATGGGGTCAAACACATGGGCAATGTATCACAAGCTATCAGGACCTTAGATCTTATCTTGTCTAACTCAATTCAAGATGTAGAAGGTGTTCCTCATGTAATTTAGTAGAAAATTGAACTAAGAGCAAGAAAATAAAACAAAACTAGGCTATCAAATAAAATTAGCATTAGATATTTTTATTAGATTTTGATATGAGATAAAAGTAAAATTTTGTTTCACCATCCAAGAACACTCACTAGCATTGAAAAACTCATATATGTTGTATACCCTTATCATTGTTTATGAGAAATCATAATTGGTATCTAATCCCTCTTCTCTCAAGCTCTGATTAGATCTAGATTAAAAATATGTGTCTCTCTCAAGATGAGAAACAAATAATAAAAAATACAACCATATAATCATTATCTCTAGAAATTAAATGCTCTCATGCATTCACACTACTCTTTAACTGAAGACTTGATCTCACACTACTCTCTCAAGGAGTTAGAAATCAAGCATACAAAATGGTATACAGTCATGCAAGCAATTAAATAATGAATAATTGTAAGGACATAAACATAGCCAAAGTTATATACATTCAATGAAACATGAATATTTACATGATTTTAGCTACTTGTGTTGGTGAGTGATATGGGAAATGACATGATACAATGAAACATTGCCCTAAATAGTGAATGAAGGTGAAAATGAAGTGATGTTGTAAGAGATTACAAAAGTAAGACAACAATTCATATGATTATTGGATGTTAATGAAACCACCCAATACAACATTTAGTAGAGAAAATGAAATCGGAAGGCTTCTTCTACTTTCCTTTTCTTGTAGGTAGGTGGTAGATGCCTCCTGAGGGGTTTGACTCAATGGAAACTAGGGATTTTTTTAGTCTACCCTTGGATATTGATGCTCTAATTTCAAACAAGTAGCAATAAATGATTTCCTCTTTTACAGTCTAGGGTCCCTATTTATAGGGGCCACTAGTGTGCTCGAGGCTCCTGAGTGGAATAGTCTTTTCTTGAGCTGCATGATTCAGGGAAATACTTCAAAAAACATGCTCAACTGACTTCATTTGGTGTAAAAGTTGTAAGGTATCCATCGATTTGTGGAGGTCTTCAATACAATTGATTGATGAATGTAGTGCTTGCATTGGTTGTCAGTCCTACGGTTCTATCGGTTGATGAAGTTGTTTCTTTGTCAACTAAAATATGGAGTAGTGTATTAATAAATTTTTGGTTGATTGAGCATGTGGGCTCATTAGTTTATGATCCCAACCCTTCATTGCTGGTTGAAAATAGGGAATCATTGATTGATGACACCCTAATCCACCACTAGTTGGCAACAAACTGAGATCAATTGGTGGATGGCTCTTTCCTTTTTGTAGGATGGTACCTCCTATCCTTCCATCAGTTGATGACATCCTTTGGGTTCATCAGTGGATTACCCTTTCTTCTTCATAGCTATATTAGCATTCCTTCCATTAGTTGATGACACTCCCTTATCCATTATTGGCCAAAGAATTATTCCATCATTTGACAAGTTAGTGGTTTCTTGGTTGCTTGCTCTCGACTTTTCATCTATTAGTGACCAATGAGTTTTTGAATGATGAAGATTGATGATATCCCTAGTCTTATGGTCATTGGTGTCAATCGATGAAGTTTTTTTTATTATACATAACATCTTGGGACATTCCCTATAAAAGAGAAGTAAACTACTTAGTTCTTGGTAATAACAGTTAATGCAAGAAAACTTGGGATTCAATATTCTAAAACTAGAATTTATGGAGGAAATGAAGGGTAAAGTAGCCATATAACTTCCACAAAATTTTGTATTACCCCCACCAAACTTAGAGTCAAGATTGTCTTCGATGTTAATAAATAGAACCGGAGTATAAGGAAATAAATTCAAGATTGTATCTAGATAAATCAAGGTTATTGTAATCATGCTTCTAAATCAATTTTTTACAATGATCACATTTGCAGTGACTTGATTTCATATTAAGCATATAATTAGGGTTTTTTGAATGATTACATCTTTACTAGATTTATCCTTGATTGAAGTTGATTAATAATGACAGTTTAATCATGACATTTTGAACATGATGAGAGACATTATAAAAATCTTTTGGTTTTTAATAATTAGGGTTTAGAAGTGAAACCCCTAGTTGACTAAAATTTGTATCTTGTTAATATAAGAAATAAAATTTGATGAGTGTTGTGGTGTTGTAAATAATTTTAGTATTTTATCTATAATTCAAATGTCTTTGTTGGATGTGGATTTGATAACTCAAAATAAGCATTACTGTAAATTTCATAAATTTAGGTGTTTTTAGAATCAATTGGTCAGTTGAGTTTCCCTAGGATAAAGTCATATGACCATGCTATATAGACTTTAGTATTACAATGTGTTATTTGATTTTTAGTTATTGATTGGCAATTCTAAATAACCTACAATTTTATATATAGCTCTAAACTTTGCTTTAAACATTATAAAAATATTCATAATTTTCTAAGGATGTTAAACTTATGACAACTGTCTGCTTTAGTCAACTTTTATGACAGGAAAAATCTGCTAACGTAAAACCAAATCTAATGTAGGACATATTTGTAATTGTTCCAGGCACCTCTATTGATCTATATCAGTAACCTAACACCCTATTATCTCTCATAATTCTTCATTCCTCACATGGAAATGATTCTAGAGTGAGAGAAGGAGACTTACGGTTTGGTAGAAGAAAGACGTGGGGAGGTCGATATAGTTAGGGTACTATCTTCCAAGAAGTTGTGAAATCAAGTAAGTTGATCTAAGTAAATGAAATCAAGTTGTTTTCTCTCATTAAATAGGATATCTGTGAGTATTGTCTCATGTATGAATTCCATCCTTCCTCTTATTTTAATCAAAAGGATATCAAACCACTATCTATCTCTTTCTTTCTCGCTATCTCTATTTCTAGGGTTATAGAGTTGGGAGGAGGAAGAAAAGGAGTCGATTGTGAGGATTTGAATCTGATTTGTGCTTGGGCTACGAGATTAATGTGCTTAACACATGAGGTGCATGGTCAGGTCTTGATGTAGATATTTAAACATGTTTTAAGATTATTTCCATCTTACTAAACATCAAAGATATTATTGTGGGTATTCTTTAAGCGTTTGGGTAATCAATCCAAAAAAATAGTTGAAAATTGAATTCTTCAATTTAATATGCATTCTCAATTACTTATATTTGTTTGATTTATGATTGTTAAACTAAATCCTATTTATAAAAAGGTAAAGTAGGTATATCTCCATGCTAAAATTTCTTAAACTGGCCCACTATATTTTAAATCTTGTCAATTATTTGAATATGCATAGAATGTAGTTTGAGTTGAATAAACATAGATTAAACATGATCCTTGTTGATTATTACTGAATTCCTCATCATTTTAGAGGGGAGTGTCTATAAGATCCAATGTACATTTTTTAAATGGACGAATCCCTATTTAGATATGGACTCTAGTATTTCATTAACATGGATGAATATATTTTATTTCAATGAAAACTAGGGTTTTCATCTTCAAATAATAAAAACAATATATCATAGTATATACTAATAAGGTTAGTGGTCAATCAAGTGTTTATTGTGACATCTAAAAATGTATTCAATTAAGGTGACTTCTTGAAAACATTAAAAGTTTGCTATTGTCATTCGAATGAGACACAAGTTGTAACATGTATAAAATCTTATAAATGTGAAGAGATGTTCAAATTTTGGCATCACTACTTCAATTGAAAGAAGTAATTCTTATAAATATTATATAAAGATAATGCTTCTACTATAGTATAAAATAATGAATAGTGAGTAAATCCTATATAAATGCAAGTCTTTTATACAAGTTGCATAGTAATTAATTGATAATCTAACTAGATATCAAGAAGTAAGAGGAAGTAACCATAGTCTATTCTATTTCATAAATGTTGTATTATTTTTAGGAATGGAAGAGTTGATTTCAATTAATAAATTTCTATTGTAACTTAAATGACATGGTACATGTATCTTAATGCAAGAAAGGAAGTGGACAAGAATAAACTGAATTGTGATGATAAGTTATGGATGGAATGTTAGTGAAATTCATAAAAAAGACTTTAATGTATTTATTTTTTATTACATTTTATTGACATAAATTAGAACAAAAATAAAATATTGGAACATGATTAATTTCAATGAGAGAGGAGAATTGTACATTAAATAAATAAAGAATGATTGATCCTAATAATGTACAAATACGAAGTTAGAGAAGTTATAAGTAGTGAGTCATAAATGAAGAGAAAATGAAGTAGTTATCTTGGTGGATCTAGGAAGCTAACTCTATCCCTAATATGATGAGCTATGTAATAATAATTAATAATATTACAGGGATTAATGAATGTAGATAAGTATAATTTGACTAAATTATAAGATGAAGTTCAAGGATTTTAACTAATTCATAATCAATGCATTCTTGAATTCCAATTTTCTTCTAGGATTCTTGTATTCTAAGAATGGTCTCAACTAATAAATTTCAAATAAGACAAGATATGTGTTGAATATTAACCCTAACCTAAGACTGGTATATATTAATAGAGGATTAATAGGTGTGTTATGCGTGTTAATACATTGAGAATTATTTATATCTATTGAAATTTGAATGAATAAGAGTATATAGTGCATATTAGGCCTATTCTAGGCATGAAGGATGATTCAAGACACTTATATGTTCACAATGTTTTTGATCCTAATGTCTACGTCAATATCTAGTAAAATATATGAGATGAAGTGAAATCATAATATATGTGTCAGGAGTGAAATGAATTGTATTGATTTGCATTTGAGAACCATGGTTAGGGTAAATACATACGATTGAGATTGTACATTACACTGAGTAACTTGTAAACCCAAGTAATCCTTTGTGTGTATTTTAAAATCATATATCATATCACAGTACAACTTGATTGGTTCAGACTCCAACACCTTCGTTATTTTACAAACGATATGGATAACTTATTTGTTTTGTTCACTCTTTCTTGGTGTTGTGTACTTAGAGATAAACAGTTATATCTGATACAGTGCCACAAAAAGGCTTCTCTAACCAATATTTAGGATTTAAAACCACAAATTACATTCTACAGATGTGGATTCTTAGAAAATTAGAAACAAAGCATCAAGGAAAAAACACAAACATCAAAGATAAAAGATACAGGAGTAGAGAGATATGTGTCATTCCATTCACCCTCAAAACATGGTTTTGACATTGTCCACAATGTTAATAACTAAGGGTAAGATATATAATGGGTCTAATAGATGACCATTGATGTGTTGGTGGCTGCAAGAAATCTGATGATTGTGTAGGATATTTAGGGAAAATTGTGCTAGTGAAATGAGGGTTGTAGGATGGAGGTGGTGCATATCTATCAAACTAACCCTATCTCTAGTAATGTTCAAAGAGTAGACGTGAATAATTCTCCACATATTGTAGGTGCTCATCGAATTGATCCAATTTACTAAGGAGAGATTGGTCATTATAAAAGACCATTTGGTAATATTGGAAATCTACTCTTGATTGTGGAATATACATTCCTAGAAGTTGTTTAATGGGACAATCATGCCTAACTACTGATGTTAGACATATTGTATGAAAAACACTAGAGGGGGGGTGAATAGAGTTTTAAAATAATTTTAACAATTATTTAACTCAAACAATCAACCACAAGAATATTGGACAAGGGGACAAGGATTTAGAGTGGTTCCAACTTTAGTAAATACTAAAGTTGTCAGTCCACTACCCGGTTGCTTACCCAACCGGGATTTGGAAAGAATTTAATTTTATTACCTCGCAAGGACTTTACATAAAATTACAATTCTCTCCCTAGACCCTTCAAGCAGCCTTCACCTAGAAGTAATCGCACCAACCTTGAAGCAGCCTTCACCTAGAAGTAATTGCACCAACCTTGAAGCAGCCTTCCTCTTGAAGTAGCTTCTCGTTGCAATAGCCTTCTTGAAGTAGCTTCCCGTTGCGATAGCCTTCTTGAAGTAGCTTGAAGTCCACCTTCTCCTCCGAGAAGAACCTTCTCCAATCTACAGCCTCCAACCCTAGGAGTAGCAAGGAGAATACAAAGAATAAAAGGAACAAGAAGGAAAACAGAAATTACAACTTATCCTTTTAAGCACAAGGCTTGATTTGCCTATATCAAGCGTATTGATCTCCTAACCAATGAGTGTAGAAGTGTAAGTGCTGTGGAAAGGAGATGCTAGCCTATAGGACACGAAATTAGAGCAATGGGAATGAATAGCCAATGTTGGAATTGCTCTATTGCTCAAAACAGATTGCCAATGAGTATTCAAGCTCAAGTATAGCACAAGTGTAGCTTATGTGTATTTTGGTGTCCTATGGCTTGTCCTATTTATAAGAATGGCCTATGAATGCTTAAGGACATTATAGATACTTTCTAGGGGGTTCTAAGTGCTTAACTAGCCGTTAGGTACAAGTTTTTTGCTTTAACAACGGCTAATTAATTAATTCTGCAGTTGTTGTCAGAGACCATCTCGGTCGAGGAATGGTCGACCGAGACACCTACTCGGTCGAACTTTTGTCGACCGACAGGCTCTCTGGAACAAGTGATTTGCAACGTCTATCTCCAACTGCCAACTACCTTGTCAGTTGTGTCTAACGACTACTTTGGATCTTTCTTAGTCGAGAAGATTGTCGACCGAGAGTGTCTCGGTCGAGGAGTTTGTTGACCGAGATTGATCCTGTTTCAATGTTTCAGTTTAGGCACTAATTATATGTATGAGTGTGCAAATGTGATCCTATTTGAAGGGAATGACTTATCTAAATGTGGTGTTTAGCTAGGGAGAATCTAATGCTTGATTTACATGCAATCTAAGTACTTGTACATTATATATTTGTACAAGTTTTTACAAAGCGATTATATTGCATGAAAACATAAACAAGTAAGCATATGGATTTCCCTAGTTGCTTTTGTCATCCACCTTAATCCTGCACACTCAAGTAGCTCGTTAGATCAATAAGAATGAAATGTTTGTCATAATCAAAACAAAGGGATTTATAGATGTCCATTTAGCCAACAATCTCCCCCTTTTTGAAGATGACAAACATTTCCAAAATATAAATGAAAGAAATATAAAACATATGAGTTTCATACCTGAAGATTACCTTTTGTAGCCATTCTTGTTTTGCAAGTAAGTGCTTGACCTTTTTCATTATGAAACTCAGTTATTATAGTTTTGATCTTTATTTTATTTTGATATTTTCTTCTCCCCCTTTGTCATTTCAAAAAGATATCCAAGTTTAATATTTTATATTTCTTCTCCCCCTTAATTTTATACTATGCTCCCCCTTAGATAGATATTCTATTAGGAACATGGATTTAATATCATTTTTGTCTAATTTAGCCACAATTTGTTTCTCAATCATTTGCAAAGGATGTTAAGCCTTGAAATGATATGAGATCCTGTTAGGTTCATGGCATATGTATTGATTTCTCATCTATTTTACAAGGGATGTTAAGCCCTGAAAATGAAATGAGAGTCCTTTAATCTCAGAGTTCATGAAAAAATGTCTCTAACCAAATGCAAGGGATGTTAATCCCGATTTGTTTAGAGAGTTCCTTATATCATTTTTATGAAATTCATAGATGTCTTCATAACCAAGAGTAAAAATACTAAGGTCGTAACAAGCTTCAAAATCTTTTTAATCAGATAATCAAATTTGTTTGTATGAGCTCCCCCTTAATCTTACCATTAAAGCAATTTAAAGCTTCTAAGGTCACAGATGATTTTAAATTTTGATTTTGACCTTTATCAAAAGTATACTAAGATTAAGTACAATAAAATGATATCCGAATAAGCATTTTGTCAAAGCTTATTTTAGGTTGTCCTTGACTACGACCATAGCGCCCCTTGGCTAAATTTTATTTCAACCAAGAGGCAAAATCTGCAGATTTCACATGTGAAGTATAAATTTTGCAGGTACCTTAAAGAGATATCAATTAAATTACTTTGAATAAAACCTATTATGAATGATGTCCTTTTTACTATGAGTGCATAAATCAAGTCCTATTTCTGTTCATATTAATCATGTGATTCTTCATGAAAAGACATATATCCTTGAAGGCATGAATGATATCACAATTTCTTATAGATACCAATTGAGAAATTCTTTATTTTATGTTTTGCAAACCTTAAAGTTCTTTTTCTAAACAACAAATCACCAATGAATCATTTTTCTTGCCTATGTCTCATCAAGGATCCATGCAATAATCATTATCTATTTGTTCTATGTAACATAACATCATCTTTATGAGCTGAATGATAAAGTAGTGAAAGCATATTCATGATGTAATAATAGAACAATAAAGTGATAATTTCATGAAATACAGTGATTGTGATCATTTAAACTAAATGTCATAACACATGATTTCTATATAGATAGACCAGGAGATGCTTTTATTAGAAAATAGTGATTTCTAAACATGATTTTCAGTTTTACCTTATTTAGAGGATCAATCGAAATGATATCATTTATTTTCAAAATTGATCTTCAACTTGTTTTGCATGTAAAACAGTCATTAACAGCAAATAGATAGCCACTTGATCAATCAAATTAGTCAGCAATTTTACTGCAGACTGAAATCAGTGACCTGTTCGGTCGAAGATTTCTCGACCGAGTGACAGCTCGGTCGAAGATTTCTCGACCGACAAGGTTTCTGGACTGTTTTTAGAACTGTTAATTGCTTCAAAAAAAACATAGACTATATTTAATTCAATTATGCAATTTAAAAATCATTTTTAGTTGAGATAAACATAGAAATATCAAAGTAACGTTTAGATCAAATCTCAACTAATCATATTCAAATCTTTAAGTTTTAAGGACATTAATTTAGATAAATTTTCAAAGATGTGTCTCTGCGGGTTTGTTTAAGATTGTATATTTTCAAGTTAGAAATTTTAATTACTTGAATCATTTTGTTATCTCTTTATGTTAAATTGAGATAGACATAAAGATATGCAATTTAAAGTCTTTGGTCATATCTCAACTTAGTCTAATCAATTCAATTTGGGGGTTTTGGAACCCATACCAACTCAACATCCTTTTTCTTGTATGGACATGAAAAAGAGTAGTGTCCAAGACGTAAGCAATAATGGCAACATATAGAATCAACCTCACGTCTTTTTCTATGGTTTTGTTCTAGGTTGTTCTTTGGTAAAAATGTATTTGTTCCTTTAGGTACATATAGTGATTGGTGTGCTTGTGTCTTTCTCCAACTAAGTTGTTGATAAGATTTCCCCTTAGGCTTGTAACCTAGTCCTCTTCTCCCAATTTGATGATAGGAATCATCCAATATTTTATCAAGGATTCCATTGTTGCTTAACCTACTAACTTCTTGGTGCAACTTAGCAATCTCATCCATTCTTTTCTTAATATCTAGTTTTTCTTGATCTAGATTAGATGATAAAGAATTCCTTTCTTTCACTATATTATCATAATCTAGATGTGTACACAAGACAGGTTGTTTTTGAAGATCATTTAATTTTGCAAGTAATCCAACCTTTTTCTTGAGATAGAAGATCATAATTTGTTTCTAGAGTAAAAATCTTCACATTAATACTACTTAGAGATGATTTCAAAGTATGATTTTCAGAAATAATGCTATCTTTTTCAAAACCAAGATCATTTAATTTAGCATATAAATCTTCATTTTCAGATGTGAGAGCAAGAAGTCTAGCATTTAATTCATCATTTGCTTTATTGGATTTCTTTAGTTTCTTCTTGCACTCAACATATTTATTATGTGTCTCTTCAAGACTAGCAACTAGTTCTTCTTTTGATAAATAAAAAATACTTACCTCTTCTTCTTCTTCACTAGTTGTAGCAATAAGACAATCCTTGTGTTCATCTTCCTTCTTTGATCTCCATGGGCATCTAGTTGTTGTGTGGCTTGTTCCTAAGCACCAATTGCAACATATTGTAGATTTGTTCAAGCTGCACCTTTTGTTGCGATTGTAATCACCATCACCCTCCATTCTTCAAGACCTGGTTAGGGTTCCTTGAAGCCTGCTCTGATACCAATTGAAAAACACTAGAGGGGGGGGGTGAATAGAGTTTTAAAATAATTTTAACAATTATTTAACTCAAACAATCAACCACAAGAATATTGGACAAGGGGACAAGGATTTAGAGTGGTTCCAACTTTAGTAAATACTAAAGTTGTCAGTCCACTACCCGGTTGCTTACCCAACCGGGATTTGGAAAGAATTTAATTTTATTACCTCGCAAGGACTTTACATAAAATTACAATTCTCTCCCTAGACCCTTCAAGCAGCCTTCACCTAGAAGTAATCGCACCAACCTTGAAGCAGCCTTCACCTAGAAGTAATTGCACCAACCTTGAAGCAGCCTTCCTCCTGAAGTAGCTTCCCGTTGCAATAGCCTTCTTGAAGTAGCTTCCCGTTGCGATAGCCTTCTTGAAGTAGCTTGAAGTCCACCTTCTCCTCTGAGAAGAACCTTCTCCAATCTGCAGCCTCCAACCCTAGGAGTAGCAAGGAGAATACAAATAATAAAAGGAACAAGAAGGAAAACAGAAATTACAACTTATCCTTTTAAGCACAAGGCTTGATTTGCCTATATCAAGCGTATTGATCTCCTAACCAATGAGTGTAGAAGTGTAAGTGCTGTGGAAAGGAGATTCTAGCCTATAGGACACGAAATTAGAGCAATGGGAATGAATAGCCAATGTTGGAATTGCTCTATTGCTCAAAACAGATTGCCAATGAGTATTCAAGCTCAAGTATAGCACAAGTGTAGCTTATGTGTATTTTGGTGTCCTATGGCTTGTCCTATTTATAGGAATGGCCTATGAATGCTTAAGGACATTCTAGACACTTTCTAGGGGGTTCTAAGTGCTTAACTAGCCGTTAGGTACAAGTTTGTTGCTTTAACAATGGCTAATTAATTAATTCTGCAGTTGTTGTCAGAGACCATCTCGGTCGAGGAATGGTCGACCGAGACACCTACTCGGTCGAACTTTTGTCGACCGACAGGCTCTCTGGAACAAGTGATTTGCAACGTCTATCTCCAACTGCCAACTACCTTGTCAGTTGTGTCTAACGACTACTTTGGATCTTTCTCAGTCGAGAAGATTGTCGACCGAGAGTGTCTCGGTCGAGGAGTTTGTCGACCGAGATTGATCCTGTTTCAATGTTTCAATTTAGGCACTAATTATATGTATGAGTTTGCAAATGTGATCCTATTTGAAGGGAATGACTTATCTAAATGTGGTGTTTAGCTAGGGAGAATCTAATGCTTGATTTACATGCAATCTAAGTACTTGTACATTATATATTTGTACAAGTTTTTACAAAGCGATTATATTGCATGAAAACATAAACATGTAAGCATATGGATTTCCCTAGTTGCTTTTGTCATCCACCTTAATCCTGCACACTCAAGTAGCTCGTTAGATCAATAAGAATGAAATGTTTGTCATAATCAAAACAAAGGGATTTATAGATGTCCATTTAGCCAACATTGTATGGATGTGTGCATGTGTTACATGCCCTCAAAAGAGTAACAACCCTTCACTCATATGTGTGATTATGAATAACATGTTGTGACTTGGTAGATATGGATGTGGTGTGGGTGTGGTCTCCTTGGTGCAACAAGTGGTAAGTCCCTATATTTTATGCCTCTTGACCTTCTCTTTTTAATCGTCTTCTTTGTTTCCCTTATTTTCATATAAAGTGGGTCATTGTAGATTCTCTATGCCAGTGGACATCAAGACAAGATCGGGAAGAACGTGTTGGCCCCAATTAGGGAATACGCCTTATCACCAATTCTAGAAATGTTTGAAATCCAGCGGGCCTTTTGACTTGAGGGGTAGAAGTTTGGAGATGTTGAGTTCTAAGTTATCTACTAGAGTAAGTAGGCCCCCAAATTAGTTAGGGAGCTTCCGCATTACTTCCTTGGAAACTTGGAATACATGTGTGAGGAAGAAAGTGCCAAGGTTTACATGCTCCTTGTCCAATGTGATGAATGAACAAAACACTTATATGTTAGAACCTACACCTTACCCTACCCATGTGTGGAGTTGACATACAAGGTACTAATCAAAAGTCAATAAAGAATCAGGAAAAGGGGTGCTTGATGTCACTGATGGAGGAGTTGTATAAGTCAATGTTGTATTTGTCTGACAACTTCATTGTATTGCACCACACAAGGTTGTAGTCAATGTTCTCTAGATCAAATATGTGATCTACATTTGCCTTCTCAAATGTTTAAGTTGGCAAGTTAGAGGTGGTGGAAAACGTTGCACATGTGGAATTCCATCTATCCCTACTACCATTCTCCTTTGTGCACCAAGAGGCAACAAAACTCTAGGATAATATCACAAGAGGTGAGCCAACTCCCAAAGAATAGGTGGTCGCCAAACATACATTTCCACATGCAAACATAAAGAATAATACAGTGAACCCCTATTGGTGAGAAACCATCAATCATTGTAGTGTGTTGCCTCCTTACATGTGTATCTAGCTTGTTGTAGAGAGGTTTACTGTGCTAGAGACATAGGCGATGTGGGTGGGTTTTGGTGTGAGATGGTGTGGCAGTAACATGGTTGAGGAAGAGACGCCATCTTCGTAAGGATGCTATGACATGGTGAGAATGGAGGGTAAAAGATAAATAGCTTAAACTATATCATTTAATGAATGTCAAAGTACAAGTACATTATGTTGTTCTCAGGAAGGTGCTTGAAGAAGATATGCTTGATATGGATAGTTAACATTAGCAACCTCTTCATTTATAAGGAAGATGTGATCTACCTTGGTAGAGTTGGTTCCAGTGACTAGTGAGTTAGTGGTAGCATCTTAATATCTAATATATATTCTTATTTTATGGAAGTCAGTACGTGAGTGTATTGGTCATTGATGAACCAAACATAGATTATGAAGTTAGTGCCACCTACATGAAGTTGGAACAACCAACGGAATAGATAGGTGTCATATATTTACTAGTGTAACTATCAGATGTGTGCCATTGATGTTGATGTGATTGCCATATATTTCCCTCTTTGCAAGACTCAATCCTATTGACTTTGATTTTAGTGCTACCGAATCAATTCTCAATATTTATTGTATGATTTCTATCATTGACTCTATTCTATTGAGATAAGTTTCGCTTACACCTAGTCTTTAGGTAAGACTTGCTATAGAAATTGCAGTAATGATAGGTTCCACCAACTTGTGGTTTGGTGGCCTAAAGCAAATTTTGCAAAGGAACATCCATGCCACAAGCACATGGGTTGGTGGCATCAAGTATTGTCAATAAATAACATTGTTGTAGTACTGGATAAAATCAATTCCTCCAACATGTGGTTGGTGGCATTGAATCTAAAACAAAGGATATACTGTAGATTCTATAGCATGTCCACAAAAACACAGTGGCACCCACTATGGGGTTAGTACCACCAACTTCTAGATCAAGAAGTGAGTTCTTTACAATGAGGATGTCGGTTCCACTGATTTCTATTTCATTGACATTGACTTTATTAAGTTCCTATAGACTTCAAAATTAGTCAAAATGCATCTATTATTTTGCATCAAAATAAACAACTAAGAACTCTAAAAAAAGAATACGAATGAGAGTACTGAAAACTAATATAAAATGTGGGTTTCTTCCCACAAAGATATTATTCAACATGATAGGCTCAACAAAATAGAGATCATGTCGCAATATCAACCAAATTTAGTTCATCTTATCCCCAAGTCACTTTACCCACATAGTAGTATTTAAATCTAGGCCAATTGTTCTTGAAACATGTGTTCTCTCACTCACGTCTACCACCCTATGAGGGTGACTTTCAATACTTCATATTAATCACTCCTCTAGATCTCAATTTCTCATGATGAAATTTCATTCTAGAATTAGAAAGTAACACATGCAACCCCAAATGATTTTTTTAATATAAGTTGTGCCTACCAAGGAGACCTCCTTGTACACCTACCTGGAATTGTATTTAGAAACAATAAACATCTCATCCTCATTTCACTCCAATCTCCTCGTGGATATTATAACGGTTATATCAAAATTCAAGCTCCTAACTGTCCACATTGCCTAATGTTCCAGCTTCATAAGAAGATGGAAAGCCCTTCCACTAAGTTGATGTAAGTGTGGTACCTATTGAAATCTCTAAGACTATGAGATATTCCCAAAGGTTATCATTATACTACATGTTCAAATCGGTACATGTTTTAAAGTGTATATTCTCAATAATTTTCTTGACTTCTCTATTTGACACTTGAACTTTTCCTTATCTGTGTGGATGGTATGTGGTACCTACCATGTGGTTCACATCATATTTATTCATTAGGGAAGAGAGTTTATGGTTCCTCAAGTGAGAACCTCCATAAAAAATGTTTAATCTAGGAACCCTAACTTGCAAAAAGTACACTCACAGAAAATTATCTTGCAACTTATGCATCACTAATCAGGGTTGCAAATATGTAGTCAATGACAAGAAATATATAAAGATATAAATTAGAGGGAACCAAGTGGAACATGCAATCAATGACCCATAGATCATAAACTTCAACTTCTTAAAACTAGCAGTTTGTATCTCCTTCCTTTTGGAGATATTGCTTGTACGATGACGATGCATCAGACATCTCTACATTAGTATATGAATCCTTAAACACTATAGGCCTATAGAAACCACACTCTAAGACCTTATTTTTTGTCCATGAATTCTCATGGTGCCCTCTTGGGGGAATGCAATGATAGTGAGCCAATATTCTCTCTACTTATGACCCGGGTGCACATCTCCTAAGTATTCTATCCCTATATATTTTAAATTGAAGAGTACCATAGTAAATATCTCATTGAATGGAAGAACTCTTATTTTCTTGGTATTTCAAGTCATCTAGCATAACCCCACAAGAAAGATAGTTCACAATGTTAAAAAAACATGGATCGTGCATTCTTACTTCCAATAATATTTCATTAGGAAAATTACCATGAATCATGATCTCCAATCCCTTATCCTCCACTTCATCCATACAAGAGAGATGGTCAACTTCAACATTATTAGTCCCCACCTTATCTTTGACCTCAATGTATAATTCTTACAAAGCAATTTTCATTTAGTTACATGAGTTTTGGCTTCCTTTTATGTAGAAGGTTTTTTTGTATTGTGTGGTCGGTCCCTACTATTAATGTAGTCCTTAACAATATTGAAAAAACTGGTCAAAAGAAAATGAAATGACCAACAAATCATTCTGACTATTAGCATAATCTAGTTAATCATCATTGAATATGTGGAAATCATAGTAAATTATAGAAAAGATAGTATGTGCATTGGTCCGTAAAAACTCCAAATGCATATTTGAAGGCAACACACTTCAACTCAAATGGTAGACTCTAATCTGGGGCCACCACTATCAAGGATGAAACAAACTTTTTTTCAAGATGTTGAAAGCATTTAAACATGTATCATCAAATAAAAATTCTAGATATTTTATAGTAACTCTAAAAGTGGTTGCGTGACTTTTAAAAAAATGATTGAAAGCATTTAATCATGTATTATTAAAAACATATTCAACATATTTATCAAGTAACTCGAAAAATAGTCGGGTGACTTTCATGAATTGTTTGTAAAACCCAAAATGTATTTAAAATCTTCTAACTTCCTTCATCATGGTTGTTGGAGTTATTTTGGATATCACCTCAACTTTACAAGATCCACTTCTATTCCCCTTTTGGACACCATGTATCCCAAATCAAGTTCCACATTGACAGTCAATGTCACTTCTTTCGATTGAGTATAAAGTGGGTCTCTTCAAATCTTTGTAAAATCCTGTCTAAACTCTCTAGACAACCCTCACATGACTTTCCATAGTCTACAATGTCATTCCTGAAAACCTCACAACAATGCTCAACCATGTAAAAAAAATGGCAAGCATACATTGTTGACAAGTTGTGGGGTGCATTGCAAAGAGCTAAAGGCATATGATGATAAGAAAAACTAGTAACATGGAGTATTTGAACTTCATACATGATCTCATTACTTTTTTGGTACAATCTAAGTTGAGCAAGACATTGAATTATATAACATAACTATTTACTGCAAAATGATAATCTTAATTACGTTAGAATCCATGTTACTTCTAAGTGACATTAACATAATTTAAGTAAATAGTTATTATTTCACTTGTATATAATCTTGTATTAAGTTTTTTATTTTTCCTAGTTTTTAAGTGATATCTCTTACATGTAAAGCTATTTTTATTTTAATATAAAAAGTCATTTTACTAATTTACCAAGTGAGAGTCTATTTCCTTTGTGTTATTTTGTTAATGTCTATCATAAACTAATAAACTTGTGACAAATATCATCATATAATTAATGTTTTAATACCATTGTGATACATGATATCCACCTTGTGTTGGATTGTATCCAGTCATTGAGGTTCTCTAAGTCACATTTTAGCTAATTTCATTTTATTCTTATAGTTTCAGTAGATGAAAGGTTGGGCAAAGAAAGATGTAAATGTGAAGTGTACAATACCATTGATAATTCATGTACTCTTATTTCCTCATGGTGGATCCATGGGTATTTGTTGTTTCATGTTATGCTACTTCTAATGTTTTCATATAGACTAATTGAAGGTGATTGATAAGACAAATTGAGGTTTATCAATTTAATTGTGCTTTTCAGCAAGTAGAATCTGACATGACATATATGACTTTCTCCTTTAGGGATCAATGATATGTAATTTTGGTAGTTGGTGGGATGTCATGATCTTCCAAAATAAATGTTAATAATGAATAACATTAGAAGATCCAATAAAAAATAGTTTGTGTGGTTGGTTTTAGGTTTACAAAATAAGAGGAAAAAGTTGTTGTCTTTTATACGTTTGTTTTAATCAACACTTTTTTGACTATGAGTTGGTTTCTTAATTAAGTATGTTTTGAATTAATATTATTCTAATGCACATAAATGACTATCTAGAAGGAAGTTCTTGAAATGTTTTGTGAGAGAATAGACATGTAATTCGAACTTTCTAGGTTGTAGGCCTATGACTAGTCAGGAAAGTTCTAAGTGTGTCCTTGTTTAAAGATTGATGATGAAAACCATGGTAGAAGTCAATTTTATGTTGATAGATGACATGGAGTCAGGTTATTTTTGTGAATCTTGGCATTGGGATTGTAAGTAATTATTGATTCTTTTTCTTAGAGTAGAGCGGTTTCATCTCTGGTAGGGATATAGTTGACAATGTCTAATTGGTGAATGACTAATTACATGGGTTTTAGTTCACATAAAATGGATATAAATGAATATAAATGCATATGTGTTCAAAGCCCTTTTGTGTGGAGTATTATTACCCACAATAGAAATAAGGAGAGGTTCTCTTCCATAATTATGCAATATCACTAACAATGGTAATAATGTTGGTTGTCTCTTTTTCCATAGTTCATTGTGGTGCTCAAAATGTGTACATTCATAATAGTTAGGTTCTTATGTAAAGTAACTCCATTTCACTTTACATTTGAATTATATTTAAGAGAATGATGAATTTGATGGGCAAAAGGGGAGTTATCATAATTTACTCACTGTATTTTTTGTTATGGTAATGAAATCCCCTTTCTCTTCATTGATTATGCATAATATATATTATAGTTTTCATGTTGATGAAGAAACAATAATGAATTCTTTGATGTAAGTTTTTATTAAGTATATAGATTGGTGGGTATCTGATAGAGAAATGAAGGGGCCCAACCGTGTGAACAACATTTTTTACTCATAGAGTACAAGATCACACTGAGTAATAAGGTATACATAAAAAGGCATACCTACATGTTGACAGTCTAATGGGAAAATGTGTAAATGAATATATTTATATAGGAATAGGTACTTTTCTTATATTTCCAAACATGTTCAATTTCATACACATTTACTATGTTTAGTTGTGATGATTAAACAACATGTTCTACATGATTTGAAAAAAGGAATGAAATGCCTATTTTGTTATTGTTGCATGTCAAGAGGAGGGCACAAGTACCATTTGAGGAGTTAAAAAACAAAATAGTGGATGATTACCTTGATTTATCAAGTTTATAGTAGAAAAAGACTTTGTTGACTCCAAGGGAAAATTAATTTATGGTCAACAAAAACCCTTTATGGGTCAACATTTGGTATAATATGTGACATCCATGCTACTGGGTCTTTGGTGTTAATGAGTAACTTAAAATAGTTAATCTTGATTACTTTTTAGTTTGTTTGCACATGTTTAACAAAAAACTAAACTACTAACTTTCAAACACACACATTGAAAACCAAACTTATACATTTGAATAATTCAGACCAAGTAGAGTTTTGTTGGACCCGATCTGCAATGGGTCAGGTTTTGTTGGACCTGATCCGCAATGGACCCGACTTGATTGGACTGACTATTAGATAAATTAGAAACCAAGCCCGAAAGGACTCGACTGGACTCAAATCCAAACACACCAACCTGAAATCAACCGAACCCGACTGGACCCAAAAATAAAAAGAATACTCTATTAGAAATATATTCAAAAAAAATGACAAACTTAAAATTTGACCAAACCAGACCCAAATGGACCTGATCCAAACTAGACAAGACCCAACCTTATCCGACCCAAACTAGATAAGACCCAAACCGACCCAAACGAGATAAGACCTAACCCGACCCACCCAAAATAGAACATACTAGAAAAGACCCAAATTTTTGTGTTGGGTTGGCCTAGGTCGTGTAGGGTAGGGTCCGGTTCCCTTATTTTTTTAACCCCTAAGTTGATCATATGTAACAACAAAGTTTGGAAATGGGTCAATACTAATAAAGTCAAGCAAGATATATCCCTCATATAACAGATAGAAGAGAGGTTGGCATTGAGCTATATGGGAAGGGCTCCATGTTGTTAGACATACTAAAGAAACTAAGTATACTAGACTACACCATCTCGTAGACTAAGGAACCCCTACCAACTAGTAGAGGGTGCCTCAAAGCCATATTAAAAGAAGTACATCACACCTCCACAACTTGTTGTCCATAAGAGTGAGGTTAACCACCACTAATTTTATAGCTTTATTTGCATACAATACAAATATCAAAATCAACTTTCAAAATTGTACATATGCCTATGAGTAGAATGGGACTATGAAAGTTATGTAGTAAACCATACAAAAAATTGAAAGCATAAGTTTAGTGCTATCAATGATTAATGTTAACCATGATAGGTATTTGAGTGTAAAAATAGTAGTGGGGTTTAGAAATAGAATGATATTGGTTGTTTCCTTAAGATACTTTTCATCGTAGTGGATGTACCATATATAGGATCCCATCTATAGTGGGTAAACACCTCACCTATATGGTGGTTAAACGCCTCATCTATAGGGTGGATCCTCAGTACTACATTAAAAAATAACTAGATGAGGGTGCAACAGAAAAAGGGAACTACCAAGAAACCAAATCTCAAGCATAATCTAGTACAAGACTTAACTATATACACACCACTTCTTTGATCCATCACAACTGCATGTTAATATGGTATTAACATTTTTGTGGTTAATTATGTTAGTATTTTGTGAATCAATCATGGTGACTAAATTGCCAATATTAGGATTACCCATTATACTGTTAACAATACTTTTTGATGTAATGTAATTTAAAAAATTAATGTTAAAAACATGTGCTTATACATATATTCTAACATGAAGAGGAAGTTATCAAGGTTAGGCTAAGAGTTTTAATACATATGTAAACAGATTTAAGTTATTGATGACACCTCATATATCAAACTAGGGTTATTAAGAAGACAAATGAGTTTATTAAGGTTTAACCATCATGATTAAACAAGTTTATTAAGGTTTAACCATCATGATTAGAATATACAAGGGTCACATTCATAGAAAAGGGTTATCCAATTTATCAATCACCACTCACTTCATTAATGTACACTTTATGACTTTATTTTACATTTTTTGGTATGTAAATAAGAATATTACTTATAATTACATTTCTAGAAAAAAAATAAACCATATTATAATCAAGATCTCATAGTTAGGTTTCTGAAGTTATTTTATTTATAAATATTATATTTAATTTAATATATCATTGTTTTGATACTAAATCCTCCCTCATATAATGATATATAGATATATGTATATATGTGTTCTTAAATATATATATATGTACACACACAAATATATATATATATATATATATATATATATATATGTATATATATATATATATATCCCAGTTGTCGTCATGATTTACCACCCTCCCGGGAATTTGGCCTCCACCACGGACGTGTGAGGGGGGGGGGAGAAATATTTCTCTCTTAATCCCATATATTTAAATATATATATATAGGGCCCATCTTTATTGCCCGCATGGGTAGCTACCCGCCCACCCTTCCGACCACTTTTTTTCAAAAAAAAAATTCGAAATTGTAGAGGACTATTTTGTCTAGCTCTCCAAAAAATTTTAGCCAAAAATAATATCATTTGATCCCCCAAAATCAAAAAACTCGTCCTTATATATATCTGCTATATATTTTGTACAGAGTTACTTTTTTGGCCAGCAGAGTTACTTTTTTGACACCATAGTTACATTTTTTACAGTAGAGTTACTTTCTTAGCCAGGAGAGTTACTTTTTTAGCTGTCGGGTAGAGAAAATACAGGCTACTCGCACGGGCAATGAATGAATGCCCATATATATATATATATATATATATATATATATATATATAGAGAGAGAGAGAGAGAGAGAGAGAGAGAACCAATCTTGTTAGATCCTCCTATGGTGAGATCAGGAGAGGCTCTTATATAGTTACACAATGAAAAGACATTTTATAAATCACCCTACATGGTCAAAAAGAGCATCATTATCTCTACCTTCACATAAAAACAATCATGATCTGACATTGTTCATATCATGACCCCCTCCTCCCTTTATCTCAATTGACATTGATCATAGAGGAAAGGGGCCATTATTTGACATATCCAAGATCCAAATTAATAATAAGAACCCAACAAAAACTAAAATTTTAAACAAAAGTATTGTTGATAGAAAAAGGAAAGATAATGTCTCTTTGATGGAGTTTCATGATTCTCATAAATTCAAAAATAATAATTGTCCTAAAGGAAAATGTTTGAAAGTAAACTAGCTTATCCTCAAAGTATCATCATCTTTATGGCTTGTGACTAGTCCCTCTTGTAGTCTATTTCTTCATTCTTCAATAATGCATCTAACCTAAAATGCCCAAAAATGAACTTGGTCAACATATTTAAATGTTGTGTACGTTGCTCCAACCAAAATGAGTCCATGTAGTATTAACAATAAATATGGAAGTATAAGAAAAAGCAATTGAAATTAATAAACTTATTAATTTTAGTTTATTTTCCAACACATAACAATTATATTTAACTTGGTGTACAATTATTTATTCCATCGTTGAACTTTATGCAGTTCATTTCAGTAATGGATTCCATGTGGATTGTCCTAGAAATGGATGCTTCTGATGTTATCATGTTGGCTTGTTATAACTCTCTTAATTATCATCCCTTAATTTTAGTAAGTAATTATCTCCCTGAATCACCCCTGAGAGATTTTTTATTAGTTCAAAATTTAATTTAGACTATATAAGTCTACACATGTATCTTCAAAATTTTTAGAAATTGAATAAACCATGGAAACTTTCATAAAGAATATTTTCAAGTAAACTCTAAAAATAATTAGAAACACAACACGATTAAGAAGATTACGTATAATTAACGCACATACCTATTTTTTTGTAAGGGTCATCCAATCACATTATCAAAAATGAAATATATCACAGGAGTGATATATGTTACAAAAGTCATTCATAAACTTTAGCTATGCTTTTAGCTCAAATAAGGGTACCCAAAACCCAAGGTTTAGGTAGACCTAGGGTTGATATTATATTATACTGTTTGCATACATTAAGTCCTTTCTTTAGGGAAACTCTATTTATCTATCAATTCTATTTAGTTTTTCATAAGTTAACTATTGTTGTTGTATAAGAAACCATTTATGAAAAATTTGATTTCTTTAACCAATGTTACATCTTTATCTTAAATAAAGTATTTAATTACTAAGAGTTTCCCATGAGCATAATAAACATCCATAGTGTTTATCTTTATTAGAAAAGATAATCTTTATAACCATGTCAGACTATTATTGTATTGGATGATTGTTATCAAAATTGATATTTTATTTCAAGATGAAGTCCAAATTATGTCGTGACAAAGTCTCTACATAAAGGGTTTTTGATAATTATATTCAATTCTCATTATATATCAACTAAAATTCTAGATCATGAACAAATATTTTATTTATTAAAAAATAGATATCATCTAGGGTTTCCAAAGAAGTTAATCAATTTCAAGCAAGGCATGAAGGCATCTAGATTTCATGACTGAGTCACAACGATGTCAATGGATGGCTTTATAAGGCATGAGGATTTTGTTTAAGGATACCAGAAAAGAAGTCCAGTGGTAATGAGATGGAGAGGGATTGATGGTTCCTTACTTGATTGACTAGGTACTAATTTCCCTCAATACATCCATAGTTGAGGCTGGATTAGTAATAGGAAAGCTTGTCAAGGTTTCTAGGTTAAAAGAGTGACTATATATAAATAGGGAGAGCGTGAGAGAGATTTTGTGTGAGAAGAGATGGAGATTCTTTCATTTTTTCCTAGAGTTAGAAGATGACCTTTGGAACCTTGATCTCAAATCCAGCGACCCAGGGGACATATGACAAACTAAGGTGGGACAAATCTTCAACTTCTAAGAACCTTTACACATTAAATGTGACCATTGCATTTCTTACTTACCAGCTATGTAGTCTTTACACAATTAAAAGTTTTAAACTCCAAACAATACCTAGGCCATTAGAAAAGTCTGATTGACTTAAAATTGTAGGATAAATGATGAAAATTTGGATTCACTATTTTTTCTGACATATTTACCCCAAGATAAACCTTACCATGTGCAATAATGCTCACTAATAAGAGAACGAGCTTATTGCAGTATAGCCAGCGGTCGAACCTAGAGAACAATTTTTTTAGAAAATCATTATCAAATTTGATGGTAAGGATCAATATTTAAAAACATGTTGTTGAATGTGATTTAACTAACATTGCAGTAAAATAGATTTTTTTTAAGAATTTGATGAAACAATATTTAAATAACACTAGGACATATGGATTCCACCACCATCACATACTTACCTATCTTTAGCATCACAATTTAGTAATCATAAATTAGACTAGACCATGTGAGTCTATCTCCTTTTGTAACATGAATTGCACAAGGATGAACTTTCTCATGGCTTCGAGGTCTCATTATCCACTATTAATAACCCAATCATCCTGTAGAATTCCTTCCATGATCACATTCAGAATCCAAAAAACTAATTGAAGGTTGTAATCCTAAATTTCATTATATCTACATTTATCATGGAATTGTCAACAAAATCATTAACAAAGCCTGGAACCCAAACTTATTATTCAACAATGCACTATACTTGGGCAAAGCATATATCATGTGATGGGATAGGGAGGAGAGAAAAAAACAATGTTACTAAAAGGAGAGACTCATGTGTAATATCAATTTGTTGCAAACAAACTTGCAGAGAGATATGATCCTATTACAAGCAACTTGTGTCTATATATGCAAGAGGAACTCAACATCTTTCTCAAAAAAGAAGAGGAGGAATAAAATACAAATCCCATATCAACTGGCTAAAGAATGGGGACTCCAATTGTAAATTCTATGACGTATACATAAACCAAAGAAGAAGGCACAATAATGTCCCTACTCTCAGTAAGAATGAAGGGGAGTGGGTCATTGATGACTTCATGCTAATGGAATTGGTCATCGACCATTTTAGGTCCCTTCCACACCTACTTAGTAGTCTAGTACCACTGAATAAATAAGTGAACGACGCCCTTACCCGGGACAATTTGAGAAACCTATTCTAGAATAGAATCACATGATTGGAGCTTCTCCTACAAGTGAGGAAATCTAGAAAATACCAAAACATCTAAACCCCTATAAATCTATCATGTTGGATGGATTAACAACAACCTTCCTATGTAAGAACTAGAGCATGGTAGGATCATTTTTAACTAAATTCATAACTGACATGATGACAGGGCTTCCACTTCCGAATAGTGTCTGTGATAGAAAAATTTTGCTAATCTTGATAGTACCTAACCCAGAGAGATGCAAAAAACTTCAGCCTATATCACTCAACAACAATGTTCTAAAACTTTGCTCAAAGGTAGTAGTCAAATGACTCAAACCATTCCAACCTACTTGGATGAAAAGCACACACAACACCTTCATCCCGGGGAGATGCATCACAAACAATATTGTCATCATCTAGGAACTGATACATAACATGATGAGAAAGAAAGGGGATAAAACCATGGAAATTAAATTTGACCTCACAAAGGCCTATGACAAGATGAAGTGAGACTTCATTGCTAATATAATTTAGAAGGTAGGGATCCCATACAACATTAAGATCTACATTATGCACTCCATCAGTGGTGGTTCTAATTCAATCTTGTAGAATGGACAAAACACTTAACATTTCAAGGTGTCATGCGACTCAAGGTAGGGTGACCCCCTCTTGCCATATCTACTCATGCTTTGACTGAACTTCTGAGTCAAATGATCCAACTTAGGGTCATAGAGAGGGTGTGGAAGCATGTTAAACATACTATGGAAGGCCTGTACATAGATCATGTGTGCTTCTTCAGATGATCTAATTCCTATTCACACATGCTAGTAGGGCTAAGATGAGAACCATTCTCAAATGCTTCTGGGAATTCCCAATGGAATTGGGATAAACAATCTCTGTTGCGAAGGCAAGAGTATTCTTCATCTGATGCTACCAAAACGGACTCGGAGAAGTATAATCAGTATCTGCAAATTTCAAGAACATGAGCCTTTAAAAGGTACTTAGGTGTACCTATCATCTATACTAGACTTAACACTCGTACCTACTCAAATGTCTTGCAGAAAGTAATGCAAAAATCAGTTCTTGGGCAATGACGACCTTCTCATTTGTGGGACGAGTATGTCTGGCAAAACTAGGTTGAATGTTATACCTACATACATTATGCAAATAGCTATACTACCCCTCTCTCTTTTTGACCGCATATATGAGGCCATTAGACACTTTATTTGGAGTGGTAACCACAAGGCTCACCCTCTATCACTCATGGCATGGAATAAGGCCACCAATGATAAGAATAATGAGGGTCTTGAATTGAGAACCATGAATGAGTTAAACATCACCCTCTCTCACTCATGGCATGGAATAAGGCCACCAATGATAAGAATAATGAGGCTCTTGAATTGAGAACCATGAATGAGTTGAACATGGCACTTTCCCTAAGGAACACATAGGAGATAGCATGTAAGAAAAATATGCCATGGAGTCATGCCCTATACAATAGATTCATCAAACATGTAATGGAAAAGTATGCAATCATCAAGGTTGGAAAAAGTGGTGATCAAAGGGAAGAAATTTATAATGAACCACTCACACATGATTCCCATGAGCATAAATTCTATAAACTTTTGGGATGATAGATGGTTGGGGAAGGAGCATAAGATAAAGGAGGTTGTCACCTGACCCATACTAGAGGAGCTAGCTGATCTAATAGTTAATAGCCTAATCAACCCAAATAGGTACTCGAACAAGAGATTCCTCAAGGATTGGTTACCTAAAGATTATTTGGAGGATATTATGAACACTACCCTCCCCATTGATAATGAATCTCTAGATATTGGCACATGGGATCTATCCAAACATGAAAACTACAAAACCAAATCAGCATACAAGGCAATTTTGGTCAATAGGGATATCAATGTCATTGGTTCTTAGACCATTCCATAGAAATAAAAGGTATCACCTTGCATCTAGCTCTTCATGTGGAAAACACTTCACAATGCTATCTGATCAACCATAGGAGATCTATAAGATGCATGTGTGCTGACAACAATTGTGGGCATTGTGGTCTTGATGTCAAGACCACAATACACACACTCAAGGACTACATCCATGTCAGACCTGTGTGGGAGCAATTGATACCAAATTATTAGCAAACTAACTTCTTCCCCCCCAACTGCATCAATGAATGACTAAACTATAACCATAACCAGGGTGAGACACAATGCATCCAACTGATGATATGTTGCTGGTACATCTGGAGATGTAGAAACAAACATGTTTTGGAGGATAGGAGAACAAACATTGAATATAAAATCCTATATATTACCAAGGATGGTAGATGACACCATACTCACTTGGAAAAAAGACCCCAGATAGGCTACCCCAGTAGTACATCAGTGAACTATACCTCCATCAGCTGGTTCAAGATCAACATTGATGTTGCCACTGATAAGAATGTATCTGCCATTGTTGTGATTTCTAGGGATAATGGAGGAAGATGGATCACATGTGTGGCTGACTTAACTCATACAACTGACCCCACAATGGATGAGCTGGGCGGAATCCACCTTGGCCTCAAATTTTTTGATCGTATGAAACTAAATAGGGTGACTATTGAAATGAGACTGTCTATAGGAAGTGAACATGATCAAGGGAGCTACCAAGACTTCCCTAAATACACTAGTTGGATAGCAAGAGTACAAAACAAAGTAGGTGAATTCATAGTTGTTCAAATTAGCCCTAGGTAAACCAACAAAACAGCTGACATACTGGCCAAGCTACACCTCAAGAACCCTAGGCATGCTTTTTTTATGTTAGCCCCCCAGTGAAATGGTTAATAGTCTAGCTTTGGATATGTGTCATGGTAGTAGTACTACTATTTACTTCTGAAAATACTATTAGTGATTGTAACCTTTTGAATGATTTGCTAGAAAGAGGAGGGCACAATGAATAAAATTTCATCCTGATTTCCTAAAAAAACATGCTAATAGAATGATTAGTTCAAAAATAAAGAAAGTGAATGAATGATAGACAATAAAATTTATATTGAAATACTAATTTTGATAACAATTCAGATGAGGTAGGGCTACACCCCATGCCCCAAATAATGAGCCTACTTACTCATACGTATAGAGAAAGCACAAATATACTATAGAAGAGAAGAAAGCATGTCACTAAAAATGAGGAAGTGAGGATCAAGATTTTTGACTATAGTACCCTGCTTCAACAATAATAGGTGCTGAAATCTTCATGATGTGGATCATGTTCCCTCCCTTTCCCTATATATTGGACTAATAATGAGGTTCATAATGATGTGGGTGGCTTATGAACATCAGGTCCCGTTCTTTTTCAGTAGATGGACCCTAACCCATAGAATCTAATTTGGTTGGATCCTACAACTATCTTGCTTTTGCATAATCGAAGGTGCCAGTTGACCAAATTGTAGAAATATACGAATGACTGGCCTTTATGTGTCAAGTTTACTGATCTTCCCACCGAACGACTTGGATGTTGGGTAAGCCAACAGACTAGGTGCTTAATTCTCAGATGTTACTAACTTTAAGGGGTGCTTGAGATTGAATTCTAAACATGTAACTTTAGCACTATGCTATATGTGAATCGGTCAACCGATGAGATAAGTCGACCAACTGGAAGGCTTCCAAAAGTGTTGTTGTATACTAACTTGGGAAGCAATTGAAAGTGAATTCCAATCGTCTGACTGGAAGACCTGAC
Source organism: Alisma plantago-aquatica (assembly GCA_963693085.1). NCBI lineage: Eukaryota > Viridiplantae > Streptophyta > Magnoliopsida > Alismatales > Alismataceae > Alisma > Alisma plantago-aquatica. The sequence continues at coordinate 682,983,087 of OY856415.1, read as the reverse complement.
CAGTCAACTACTGAGTCACCAAGTCATTACTTGTTAATGACTTTGGAAGGATTGAATTGCAATTGGTGGCTGACAAGGTGAGTCAGCGGATTGCAATGTCATTAGGATCTTAGGTGATCACTAACATGGAGAGCATGGATTCCAATTGTTTGGCCAGTGAAGTGGGTTAGTAGACTGAATTGTGCTTGGAATCTACCTTTGTCTAGTCAGGCCAATCGGCTGACTGGTGAATTTAATTACTGGATTGGCCTAGTTGACAATGTAAATTGCATCCTTTTGCCTTCTAAGTTCCTTCAAACCTGTGATATGGAGTCAGGGAAGGATCACTATTATGATCTTTAGTTGAGTGGGGTGTTTCTTCCTAGAAAAGAACTAGAAATTTCATAAAAATCCTAACAATTGAATAACATATGCAAAATCAACAAAACTAAACAATTTAATGAGAATTAGTTACATGAAATTAGGAAAACTAGTCTAGAAATTGCATAAAAATGTGATGAATATGTATTCATCAAAATGTCCCAAACTTGAACGTTGCTCGTCCTCAAACAACATAGAATCAAAAATAACCTACCAAATTCTAATACCTATTTCTAATCCTCTCAATCATAACATCATTTGATCCCTACATCCAAGTACAACCAAGAAACCACAATATCTTGGAAGAAAAAAGTGCAACTTTAAGTTCCCTATCTTGACTTATCTTTCACAAACCTACTTTTGTGTAAAAACCTAAAAAGTCACCATAATAATATCACTGATGTTTTAGAAAGTTAGGCATTTTTCTATGAGATTTGCACAAAAATAATGTGCACTCGTGGATGGAATGTTCTTGGGGTGATTTGATGCCCCTAAGAAGGAAATGGTTTAAATGTGGGTATGGAAGGAAGAATCATGAATCTCTCTATTTGACTCAAGATTACTTTTTTGTCGTGATTACATTGACTGAATTTTCTTCCTTTTTGGTGTACACATTGACATCTTTAATTTTGTGGAATGTGCCTATTACATGCAATCTGAGGTTACTACATGTAGATTTAGACCTACTAAAAGGGATACAAAGTCCGTTAGACCTATCCTTCCTCTACCTATAAGTATTGGGGAAACATGTACAATGAGCCTCCTCCATATAAGGACCTGCCATGGTCAACTACGAGATAGGATTGGTCTGGAAGACCATCCTGGGAATCTTTTCAACATGTGAGTGCACCAACCCCCACCTCCGCTTTAGCAGAAACCACCACTGCCTGATTAACAAGGTTGTTGGTGGCCATTATAGTACTTTTCTTACCCTCCATCATGGACTTAGAGTTTTCTCAAGGAGGAGCAAATTTCTAAGTTTGGGGTGAGGGTGGATGGTATGTCTCTATTCCACCCACTCTATATTAAGTTTTGTTGCATTCATTTTAGGATTAACATGTGCAATTTTCTCCTTTTAAGTTATTTTCAAAAGAAGGTTATTGATTAGAGTTACATGTGATCGTCCATTACCTACTTGTACTAAATTTAGTCTTATTTTCTAGTTTTGTTTATGAATCAATCATCAACGTACCAAGATGAATGAAGTGAATCTTTATGCAGTGATGAATCATGAATCACTAATGCTAGAATCCATTTTGTGACAATTGGTCTCATTTAATATCATTATTTGGAAAAGATGGCAAGTCACATGGAATTGAGAGTAACCAAATGTGTCATGTCTCTTGATGATTATAATAACTTCTTATGGAAATGTCACAACTGTGAAATTCATATGATTAGTTGTATTGTTTGTTAGGATTGGTCCAAAGCTCTGAATTCCAAAATATGAGACGTGCAAGTTCATCCCTCTTATAAATTTCTTTAATAATATTTGTACACCATCATTCACTAAAATAATCAAACTACCAATAGGATGTGCCAAAATCCAAGCTCATGGTGGAACCCCCTCCATCTACTCTACTTCTTCCATACAACATGCCACTTCTTATGAACCTACTATATCATGTACATATGGTTGAGATTGTGGACCAGTTGTTGTTTCTCCCCCTCCATGTATGTCTTAGTAGTGTTGATGTAGTCTAGTTATTGATGCAACTTGGAGAATTCAAAGGGTCCATATGGCCTTGTAGTGTTTGACACATGTCTCTTTGTTCAATGACTCAAAGGAGTGGAAATATCCAAAAATCCTTATTGTTTGCATTTGTTGAATCACTAGTCCTCTCAAAAATAGGCTCAAGAATCTCACCCTTAATGGGTGGGTGCTCCCTCATATAACATTGAACATGTGGATTCATGTTGTTTGGGTTGTAAATGAGGTTTGATACCGTGATGTAAGCATGATTGGGCAAAATAAGCATGGAAGGATTGTCTCAGATCGGCCAACAACAAATGTCATCCTCTGTGTCTTTCTTGATGAAATTTGATACCACCTAAGACTTTACACCAAAAAATTAAGATGGATTTAGCATCATGCGTGTTGTTAGGGAAAGTGGGTGTAGCCATGGTAGGAGGAGATCTCCATGGTGACTCTATCCTAATAGAATTTTGAACTAGTATTCTGGTGTTGTTGCATGTGTAGATTATCCATGAGCATGCTCCCCCATTCGCTAGCTTCCATTGTCGATGCAGAAGGCATGGATCTCATCAGGAATGTGGGAGTGGCAGTACATCAGGAGGAGGACAAGATCATCTGGATGCCAAAGCGGAATGGAAGTTTCATGCTGAAACCTGTGAAGAAGATATCCCTACACACAACGGAACTTAGGTACGCTAGCTTGAAGTCCATATGGAAGATGGATAACCCCAAAGCTAGTGCAGTTATATGGAAGATAGATAGAAGTGTGAACCTACAGATGATAACATCTGTAGGTGCCATATCTATATGGCATCTATGTGCATGTGCTGTGATCTACCTCATTGTGAGACTATGATACACCTATTTCTCCATAGTATGTGGGTGAAGAAATTTTAGAGGAGGTTCACTATGCTTACTGGGCTAGCACCTCCAGAGGACATCCCCTCCTTTCTGACAACTTGCAGCCATCATCGATCAAACTCAGCTAGATCGTGGATGGCATGTAGGATGGCACTGCTCATACCTTGGTGCATATGGAGGATGAGATGCACTAAGTGCTTTAATGACAGGACAGTTAGTTTTGAAACCAAATGGAAGTTCCTGGTCCTTCAGCTAAATGTCATGTTGGCCCACTGGAGGTTTAGTAAGATTGAAGAGCCAAAATTCTATGAACAGATGCAGAGGTTTCACCTCATTGAGCCTAAGCAGAGGCTTAGGTAGGTGCGGCTAGTTAGCTGGGAATGTCCAGATATATCGAATCTGAAGATGAACATTGATAGTGGCAGGAGCAGAGACAGCCAGAGACATATGAGACAATGGGAGGCGGGTGTAGTCTGTAAACCTCTCGTGTCCCTCTACCTCACATTTAGGGTATGGCTCAAGGATAGAGACTGAATGACGACATACACCCTGGCTTGTGTGATTGGCTTGAAGATAGCTAATGATAAGAACTTAAATATCTCATCCATCGAAATTGATGATAAGCAAGCATATGGCATTCTATGGCACTGAACCTGGGAACTATGGAAGATAACTGCAATGGTGAGGGATATTCATGATGAGCTGGAAGAGGTGGCAATTTTAGGAAACTTGGTACCCAGAATCGTAAACTTCGTCCCACATGAACTGGGCAATTGGGCAAGCATATGGGATGATCCTTTCATATGCACAGACCCATCCTGTTTGCCTATGAAGATTAGGGGGATGATGATTATGGAGAGGTGGGGTACTCTTTACATTGATTTGGAGTGGATAGATTGTTATGATTAAGCCGATTGCATTTACTAGTTCCTGAGGTCGTTGTTTTTGAATGTATGGTTGATGGTCATAGATGATAGGAGAGTCGTTATCTCGGTTGATCTTTTTCTATTGTTGTCTTGGGTGGAACTCGCAAGTTATAAGTGGGAGATGTAATATTTTTGTTGATGTTTTTCCCACAGGAGGGGTGTGGGATGAATAGAGAGACCCCTGACTTCCTTTAAAAAAATGCTCCCCCATTCGTTGTTGCATGTGTATATGATCCATGAGCATGCTCCCCCAATTGAATGGCTCGTCATTCAACATGCACCATATGAAGTAGAGATATTTGGCTGTGACAACACTTGAGGTGCTACTCCAGCTAAAAATGGTGCAAATGAGAATGCGATGCAGATAGTCAACCATTGGGTTCTGGATTAACTATGTCTCTGCTTTGTGCTGTAGGGAGGGGACACAACCAATGATCCCTGCATTGGACATACAAGAAACATAGTTCTTAGTGGTGTGAGTGTTATTTTCTTCATCGCATTTTTCCTTCCAGTCCTCATCGACCTATTGGGTGAGGTCAGTGTCATCCAAGGAATGCTCCTCTCCTATCATATGGAAACAACAACGGTACTGGTTGATATTGGAGAGTTCTAGGTGAAGGTGACAAATGACTAAAGGGTCATCTCTTTTGTACCTTATGTGGAAAGAGAAGAGAGGGATGCGAACACATAAAAGTAGGGACTATAGTGTGTCATAGATGTTGATAGACATTTAGCATGCTCAGGAAATCCCATGAAGGAAGCTTCACTCTTGGATCTTCCATGGTTTTGTATATATTACTGTGCTTGGGCATGAACAAAGCCTTGTATTTGTGGGGTAGAGGGGAAAATTAGTTGGGGAAGGATATTATGAAGGATTCGAGGAAATCCTCTGCCAGTGAAGACTACTTGGGTAAAGAAGAAGAAGGGGCAGTGACATGGAGGATGACGATTCTACCAAGAGCATAGATGTTGTCAATGAGCTAGTTGATAGTTGTTGTGTCAGTAGCTATGACTTCCTTAGTGTAGAAATCATCACATGCCATAACATTTCATACATGGAGGTTTTCCTCTGCGTGTCTCTCTGAAATTTCAATGTCGAGCATACGATTGGGCTGAGTATATTATGACTGGGAGTGGGACGAAGCTACTTGAGTTGCATTGCCTTTACCCTTCCTAGATTTGAAAGGTTGGAACTTATGAAACAACCCACATCCAAAATTGTTAGACACTTGGTATGACCCAATTTCTTGTACACATGGTATTCTAGGTGCCTAGTGGGATCCGAATCTATTGACTGCCAAGGCGGGTCAGGTGATGGGAATGACAACTTTGAGCAGACGTAGCCTAGTTGGATGAGTCAGCTAATTGGAAAAAATAACTTCTTCATTGAAGGGTTCGAGTAAGGTGACTCGCTTGGAAAATCTCTCAATTGCAAATAGAGAGGGGGTGTTTTTCTCCATGCCATTCCAAATAATAGAGGGATTTGGTCAATCGACTGGGTGTAGTGGAGAGGTGGTGGCATCAGGGCCAATATTTCAGTTTACTAGATGTGAGTTTGGAAGTTGGTGGAAAAACTATTTGGTCATGTGGAGGTTGACATTATGTTTTGTCATCTGACTGGTGTGTAGTTTTTTGGTCGTCTGGGGAATGTGGAGAGGCAATAGCGAGGGGGGCAATAGGTTGTTTGACGATGGTGGGATGACATGATTCACCTAGTCAAGGAGGCATGGGCCGGCTGACACTTGGTGAAGGAGAAGGATTGGCACATCAAATCAGGTGGTTGGATAGCATAGAAAAGGAGTAGGAGCCAAATCAAGGCAGCAATAGTTGTCTTGGTGCTTGTCAACCGATGTTGGATACACGATCCACTTACCAGGGTAGTGGTAGGGCTGGCGCGGGGGTGGTCACACTAGGTAAAGGGGATGGAAAGAGAGAGTGTGATCTCAGACATCTTTCTTTGTAGGGAATGAGGATTTGATCAAAGTGTTGAATCCCTTGCTCGTAGGGTCCATTATATGGAAAATATATTGCCAGTTGTGTGACTACATATTGTCAAGTCACCTGATTGGCGTTTGTATGTAGTAGTGAAGAGAAAGTGTTGATAGGTCGATTAGAATGTCTGTGATTGGTGACAGGCAACATTGAAGCATGAGGATGAATGAGCATCAGTCACCAACTCACTAGGCATGATTTGGGTGATGAGATAACTTCAAGCATGAAAGTTGTCCCATACCAATTGAGTGACTCACTTGGCATGTCGGGTAACTAGAAATGCATCGCATGAAGGCAGTAGTCCATGAATGATTGAGGGTGTATTCTAGTCATATGATTGGAGTGAACAACCAACCAATTGGAAACACAATTGCAAATCTAGTGAGTACTGGACCTTTGAGCACCCATCGTAGTCGGCTGATTGAATTGGCACATCGAGTGATTAGAAAATAGAAAAAAATTAACTACAAGTTGATCAGCTGACTAGTTTTATGAATCATCTAACTTTCCTGTACCCTATCGTGGGCAGAAGGGAGACCCTCTCAGTCATCTAACTGGGTGATCCACTCTCCTGGTTGGGGGTGGTAGAGTTTAAGTGCATTGAACCTCAATTTGCAGGTATCCACAAACCAAAATTTGGATCAACTTGGTGCTTAATTATAAAAAAGAAAATAAGAAGATGAGATAGAGGAAATGAAATGAAATGTAACTCATCCGAAGGATAGAATTTGAATCTAACTACATAATTTCTAATTTGCCTCTTAACAATCATCTTGTTTAACATGATGGCTTGACTCCTGAGTTCTTAAATGGTGATTGGATTGGAAAGGGGAAGCAAACTTTCTTCCCTTGCTGTAAGGTTTTATGAAGTAAGGTATTGCTTCATCATTTGGCCATTTGCAATGAATTAACCTCTAACCTTGTCCCGTAAAAATATGATCCATGTGGGTAGATCTTTTTCACCTGATATGGCCCATGCCATTGGGATCTTAACTTCTTGGGAAACAATATAAATCAAGAATTATAGAGAAGGACTTGGTCTCCCACTTGGATGTCTTTCCTTATCAAGGGGTGTCATGTTACATCTTAGTCTGTTTCTTATATATATGCATGTTCTCATAAGAGGACATACACAATTCTTCTTGATATTCCAATTTTAATAATATTTTTTCTCCACTAAGAGATTTATCAAAATTTTGAATCACCCAATTAGCTTTTAATTCCATCTCAAAGGGGATCTGACATTATTTTCCTTATATTAGTAAGAATGTAGTAGTACCCAATGGTGTCTTGAATGTTGTTCGTATGACCAAAGAGCATCTTTAAGTTTGAACACCCAAACCTTCTTTATGAATCGCACAAACTTTTTGAGGATAGCCTTGATTTGTCTATTTGAAGCTTCCACTTATTCACTTGTTTGAGTATGATATAGAGTGGCTACCCAATGAAGAATGCCATATTTCTTCAAAAACTGTTCAAACTTATACGTTAGAGATAATCGTGTGTGGTATCCTAAACCTAGAGAAGATGATGATGATGATGTCCTTAAAAAAGTTCATGACATGTTTGGAGTCAGAGGAGATAGTGGGGATTGCCTCTACCCACTTAGAAACATAATCCCAACTAGAATGTAAGAGTAGTGACAACATGAAAGAAATTGACCCATGTAATCCACCACAAAAACATCAAAAATATTGACATCATATCAACTTGTAAAGGGCATTTCATACCTTTTCAATATGTTTTTGGATTGTTGGCATTGTTCAAAAGTAAGAGTGTATTTGTATGTGTCTTTAAGAGTGCAGGACAACATAATTCACACTGGAGGGCCTTAAATGCTATTTTATTTACACTCATGTGTTAACTAGTTGGGTCGGAGTGGCATTTCTCAAGACTAGGGTGCCCTTCATACTTTGTGACACACCTTTAATACAAACTAAAAGCACCAAGTCAAAAGAGACATGAATCATCCCAATAGTAGTTCCACACAAATTTGCATGAAATTATTCTTGTAATGGCCTATGTATACTACGTGTAGCATTCTAGGAGCTAGATAATTCATGAAATGTACAAACCAAGGAATGACAAAAAATCTCTTCATCAGCTGGTCATCTAGAAATGAATCATCGATGGGATTGCTATCACTATCAGGAAGATGACTGCTACTGAGGTGATGAACCGTCACATTTTTTATCCATTTCTTGTCATGAACTTCCAGATCAAACTCTTGAAACAATAGGACACACTGAATTATCTTGGGCTTAACATCCTTCTTCATCATCAAATTGCAAATGGTAGCTTGGTGAATGTGGACAATCAATTTTGAGCCAATGTGATATGATTTGAATTTATCAAAGGCATACACAATGGCCAATAGCTCCTTCTCATTGGTGGTGTAATTACATCATGCTTCATCTAATGTCTTTGAGACATAGCATATAACATGATTCCTCTTATCAATTTTTTCCCTAGAAATACTCCTACATTATAGTCACTAGAATCAAACATGATTTCAAAGGGGTGAGACCAGTCATGTGCTTGGATAATGGGTGTCATAACAAGAGAAGCCTTCAAACTTGTGAAGCCTTCCATGCATGCAACATCAAAAGAGAATGTAGCATTCTTTAGAATAAGTCTTTGTCATTGGATTCACAATCTTCAAAATATTTTTAATAAACATATGATCAAAACTTGAATGACCCAATACTACATGCACTTCCTTCCCTATAGATTGCATTGAAAGCTTGGAAATAGATTCAATCTTATCATTGTCTACCTCTATCCCCTATTACTCACTCTGCGGACAAGAAAAATGCTCCCCTTCACCATGAAGTTGCAATTCTCCCAATTTAAGACCAAATGTGCTTCTTCACAATTTGCTAACATAACAAAGAGGTGATGCAAACAAGAGTCTATGACATCAACATACATAGAAAAATTGTCCATAATGTTGTCCATAAACACCTTCATCATAGTTTCTATCAATCTTGCAAAGGTAGATGCCATGCAATGCTGAAAAGTAGTGGGTGTATTGCAAAACCCAAAAGGCATCCTACTGAAGGCATAAATGCCCAAAGGGCATATGAAAGTGGTCTTCTCCTAGTCATCCGGGTGAATTGGAATCAGATAGAAGCCAGAGTAACCATCTGTGTCGCAAAAAAATTCTAATGTGCTAGAGATTCTAGAACTGAATAAAGGAATGTGTAGGTAAGGATGAGCTCATTATGTCATTCTTCAGCACTATTGTGCCACCCTTCTTTCAGATAACTTGCACTAGGCTTACCCAAGGAGAATCTAAAATGGGATAGATGGTACCATATTTAAGGATTTGTATAATATCTAGATAGGCCACCTCATTCATGTCGGCAATTTTCCATAGGGGACTCTAGATGTCTTATAGTCCTCCACCATTAGGATCTTATGCATACAAATATCCTGGTTGACACCTTTCGAATCACTCATGTTGTATCTGAAGGATTCCTTCCTTTTCTTTAGTTTAGTCATCAACCTGTCCTACTCCTGAATGGGATCATAATTGATAAATATGTGACAAGCCTCTTGCTCATCAAGGAACACATACTTAGCCCCTTGAGTACAATATTCATCTTTTGTGACTTGGGTTCTTCTGCCTCTTCTTCAACTACTGGTATCATCTTTAGATCCTAAAATCCAACATTTGGTTCTTGTTCATACATGTCTAGGTGAAATCGATATTGATCAAGTTGTGAGTAATCAAAATTAGAGATGTCTAGGATGGTGAGCGTTGTCTTAATAGATGTTTAAATTATTCACCTTCCTATCTAAGATGAGATAATTTATTAATGAAATCAAGAAAATATACTTATTCATGAATGTTAGGCCCCTGAAGCTATAAAAAAACCTAAAATCAAGTGTCTATATCCCCAACATCATAAGAATGTTGCCACATCTGTGTCATTTAAAACTCAGTCTATGGTAGGAATGGGAGGCCATGTAAGGAAATATGGCGATTTTGATGGCAACAAAAACAAAAAAAAATCTTTCCATATTTCCCAGAACCATCTGATCATGTCAAACAACTATGAAATAGGAAGAAGAGTTGCAAGGCATATACCTGGTCCTGGACCAAGTCCAACAACAATCCTTGCAGAGTTGTTCTTCTTTCTCAAGCACCACACAAATAGTCATTGTCAGTGGCTTTCTAGTGTAGCACCACAAACGGTGGTTCAAAAAAATCTCCTAGTAGGTGGTGATGGCCTCCATGCCTCTATGTAGTCCACAGGGACCACTAGGAACTTCACGTCATTCTTCTAGAACCAAGGGGAAGGAGTTTTCCCTTCGTGTTTTTTACATGCTAGTATCGACTTTTCTTTCCCTTGACTATCTCTCCCTTTTACAAGTAAGCTGCCTTTGGCTCTCACATTACCACAATGTAGAGATGAAGAGTCTTGTGATACAAGAGTGTTGAGAGACCTTAAAACCCCCCATATATAGGAGTGGATGGTATATGGTTTCCACAAACTTGGGGAAATGATGGGACAAATTTCATGAATTTTAAATTACTGCAAATAACTAGTCGATCAACTAGACCCCCAGTCAGTCGAATGGCATGCCAGTCAGTTGACTAGACACTCCGATCAGTCAATTGGCTATTGTTCATATTCACAAAAGTACTAAATTTTAATGTGACAATTATTGTATGTCATGACATCAACATCAATCTTTGATCTAGTCTTACTGATTAACCATATAGTCAACTAGCTTTCTAGTTGGTCAATTGGACACTCCATTCAGTCAGGTGGCATTCCCAATCAGTTGACTGGACACTCCAATCAGCTAACTGACAACCAATATTGTTTATGTTGATTACTTAAACACTTTAGTAACCAGATTAAACCTTATCCATGAGTAAACTCCCATTCCATGATCATCCTATGTGTGTGACCCTATAGGTACTAAATTATTTTGACAGTGAATGTCCATAACTAGATTATGACATAAAAAGTAATGAGCATCATCTAGAAACACATAATTGCTACCTAAGAAACTAAAAAGTATGAGAACAACTTCAACCTACATCCATGATTACTATTACAGTGATCTATAGTTCCTTTGTTTCTAATATCTAGATTGAACTCGAGGCATGGAATCATCATCCTCTTAATATTCAATCCATATTTTTTGAAATAGAGAAGACTGTATGAGATGCATGTGAGCTCTCATATCACATATTGAGTCACATGAGTATCCTCCTTATGTTTGTCAATATTTCTTATAAAGTGCTCTTAGTATCAACTCTTGTAGGAGGTACAAGTTCCATCTACATCACTCACAATCAATCCTCATGTGTCACAATTTACTCGAGCACCACATTTATGGCAACCCTTATTTAAGGTCATGTTGGATAGTGTCAAAGTTCATAGAATGACATGTGATGAGTGTAGTGACTTCAAGTCTAAGAACCACAATCACCACTATAACTTTGAGAGATGCTTGTGACTATAATTCAATGGTATCCATGTATCACTCTCAAGGTGGGTATTCTCTAGCAAGTGCCTATGTGTTTGACTTGATATCCAATATCATGACTAATGAGACTCTATCATGAATCAATACAAACTCTAGTTTTATGTATTGTTGTCATCTATTTATCTTCCATAGTAACATCCAATTAGCGACATAACAAGAATTTATGTACTCTTATCATACATATAAACTCATTGTCCAGGTCCTTAGCTGGAAGACATACCATCAAGTAGCATCATTCTTTAGACATCTACCATGTTTGTGTCATCATATCATGACTTCAACAATCATAATAGACATAATTACCTTCATTATTATCAAATCAAGTATATTATGCCCCACTACAATCATCATATGATTGGCTCTCTCAGCATAAATACCAACTGACTCCACCACTTGCACTAAGAGGCAATCGCCTAGGAATCTTATTACAAGTGATCTTAACATGTCAATCATGTTTTTGTTGTGTAAGTGCTTTTGTAGACGGTTAGTAACATTTTCTTCTAGTTGGTAATTTGCAAGTCTTCACATCTCCTCATTGTACGATCTCTTGTATGAGATAGAAATGATGTAGTATGATATCTGAGTTTCCTAGACTATTCACTAGCTTCATTATTTCCATCATAGTATTAATATTGTGTCATTGATGGTTGGAAACTCCCATAGGTACATCTAAATGAACTTCTTGATCAATACAATATCCTCAGTTGTGTTCAAAATAGCAAGGTACATGGCTTCTATCGTATAATTAACAATTATCTCTTGCTCAGAACTATTCCATCTTAGAGTTTTGTATTAAGGCAAAACATAAATTTGGGTTGCGCAAATCATCTTTGTTAGTTTGGAAGCTTGTTTTGGTGTGAACTTAGAGGGAGTGGGGCCCGCGAGGGACCACTCGTTAGTTAAATTTAAGGAAATATTTTAAAAATACCCAAATGGATCATATCCAACAAAATAAAAGCCATTCATATATTTGTGTTTCACAATATTTCTTTAAACAGAATGATAACATGAACATACTTTTGTTGTGACGGAAATTTAAATCTAACTATTACATGATATTCTCATCAAAGTTTGACTAATAAGACATAGATGGATTCTAGCTAAAATCAAAGCTTAAACCGCTCTGATCAGTTTGTGGTGAGTAACCTTTCCATCTCCTAAATTACTAGTTCTAGGAGTCACCACCTATCTCCTAGTCCTCAAGTTGTGCAACCTCTGGGTGGATTAAATGCAACACCCAAGGTAGAAGAAAAACAAAAAGGAAAGATGTCAGGTATTAGAATTTCAAAACAAGAACACCTATAGACATGTTGGTCGAAAATAATGCATCTACCATAAATATGGGGTGAAGTACACATCTTCTCTAAGCAGGTCAGGATACATATCTACTCTAATAATATGACTTAAGGAATTATCACCTCTGCATTTTCATGTGTGTGAATTTACACATCCACATAAAATAAAAAATGTCATATTATACTAGTATTCACCACATGATGTATATAAAACAATAGGCTACTCTAAATCAAAAGAGAGATGAGAATGTCCCTTGAATATTAAGTTGGATCGAAGGACCCATAAAAGAAATCTCAATGATAAAAGATATTCAAGCCACAAAAATGGATCTTTCAAATAGGAGAAATGCAAAGATATAACTTCACTATGAAGATCAAGATTTAAAATGGTCTTAAGAGAGAGGAAGTTATAGATCATTTACTCAGTTTATATATTTTAGGAAAACACATACCTTGATTTGAATCTATAACTGAGATCAGGTCCTAATCTTCCAAGTCTAAAGTCAACTCAACCTACATATAGGATTAGGTCCATCAATAAGGGTTTATGTTCTAATATATATGTACATATTATATATATATAGTGAAAACCCTAGAAATTCAAATTCATCGGTAAAACCCTAGGTCATCTTATGCGGAAGAACTAACATTGATTTCAAAGTTTCTTAATGATATTTGACCCAAAATCACAACTTTATTAATCATGATGATGTCTTTAGTTATATTAAGATCATAAGTGAGAACAAACCCTAAAAACTCAAATTTTCAACAAAAACCTAGGTTGACACATATGTATCTTAGAGAGAAAATTTAGGGTTACTAGTCATGGATGTGACTCCAAGATCTCAATTTTATCCTTTAAAACCTACCTCTAAATATTAAAACCATTAAAAATGTAATCTTTGGAACTTATAAATTAGGCAATGAAAACTATAACAAAAGGTAGAGAAAAATTTCAAGATGCTAAAACATATTTTTTTGTAATTTTTGGAGATTCCAGTAAAAGGTTATGGATTTTTTAAGTTTCAATCAATCATAAATTACTAAAAATCCACATCAATAATTAAGTGGATCAAGTCAGCCAACTTGGCCCAATCATGGGTGGCCGAGTGGCCCACACTCTGAATCTGGTTGGCGCTTTCTCAGCATGGTGAAGAAACAAAATTAAGTGGCAAGAACTTTATGTTACCCTCTACGGATAAAGAAAGAAAGAAGGCAAGGCAATGGCAAAATTGGGAATTTGGTCAACTTTCTCCTCTTCTCTGCTTGGGCACCATGGACACAACTCTAGCAAGAGAAGCTTGGGGCCAGATTTGGAGAAATTTACGGAACAACTCAATTGACGTTAAATATGACAATATCATGATCAACCAAGTTTAGAGACACTCACCGTGGCCATGATTTTGGTAGGACTCGTGAGGTACCATGTTGCAAGGTTGGAAATTAGTTCTCTGACCTTTGAATCAATGGCGGAAGAGCATGAGGCCTCATGAGAAATTAAAAGGGGAGAAAGGTAGTATGGGACACCACAAAACTATGGATAGGGTTAGTTATTTTTAGGGTTGAAGATTATGTTCTGAACAATGGTGTGGGGGAGACTTGAGCCCCGAGAATCTGGCGTTTCTTGAATACTCTAGAATATGGCTCGAATAAGGGATCAAATGATGCGGAATCTAAGCATGAATACCATGGAGAATAAATTTCAAAAAATCATTAAGTATGGTGAGACAAATCACTATTTTTTAGAGGCGTACTCATAGGCCCAGTTTCCTAACTCGGTTAGAGGTATATGATGAATGGCTGACTACTAAATCACGATCCGACAATGATAAAAAATAGTGCACCCAATTGTTGTATCGTGACATTAATTCTTTCCGAATTGAATTTTATTAAAGTGACACATATTTCAATTTCTTTTCTTTCTCCTTCAAATTGGTGAGTAAACAATATCCAAATAAAGTGAAATTTGGTGGGTTAGGAAATAAGGACCCATAGTATTGGAGTCAAATTTGCCTTTTAGAAAACTTCAATTAATGAAACACCCGATTTGAGGGAAAGTGTATTTTCTTCATATTGTTACATTCCTTTATTATTTATTAACCAAGTTTCATTTGTAACTCTCTCTGAACCAAACCTACCTACATGTAAAGTAAAGAAGACTAATTTTAAACTCAAATGCCTCAATTTGATAATTTTACACAATAAATCTCAAAACTAACGAATAACCCCAATTTCTCATATAAAGGCTTCAATTCTTTGTACTTTCATCTAAAATTAGTATTTGAAAGATATTAACATCCTAGTACTTTCCAATCTACTAAAAGGGGTTCAACATAAAAGATTATGATAAAAGGGTTAAAAGTATTATTTATTTAAGTTTAGGTTCGTTACAACACTCCAACCCTTAAAGAGCATTTTGTCCCTAAAATCCAAACTAACTAAATTAGGAGTCTATAAGATATATCTATATTGTGTGTACAATTTTATTAATTCATGTTTCCATATATGTCTCTACTCTAGTACCCTACTTAGGATGTAGTAATATCCTGATGTTATTGGCTGAAGAAATAGATGAAGAGTTTAGATAAAATAGTTTTAGTCCAATCACCCTTAGTTGGTTCTCTACTCATATTAAAGACTAAGGGTTTGAGACCAAGCATAGCATAATCCAAAAGGTGATTTAACTAATCTGGGCATTTCTAGGATTAATTTTAACTTAATGAAATTTTAAGTATCCTCTGTTAAGTTGTGGCATCCTCAGATTTTCTAAAACTTAATCCAATGTGTGACATACAAATTGAAACCCTCACTTTAGCCAGAATCACAAGTTAAACACCACATACTAGGCAAAGAAGAAAAAAATCAAAGGAATTCATAAGAAACAATAGTATTACATGCACATGAACAATAATAAAACCATAAAACACATGTTCACCATTCTACATATAATTACATAATAAATTCTTACAACATTTGATATTACATATTGAACAACAAGCTTTTACATATACATGTAGTACCACTAAATAATAGGATCTAAAGACAACAGGCCCACCTATACATCAACTCGCCACACAACTCTCAACTATCACGGTTCTTCAAAAGCATATATCTAGATCACCTAAACAAAAGATTGCATGTGGTACATGTTAGCACAATATTCAAGAATATTGTACTGAGTATGCCTACGTGTCTTTTTATATACCTCTCATTACTAATCTTGGAAAAAGATAAGCTAATACTTGACAGTTACAAAGAAATATAAGAAAAAGCATATACTTGCACAAAGATGTTCATTAACAAAAGAGAACAAATATTTTAAGCTCATTTTCCATTATATGTAAAGTTGATCAACCACATGCACTATTCTACCAAAGCGATTTAGTGCTCACATGTACTAATTTTCCAAAGAGATTTAGTACTTTCATAAATGCACTATTCTGCCAAAGAGATTTAGTGCTCACATGTACTATTCTTCCAAAGAGATTTAGTACTTCATCAATGCACTATTCTACAGAACAGATTTAGTGCTATCATATAATGGATCAGATATCTTATGTTTCATATGTTCATAGCCATATAAGTATGGAAAATCAAGAAAAATATCACACAAGAACAATCATTTCATCCAATACCATATGCCAAGTATTTTTCTACACGTATAATACAAACATACTGTATAATAAGCCAAGTAAGAGGTAATGGCGTACCTTGAAGAAGGACAAACCTAATCACCATATAATCATGAGTCAACTATCACTCTTGGTCTAACCCTGATTAAGACAAGACCATATACTAACATTAGATCCTCCATTACTTTATATCTTGTCTAAACCCTAATTATGACCATTCTAGGATTTGACTTCTCTCATTAAGATATGTGCTTTATTACTTGTCTTATCTTCTTATCTTTATATTACTAGTGTTACCTTCTAGATTAAGATACATAATGTAATTATTTAATTGCATATGATTATGTGAACAAATTAACCCTAGGTTACATTTATTAATCAATGCTAGAGTTTCTCATCAATTTTAAGAACAATAATCATAAACATGCATTTTATGCATTATCATGATCTCATAATAACATATTAGCTTCCAGTTATTGATATGAGCTTACTCTGTAATTTTAGGGTTTCTTGAGCATCTTTGCAATTATTGCACATTAATTAGGGTTATTAGCCCTAATTAGCCATATGGAGTAAATTACATAATTTTGTGCTTCAACATCATAATCACTAACCTTATATGGATTGTACACATGAATATGGATTTACTAACACATTATCATAATTTTAGGCCATCATTTGATATTTATTATACATGAAACAAGTATTATCTATCTTACATGATATCACTGTGATTTAGGCATCAAAGGGATGATATTATGGTTTCATGATGCTCTACATTTTTCTGAACATTTTGATACATTGTATTTTTTGGATCATTGAGCTAATTTCTATGAATGATTGAAGATCTGAGAAATTATTGAAGATTTACCTATTCTATCCAATGGGACACTACGATGTGGCGGGTGAGGAGTCATGGCTCCTGCTTGAGTTGGCAGTTCTCTTGGTCTAGGTCGGGTTTAGTCCAGTTCACTTTCCCTTCCATCAACAAGTGGACTCTCTCTCTCCTCGCAAGACTGCAAATAGATTCCCACGTGCTTCTCCGCCCAATGTTGTGTGCATTCTCCTCTCCCTTACACAGGACATCATCGTAAGACTTCTTTCTGTGGAGTGAGATCGGTGGTCGGGTTCTCCTCTCCTCCACCTTGTTCTGCAGTAGTCTATCTGCATGTGTGGGTGTCGTGTTCTAGGTCACACCGCCGCCATGGGGGAGGTCTATGGCATTCAACCAGCCTCCAACACCTCCTCTCATCTCGTCCAACTTGAGACTCTGCTCTAGCGTGGCCTAGCCGCCGCACGCCTTGGAAATTTGGCAAGGCATCAACCACGATCTCCTCCTTGCTGAGCTCACCAAAACTAGCTGCCACCTTGGTGCTTGTGAGTCCGCTAGACTCTGTCCATGGCCGTTGCCACAGGTGTCTTCCCATATGAGCTCAACTCCCTGTTCTCTTCTCCAAAATTGAGTATCGTGGCCGAATGATCTCCTTCTTACTCACCTGTTCTTCATGGCACCACCGATGCCGGGCTTGCTAGCCAGGAATCCTAGAAATCCAGGCATCCTCGAATGATAAAATCATCACCTCCAACACTCTGTAGGGTTGTGTCTACATTGGTGGGCTTCTCCATGTGCATCTGTGGCTCCTCCTTGCAGAACCATAGGAGATGGTTGTTGTCATCTCTGTGGGAGTCTCCTCCGGTGTGGCCACCGTCGAGATATTGTTCTCTTCTCCTCCTTGTTAACTCTATTGTGTGCGAGTGTGGAGAGTAATGGAGAAGTGGGAACTCATTCTCCCTACACGCTCCACCAAGGAAACTTGAAAAAAGGGGTTTGAAGACTCCCATCGACAAGGATAAAATAACTACTTAGTTGGTTTTCTTTCACCACCCACAACCACAATGTGGTCCTGACTGGTCGTTGCCTTCCACTACACCCATGATGCCTGGTCTAACTACAACTTGAAGATAAGCCATCAGATCATCCACATCAAAGGTCAATATTGTGCCACATATACAATTCGTCTCTATTCTTGTGTTGTGTAGATCCAAGGGTACTTCTTTCCCTCGTGACACAACATGCAAGCTGGTGTATATTAAACTTGATCAATCAGCCATTAATAATGCACCTCATTTCACAATTTCCAAACCTAAATAACTTCCTCTAGAAATATCCAAACATCGTCAAATTTTAATTGTAACTTTATCTTAACTCAAGTTACATTCTACACAAATTTGGTGACAAAACGCAGCTATTTGATCATCCAATTAAATACATTGTAAAGGCATGAACTTAAGGATCTTATTCATGATATCAACATCAATCAACACTCAAACTTTATTTAAACACTTGGAACTCTCAAGATAATTCCAATATGTTATTAGAGATTAAAGGTTTCAAAAGAGCACTCGATCACATCCTACACACCTTAAAAGAAATTTCATCCTTGAAATTAAAGCCAAAAAAATCTAGCCCATCATATCATATACACCATTAAAGAAATTGTGTCCTTGAAAGTAAGCCATCCTCTTACTTTAAGGAAAAACCAAAAGGTCTTCATCCATATGTAGGACCCCAATCTATGTGCAACATATCCAAAAACAAATCCCCATAATCATATCCAAACCACTTTTAGGAGGTTTTAAACATCTAGGGTGAGTTATCCTTCATAAAAGATTGAAACAAAGGTTTAGAAACTCTAATTATGTCATGGCATATCTAACATGTTAGGGTTGCATCCTTATCTTTACCCATGCATTAGGGTTCCCACATCATATTACCATGTTCTAAAGGAGTTAACTAAATTTAGCCCATCATATCAAGGTGTCATCAACATTTTATTGAGCTAATTGTTAGAACATGTTCAACATTAACATATGCCTTTTAGGAGGTAGCTAACTATAGTTAACCCACTTTATCCATCTAGATCATATCAAGGTGTCATAATCATTATGTTGTGCTAACTATCAAACTATATTTTTCATCTTTGTTAAGAACTAAGATTAACACCTCGTTTAACATCTTTCATTCATATGAACTTATTTCATTGATCATAATAAATTACAACATTTAGTAGTGATTTCATCACAACATTAACCAACACTATCACATTATCATCATTAATCATGTATATGGTTAACCATTTATACATAAAGATCTATCAAACCATCTCTAGGTTTTCCATCATCTCATATACATATGTCAAATCTCAAGATTAGATCACATTTTAAACAATATTACGTCATGGTTGTGCTAAACAAACTCATACAAGCGGCTCATCACACATTCACCAAAATCTTATCTAGTCCAATTGAGGTTCTTCTAAACCATATCATGAGGGTGGTGCCATGCTCAGTCCCTGTGAGCTAACTCAACTCTATGAGTGTCTCATATGCATATACTTTATCTTTCCTCTCTTAGTCTAGGGTTCTTAGATTACCTCATTGGCACTAGTGATGGCCTTACAAGATCTAGCCACATAAGCACAAATCAACACATGCTATGACATTATCTTCATAGGTTCTATACCCATGAGAAATTCTTACCCAAAACTCTCTTATATACACCCCACTATATTCCTAAAAGGAACCACCAACTCAAGCATGAGGCTTTACACAAACTTACACAATTACCTCCTCCAGGGTCTTGGGACTCTCTCTCCCTCACCCAGATGGTAGGTTCTCATCTACTAATATTCACATATGTACATGTAACCAACATCTCTATGACTCTAGAGTTTGATCCTTCCAAGGAAACCTAGGGTTCAAGACATCTAGGAATCATGCATAAAACAAGTCATCTCAATCACTCAAGAGTATTCTAGTATAGGACATATCATAACACATAATTCTCATAATTCTCATATCTTGGAGTTTAGGTTCTCTGACCTTCTCCTTCTAGGTCTCACTCTCTTTGGAATTAAACCCATAAATGGTCCCAACACTAGAGGTCCTCCTTTGTAAAAGAAATTGAGGCTCATGCTGACTCACATCTTGTCTTAACTTAGCTTAACATATCTTAGAAAAGCACATATACTTGTATAATCAAAATTATCTCAAAACCTCAACATTGAACTCAAATCCTCAAAGAGAAACATATAACATCACAATTCATCATATATCATCTATATTAGACTTAGATCATCATCTAATCTGATTCCGTGTATTACATATTCTAATAAGACTCTAGACATCTAATCTAAAACTAATCTCTCGTCTAGACTGAGTGCCATGTAACCTAATGAAATGGGTGAGAGGATGGTGTAGCTTGGTGTAGCTGCCTAAAACATAGATTCATCATATGTTAAAGGTTCCTCTTCCCATGATGTACGTCATTTCCAAATAATGCAACGTCCCATACTGCTACACTACAAGGAAAGAGTGACACCTAAGGACCTCCTATACAATAAGCACCAGTCTAGGCCTAGTTCTCAGACATCTAGGTGCTAACATAGAGGCTAGGTCAGACCTAGTCTCTAAAAGACAACTCATCTAACCCTAATGATTTTTAAAGTTCAAGGTTTTCTTTAAATCATCATCTAATCTGATTCCATCTATCACATATTCTAATAAGGCTCTAGACATCTAATCTAGAACTACTCTCTCTTCTAGACTGATGTCATTCACTTTCACTTAGGTTGCATGAACACCTCCTACTCATACATATGTGGGGACACATTTTTGTAATACTTGCATATATAATAAAATATGATATAGTTTTTCTCTGATAAAACATGCATCAAAGAAAACTATTGGTCTCGATCTGATTGAAATAAAATACCAATCCAGAAACGAGTGTCCCATACATAGTAGAGAGTCTAGTGTCATGTCACCTAATGAAATGAGTGAGAACAGGGTGAAGATTGGTGTATCTAGCTAAAACATAGATGCATCATATGTCAAAGGTTTCTCTTCCCATGATGTACGTCATTTCCAAATAATGCATCGTCGCATATCGTTTCACTACAAGGAAAGAGAGACACCTAAGGACCTTCTATACAACAAGCACCAGTCTAGGCCTAGTTCTCATACATCTAGGTGTTAACCTAGAGGCTAGGTCAGATCTAGTCTCTAAAAGATGACTAATATAACCCTAATGATTTTTAAAGTTCTAGGTTTTCTTTATTTTTAGTTTCATAATGATCAAATATCAGGCTTTGCTATTGTTCATGCTCTGATACCACCTGTGACGTCCCCATATTTTCTAAAACTGAATCTGATGTGCGACGTCCAAATTGAAACCCTCACATCAGTGAGAATCCCAATTTAAACACCACACACTAGGCTACGAAGAAGAAAATTAGAGGAAGTCATAAGTAAACAACAATATCACATGCACATGAATAAAATTAAACCATACAACACATAATTACATAATGAATTGTTACAACATTTGATATTACATATTGAGTAGAAAACTTATACATATACATGTACTACCACTAAATGACATGATCTTAAGACAACAGGTCCACCTATACATCGACTCACCACACAACTCTCAACTATCATGGTTCTTCACCAGCATATATCCAGATCACCTAAGCAAAAGATTACATGTGGTACACGTCAGCACAATATTCAAGAATATTGTACTGAGTACGCCTACTATCTTTTTATATACCTCTCATTATGAAGCTTGGAAAGAACATAAAACTAATACTTGGCAGTTATAAAGAAATATAAGAAAAAGCATATACTTGCACAAAGAAGTTCATTAATAAAAAAGAACATATATTTTAAGTTCATTTTCCATTATATGTTAAGTTGATCAACCACATGCACTATTCTACCAAAGAGATTTTGTGCTCACATATACTATTCTACCAAAGATATTTAGGACTTTCATAAGTGCACTATTCTGCCAAAGAGATTTAGTGCTCATATGTATTATTCTGCCAAAGAGATTTAGTACTTCATCAATGCACTACTCTACCAAAGAGATTTAGTTCTATCATATGATAGATCAGATATCTTATGTTTCATGTGTTCATAGCCATATAAGTATGGAAAATCAAGAAAGATATCATACAAGAACAATCATTTCATCCAATACCATATGCCAAGTATTTTGCTACACGTCTAATACAAGCATACTGTGTAATAAGCCAAGTAAGAGGTAACAACGTACCTTGAAGAAGGAAAAACCTAATCACCATATAATCCTGAGTCGACTATCACTCTTGGTCAAACCCTGATTATGACAAGATCACATACTAACATTAGATTCTCCATTACTTTTTTTAAGGTAAGTCGCTTACTTTCAACCATTAATCAAATCTTCTTCAGCGCAGTCTGTTACAAAATGAGGGAAAGGACAACAACTATTAAACATAATACTACTAGTAGCAACTGACCCAGCTAGCTGATGTGCTAATCTATTAGCTTGCCTTCTACACGAGCAAAATGAAATGCTAGGAAAAGAAAATTTCAATTGGAAAATGTCATTGAGGATAGTCCCCAGTATATCTATTCATCATGAAACCAGAATTGATGTGGTTTATCACAAACTCCGAATCTGATTCTACCACAAGTGCATAGATAGTCATCTCCCTGGACTGCTGGAGCCCTTCCCAAATTTCCCATGCATCAATATAGTGAACATTTTGTAGTGTCGATTTCCTCTGGCCTGCGATTCTGGAGACAGTGCCATTGATGTCCCTCCACACCACCCTTGCACCGTCGTAGCCCTGCATCCCCACAGCAACATCACAGTTGATTATTATCACCCCTTGGGGTAACAGCCGCCAACCGAAAGCATCTGTCGTCACTAGTTGTACTTGTCCTTCACTTCTGGTCACACTGTGCCTTCGCATCAGTTCTAGTAGATAGTGTTGAATCACTGATGGGGGTCACACCTTGTTGCCAAAGGTGAGCTCATTCCTTCTCAACCAAATTGCCCAAACTGACGCTATCATTGCTTTGTTGTCTTCTTCATTGGCTGTCCACGCAATGGTCAAGATGGCTTCATCAATTCTTCTATATGCAACCTATCTCACTCAGTTCTGCAAGTCCCCTGAGCATTGCCGCCAAAGATCCCAGGCCTATTGCATCTGAATAACATATGGTTCACATCCTCCTTCTCTCTTCAGCAGATGTTGCACACCCCATCAGAATGATACTGCCTATCAAATAGTCGTCTGAGATTCTCCATTGCTTTATATCTCATCCAAACCCTAATTATGTACATTCTAGGGTTTGACTTAGCTCTTTAAGATATGTGCTTTATTACTTATCTTATCTTCTTATCTTTATATTACTAATGTTACCTTCTAGATTAAGATACATAATCAGATTAGTTAGTTGCATATGATTATGTGCACAAATTAACCCTAGGTTACATTTATTAATCAATGTTAGGGTTTCTCATCATTTTTAAGAAAAATAATCATAACCATGCATTTTATACGTTATCATGATATCATAATTACATATTAGCTTCCAATTACTAATATGAGCTTACTCTATAATTTTCAAGGCTTCTTGAGCATCTTTGCACTTATTGCACAATAATCAAGGTTATTAGCCCTAATTAGCCATATGGAGTAAATTACATGATTTCATGCTTTAACATCATAATTATTGACCTTATGTGGATTATACACATGAATATGGATTTATAGACATATTATTATAATTTTAGGCCATCAATTGATATTTATTATCCATGAAACAAGTGTTATGTATCTTACATGATATCATTGTAATTTTAGGCATCAAAGAATTGACATTATGGTTTTATGTTGTTCTACTCATTTTTGTGAACATTTTGATACCTTGTGTGTATTTCTCCGATCAACAAGCTAATTTCTATGAATTATTGAAGATCTGAGAAATTATTGAATATTTACCTTTTCCATCCAATGGGACACTGCCATGTGGCGGGTGAGGAGTCACAACTCCTGCTTGAGCTGGCGGTTCTCTTGGTCTAGGTCGGGTTCAGTCCGGTTCACTTTCTCTTCCATCGAAAATGGACTCTCTCCCTCTCCTCACGAGAATGCAAACAGATGCCCGTGTGATTCTCCGCCCAATGTTGAGTGCATTAGTGGCTGAAGTGTAAGCCACCGCCGTCTCTCTCCCTTACACAGACTGCCACCATGAGACTTCTTTCTATGGAGTGAGATTGATGGTTGGGTTCTCCTCTCCTCCACCTCATTATGCAACAATCTATCTATGTGTGTGGGTGCCGTCTTCTAGGTCACGTTGCTGCCATGGGGGAGGGCTACGGCGTGCAACCGACCTCTAGCACCTCCTCTTGTCTCGTCCAATGTTAGACTCTACTTTGGTGTGGCCTAGCCACTGCACGCCTTGGAAATTCAGCAAGGAATCAACCACGATCTTCTCCTTGCTGAGCTCACCAAAACTAGCTACCTCCTTGGTGCTTGTGAGACCACTGGACTCTTTCCATGGCTGCCACCACAGGTGTCTTCCTCTCTAAGCTCGATGCCTCATTCTCTTCTCCAAACTTGAGCATTGCGGCCGACTGATCTCCTTCTTACTCACTTGTTCTTCATGGCACCGCCGAGGCTGGTCTTGCTAGCAAGGAATCCCAAAACCTTTGGGCATCCTCGAATGATAGCCTCGCCACCTCCGACGCTCTATAGGGTTGTGCCTGTATCAGTGGGTTCTCCATGTGCATCTATGGTTCCTCCTTGTAGAACCATAAGACATGGTCAATGTTGTCATTGTGGGACTGTCCTTTGGCATGGCCACTGTCGAGCTATTGTGATCTTCTCCTCCTCGTTAACTCTACTATGTGCGAGTGTGGAGAGCCATGGAGAATTGGGAACTTGTTATCCCTACACGCTCTACCATGGAAACTTGAAAAAAGGGGTTTGAAGACACCCATCAACAAGGATAAAATAACTGCTTAGTTGGTTTTCTTTCACCACCCACAACCAAAACATGGTGGTGACCGGTCACTGCCTCCAACTACACCCACGACACCTGGTATAACCACATCTTGGAGACATACCATCAGATCATCCACATCAAAGGTCAATATAGTTCCACATATACAATTCGTCTCTATATTTGTGTTGTGTAGATCCAAGGGTACTTCTTGCCCGCGTGACACAACATGCAAGTTGGTGTATGTTAAACTTGATCAATCAACCATTAATAATGCACCTCATTTCACAATTTCCAAACCTAAATAACTTCCTCTAGAAATATCCAAACATCATCAAATTTTAACTATATCTTTATCTTAACTCAAGTTACATTCTACACAAATTTGGTGAAAAAAATCAGCTATTTGAGCATCCAATTAAATACTCTATAAAGGCATGAACTTAAGGATCTTAATCATGATATCAACATCAATCATCACTCAAACTTTACCAAAACACTTGGAACTCTCAAGATAACTCAACATATGAATTCAAATATGTTATTGAAGATTAAAGGTCTTAAAAGAGCACTCTATTACATAAGTGGTGTACTGATTAAACTTTGACGGGAAAACCTTGCAAAGTAGAGAGGGAAAATATAAATGGTACCAAAACAAAATGCGGACAAGACACCAAATATGGTGAAGCTATTATTGGTATGGTATGGGTTTCATATGTATATTACCTTCATTTATTCCAATAGCTCCAGCTTGCATGACATAGGTGTGTTATGCATGCCTCTCCACTAGACGTCATGGATTTTGTTGATTGTTGTTGTCTCTTTGTTGCACAACTGGTCTACTAGGGGAAGTTCTTTCTAAAGTTGAGGACATTAGGTTCTAATGTGACCGACTTGCCCACAATGATGACATGTCAGTTGTCTATCCTTCCTTCTTGTCGTGAAGTCATTTGGTCAAGAACACTTCTCATGTTCATGATCATCATCAGAGTGCTTCATTTTGTTATTATTCTCTTTGTGTGCTAGGGTATGGAAACCACAACATGACTCAATAGCTAAGGCATTATCCACCATTTGTTGAAAAGTGAGAGGAAGTTGAGGGAATAATGTACAACCCACATGATAGTTGAGGAGAAAAAATAGGCCAGCCCTTCAAATGTCACTCAATCCAGTAGCATAACATTCTTGTAGTAGGAATTTTTGCATATATGCGAGAAGAGATAAGGAACCTTGTTTTAGACTGTAAAATTCAATTTCCTTATTCTTAAGACCAGTTGTGCATATGTATTTCCTAGGCAATAGTTCCAAGAATTGTTGTCAACTCCAAATGGATATGTCATACGTACGTGTGATCCCATTCCACCAAACATAGGTTGGTCCGTCCAACACATAAGAAGATAACCTGACCTTCTGGTGTGGAGGGCATTCCATACCATCAAAAGTCCTTTTGATTATTGAAACCCAGTCATCAGCCTTATCAACCATCTCCAGTTCCCCTTCACCCTTAAAGTAAGGTGGTTGCATTTTCATGAATTCAGTCAGTGTGTACTCCTTCGGAGACACAAGAGGGGTATTCAACTTCCCCACAAATAGCAGTGGTGAGAAACTATCACAAGAAGGCTAACTCCTGCTCAGGGGGTGAGACCAGTCAGAGTAGAGGTGGGGGTTTCACCAACCCCATGATCAGAGTTAGGGTTGTTACTAGGAGGGGAATCCATGCCAAAAGGAGGGTTCTCTAATGTGGAGAATCCATCCAAAATCCAGACAGAGGGGTAGCACCGGTGTCACCAAACAGGTTGGATCTCCTGAAATATAGGTTTAACGTGTAGGGTATACGTACTAAGTAAGGAATTCTGAAATAGTTAGATTAATGAGCACAAACATGCTATGATATTGTTCTTGTAAGGAGTGGGGTCCAGGAGGGACCAATCCTTACATAATTTAAGGAAATACTTGCAAATACCCCAATAGATCATATCCAACAAAATAAAAGCCATTCATATATTTGGGGTTCACAATATTTCTTTAAACATAATGATAACATGAATATAGTTTTGTTGCAATAGAAATTTAAATCTAACGATTACATGTTATTCTCATTAAAGATTGACTAATGAGCCATTAATGGCTTCTAGCTAAAATCAAAGCTTAAACTACTCAAATTAGTTTGTTGTGAGTAACCTTTCCATCTAAAAATCCCACAACAACTAGTTTTGGGCATCACCACCTATCTCATGTTCCTCAGGCTGTGCAACCTCCGGATGGGTTGAATGCAACACCCAGGGTAGAAGAAAAAGAAAAAGGAAAGGACATCAGTGAATGTTGAGTATTTGCAAAAATTACAACTATGTATTAGAGTAAAAGTAGAAATAGAATTTCAAAAGAGTTAAAAGATTGAATGGCCATGTCAATTAAATGAGGAGTTTACTCATGTGTGACAAAACTAGAACATATAAACATGTTAGTAGGAAATAACAAATCTACCATAAATATGGGGTGAGCAGGCACATGTACACATCTTCTCCGAGCAGGATAGGATACACATCTTCTTTAATAATTTCACTAGCAAGAATTATCACCTCTGCATTTTCATGCGGGGGATTTTATAGATCCACATAAAATAACACGTCATATTATACTAGTATTCACCACATGATGTATATAAAAGAGTAGGCAACTCTAAATTAAAATATGAGAGATGAGAACGTCCCTTGAATATTAAGTTGGGTCAAAGGACCCATAAAAGAAACCTTAATGATAAAAGATATTCAAGCCACAAAAATGGATCTTTCAAATAGGATCAATGCAAAGATATAACTTAACTATGAAGATCGAGATTTACAATGGTATTTACAGAGTGAAAGTTATAGATCATTTACTGAATGTATTGAGTATATAACCAAATATCAAGTCCTAATCTTTCAAGTCTAAAGTCAACTCAACCTACATATAGGATTAGGTCCATCAATTAGGGTTTATTTTCTAATATATATATATATATATATATATATATATATATATATATATATATATATATATATATATATATATATATATATATATGTACGTATTGTGAAAACTATAAAAATCCAAATCCATCAGTAAAACCCTAGGTCAGATTATGTTAGAAATCTAAAATTGATATCAGAGTTTCTTAATGATATTTGACTTAAAATTACAACTTTATGAATCATGATGTCGTCTTTAGTTATTTTTAAGATCATAAGTAAGAACAAGAACCCTAAAACTCAAAAATTTGGCAAAAACCTAGGTTGACTCATAATTGTATCTTAGAGAGACAATTCAGGGTTATTGATGGTGGATGTGACTCCAAGATCTCAATTTTATCATGTAAAACCTATCTTCAAATATTACTGTGCCATTATGAAGATTTAAAACCATCAAATCCAATATTTATAAATCATACATTAGGTGATGAAAACTATACTAAAAGACATAGAAAATTCATAGGATTCCAAAAGACATTTGTTGTAATTTTTGGAGATTCTAATAAAAATTTATGGATTTTTGAAGTTTTGACCAATCATAAATTTCTAAAAACCCACATCAATGATTATGTGATCAATTCATCCAGCTTGGCCCAATCATGGGTGGCCAAATGGCTCACACCCTTAATCCGACTGGCACTCGCTCAATGTGGTGAACAAACAAAATCAAGTTGCAAAAAGTTTGTGTTACCCTCATCTGAGAAAGAAAGAAAGAAGGTGAGGCAATGGAAAAAATAGGAAATCATGTCAATTTTCTTCTCTTCTCTGCTCATACACCATGGATGCTGCTCTAGGCTGAGAAGTTTGGGGATAGATTTGGGGAAAGCTACAAGAGAGCTTGATTGATGTTAAATACTATGATATCATGATTGGCCGAGTTCAAGGACACTCAATGTGGCCATGATTTTGGTAGGAGTCCTGAGGTACCATGCCACAGGGTCGGAAACCAGTTCACTGACCTTCGATGTGATGATGCTAGAGCACAAGGCATTAGGAGCAATTGAAAGGTGAGAAAGGTAGTATGGGACTTCATGGAACCATGGATAGGGTTAGTGATATATAGGATTAAAGATTAGAGTTTTGAACAATGGCGTAGGGAGACTTGGACCCCCCAAAATTGGCCATTTAAAGAATACTCTAGAACAAGGATCCAATAGGGGATCAAACAATGCGGAATCGAAGCATGAATACTATAGAGAAGAAATTTTAGAAAATAGTTAAATGTGGTGAGAGAAATTGCCTTTTTCAAAGGATTATACATAGGCCCAGTTTCTCAACTCGGATCGAGGTAGATGACAAATGACTGATTGCTAGATCACAATCTAACAGTGATAAAAAATTGTGCACCCAACTGTTGTATCGTGACATTAATCCTTTCCAAAATCAAATTTGATTAAAGTGACACATATTTAAATATCTTTTCTTTCTCCTTCAAATTGGGTGAGTAAACAACCTCCAAATAAAGTGAAATTTGGTAAATAAGGTAATAAGGCCCCAAAGAATCCAATTTTAAAGTCAATTTACCTTTTGAAAAACTTTAATGTGTTAAACACCTATTTTGAGAGAAATTGTATTTTATTCATATCACTACGTCCCTATATTATTTGACCAAATTTCTTGAGTAACTCTCTCTTAACCAAAACTACCTACAGGAAAAACCTAGAAGTCTTATTTTAAAATTAAATGACTTTATTTGATAATTTTACACGATGAAAAGCAAAATTAACAAATAACCCCAATTTCTTGTATAAAGACTTCAATTCTTTGTACTTTTGTCTTAAACTCTCATATTTGAAAGATATTAACATCCTAGTACCTACCAATATACTAAAATGGGTTAAATGTAAAATATTGTGATAAAAGGGTTAAAAGTATTATTTATTTGAGTTTGGGTTCATTATAAACCCTTTACACCCAACTCTATTTTAATACCATTAATAATGAACTGATCCTTAGTGCTTCTCAAGTACTTAAGGATGTTCTCCACGATAGTCCAGTGACCTCCACTAGAATCTGACTAATATATGGTCATCATGTCCAAAGCATATGATACAACATGATGAGTACATAGCATGTCATACATGATAGATTTAATTGCAAATGCATATTGGTTCTTAATCATGTGTACACATTCTTTAGAGGAAATGGTACATTGGGCTCTTGAGAGACTAATTCCGTGGAGCATGGTCAAATTTTATCTCTTTGAGTCCTGCATGTTGAACCCCTTAAGCATCTTGCCAAAGTATGTGCTCTGACTTAGGTCTGGAAGCCTTCTAGATCTATATCTACAGATCTTAATTCCTAACAAAAAGGGTGCTTCGTCTACTTCCCCAATCAAGTTTTTAACATTTGTAGGATAAGGAAGTGATTCCCCATTAATATTTGGAATACGGACTTGCTCTTACTAACTTTTTGTAAACACATGTTTTATCTTCAATTTGACTACAGTCAAACCCTTTGACTATCTTATTAAATTGAAGATTCCATCTCTGAGATGCTAGCTTCAATCCATAGATTGACCTTTATATCTCATAGACTCTATTTGCAGTATTTTATTTATAAAACCTTAAGGATGTATCATGCATACATTCTCATGAATATTCCTATTAAGGTGATGGTGACATCATAATCCTTCATATACTCCATACACCATCTTTTTCTCAGGTTTAGGTCCTTCTGAATCAGGAGGTACATCAAGATCTTGTATCCATTATTTTGGTAACCAGATTCAAATCGCATACCAATAGAATTCAACCTCCACTTGATAATTATATCCTCAATTGAAATCTTAATTTGGTGATTACCTTACTCACCTCATCTTCCAAACCATTTATCCAATATTCTCTCATGAGGGTGTGATATTTCCTCCAATTCTCAATTATAAAAAGATGTCAACTTAAGTATTTATTCCACAAATCATTTCTATTCCTGGTATGGCATGCGTCTATCTCATCTCTCACACTCATAACAAGATAAAATAAGCATTTGGCTGCAGTCCAAATTCAAAGTTCATCCCATTCCAAGAGTAGAGACAATACATTTACACATTACCCCATGAACTCATGAAGATGGCCAACCTCCTAACCCATGAGCCTCAGGAAAACATAGTCGTTGCCTCCCAACCCTATGGTCTTGTGCATTTAGGGAACAATCAACTCATACTCCCATCGGTCTCATCCCTACTTGACCTTAGAAATGACTTAGGGTTCTATCCTAACTTTATTTATTTCATCACACATTTTGCTTGTGGTTCCTTTGATGATATTCAAGCACATTGTATCATTTATAATTCTCACCCAAAATTTCCTTCATCTCTTTGGGCACTCATAGTGTTCCTTATGTGTATTCATGGAAATCATGGTGACCTACTCGTTTAGGCCTGGCCCGATTGTACCGTTCACTTCCATAGTGACTTTTCTTCACGTCCCTTAGAGATGGTCATACTTGGGTCTAAAAAATCATACTTCATCTATGTCCTTTTGCATTTCATGCACTTAATCTCTCAAGTTCTTTTAAGTTTCCTTTAAAGTTACCTCAATTCTTAAACAAATTTTGGTACTCACTCCTTTAGGAAGGGTCCTTTCCCAAGATAGGAGAAAACTATCACTCGATAGTACCAAGGGTCACAAAAACATTTCTTGAATCAAAGTTTTATACCATCACATGTAGGCATATATCCTATCATTCCACCCATGCATGTGGCTAGCAAGTAGATAACTTATTAAACCATTTCTAAGTTTTCTATTACGTCGTACTTGTTCGTCATTTTTCAAGGTTGGATCAGTTTCATACATACATATGACACCAACTTGTGCGAGTGGCTCATCAAACATATACCTCAGTCTAAGTGGGGTTTTCTTTTATCCAAAACTTGAGGGGTGCCATGCTTAATCCCTATGAACTCACTCAACCTTGTGAGCGTTATATGCACCAGATACTTCTACTTCCCCTCTTAGGTCTAGGAACCTCATATTCACATCCTATGCATTAGTTATCTAAACTTCAAGACTTAGCCGCTCAAGCACGTACCAAACCAAAACATAATATGGCATATTCTTCCCAACTTTCTCTTCCATGTAAACAACCATTAGAGTCCTACACAAGGACTACCAATCTGAGTCTAAGACCTCACATCACAATACCATTCCTTACCTCTCTAAGTTCTTGGGACTCACTTTCTCTCACCTAGATGGAAGGTACTCATATAATCTATTCATCTCTATAAGAAGCCTCTTTTTATTTTCTTGGGTTTGGTCCCTCCAAATACATCTAGGGTATGACAAGCCTCTAGATATCATGCATGAAGCAACTCAACTCATCTACTCAGGGTAGTCTAGTCTACATCATACAAGTCTTTCTCATGATTCCTCATGCCTTTAGAGTCTAGGTCCCCAATCTTCTCCTTCCAGATCTCACTCTCTCTTGAGTTAACCCTATAATCGGTCTTAGCACTAGAGATACCCTCTGGGTGGAGTGGTTGAGGTTCTTAAGATTCACATTTTATTCTCACCTAGATTACCATATATGATGAAGTGTACTATCAAATCTTATGTCCACCTGAGACCATCATATACCATATTATCTCATAACACAAAGCTCCTTATTCATTTCCTCCAGTATGCCTATCTCATAAGCCAACATGAATTACCCCTCTAGCTTTGAACTAAGTCTGTCTCCATCCTTGATGTCTCTCACTTTTACATAGGTGCATGCCTACCTCCTACTTGTATCTGGGTGGGAACACACTCGTTAGGGTTCCTACCTGGATGAGTTTAAAATTTTTGGTCACCACTAACTTTTTGATTTAGGGTGTTATCTCCCTCTTAAATCTTTTCCCCTTTTCAGGGATGACCCACCCTAGGTTGGGTCACCAAAAACAAAAGTTTCCCTAGGGGTCATGCGACCACTTATTGTCTATATTTCATATGCATACTCCAGTCCTCCATGTATATATCATGCATGCATAACCTACGTGCTTGCATGCACACACAAACTATGTTATCCAAATTACTTGGTCCTCTCTTTCTCTATCCACTACTAAAGGTTTTGGGTTGAGGTTAGAGTTTACAACCTGCACTTTAGGTTTTACGATTCCCATGACCCACTGAGGTTGTTTTCCCTTACCAGCCCTAGTCTATCTAGGGTTTACCTTTATAGAGGATAAACCCATTAGACATTTTCTATTTGTCATTATGTCCATTTTTATTATTTGGAGGAGGATGCCTTAATCCTTAACACTCTTATCCCCAAACTTGGGAGGAGGTGGAGAGAGAGAAAACCTTAAGCACTTAAAGTTTTTTTTTTCCAGTGAAAAGAGGTAAAGAAGAGATGAAAGTGGATGAGGAGACCTAGAGGTATCTTATTTCGAGTCAAATGCATAGATTTTGACCACGCGATCATACAAATTCTGAGAGTCCTCATAAACCAACTAGTGGGGCGGAGGAAAATCTTGCCAGCCCCTGGATTGTGATCCATTTCTAAGCACCTCCATCTTTGGGAAATTCTCTAATAACTCCCTTGGGCTCTATAAAATTTGTAAAATTTAATAATTATTAGAGATTATATGGAAAACTATGCTCTGATACCAAATGTAATGACCCCTTTCCTTGGCAATCCCCAATTAAAGAAGGCCACAAATCTAGAGTTGTTATCCCAAAATAGGATCATATGGTTTTGCAAATAATAAAAATAATTAATAAATTCTACCACAACTAAGCTTAAAGCAGGATAACTTTTTTTCTTTTCACATACCTTTCAAAAATAGGACTTCAAAACTTTACCCAAGGAAAGATATAGCTAACTATAATCCTCTGAACATTATTTAGCTTTGCTCTTTTTCAATGTCACCTTTTATTGAACATTCACTTTCCATGGATGTAACTGCATATTTCCCTAAAACTCCGACAAACAAAATGTCAGTCAGTATAACAAATTATACTGGTATGTCAAGGGGAAATATAAGTTTGCATCTATTTGTAACAACATATTGCAACCAAATTATTGCTTAACAGATCAAACTTTACGTCTTAAACATAACTACTCAATCCTGACATATCCAAGTCTCTGTGTTCTCCCTGCAATGGACACGGATCCTACCTTTCTCATACGGTAGATCCCAAATAGCCCCTTTTGATCCTACCCTAAAGGTAGAGCAAGATAGAGAGATGTATAGTTGTATGATCTCACACAAAGGTACACCAAACATCGACTCATGATAACCTGATGATCCTACCATAAGGGTAGACCAATACCTAGGTCATCAATTTCACACATATACTCAAAGCTACATAGGAGGACTAGGATCTGGGCTAGTCATGCATATATTTATGGTGATAGCCATAGTCACTTTGTAGTTGCAAGAATTAAAGTTCATCCAAGCAGTTAATTTCAAAAAATCGGTAAAACCTCGAAAAACCTCATGAAACTAAGACGAGTAATCTTAGCCTGTTACACCCCGATCTCACAATTTCCTCAAATTTTGAGATTAGAGCATAAGATAGGAATTATATGTAATACAAAGAACACCCTTTCCTTTTTTTTTAAAACTCTTGTTTCTTCGCATTGAACCACATAAATCATTTTAACAAGGGAATCTGAACATTTCTTTTACTAAACAGACTTTAATAGTAAAGATACATGTATAAACATTCATGATGTCTCTCACACCTTATGCACATAAGACCTACTAATTAGCATACAATTTCAAAAGAGGAATAATATTACACATCGTAATTACAACTCTCTCTCTTATCTCTTACTGAGGACCTAGAGTGACAAGGACCGACTGACTCAACTAATCTTGTACTTAACTCTTGTGGAAGATCTACACTGATGCTCTGACCATCTTCAAGTCCACACGGTTAACCCTAAAATGTTTGAGTAGAGGGGTGAGCCTACTTGCTCAGTGAATGAGTACTTCAAAGAAACAGTCTAAGGCACTAATGTGATTACAGATATAACTTTGAGTAAATGATATGAAATTTAACAACAATAAATACTACACTGAGCAGTTCTAAAACAATATAATTGAAATAACAAAGAATGTGAATATTGCATCCAAAGAATAACTACTAGAAGACTATGCTCTAGTCTTCCTTAACTCTTTCATTTATAAGGAACTCTGTGAACCTATATGATCATATTTTAACTTATGCCCTGATCTATGCAGTGTACTCTGCATAGAGACTCGCAGTGCACTACGGCCACACCGTACAAGACTTAGCGACACACCCGGGAAATGCTAAGTCTGACTACCAGTCCTGGTCTGCTACAGGACCCGCAGGCTCTCCGGCCTGACTCATAGGCTCTCCGGCCTTCTCTGCACTCATCCTGAGTGCTCTGGACTCCTCCTCTAACCTGAGCACACAGGCGTAGGGAGTCAACACTGGGTTACCACCAGAATTACTCAACCGGTTGGTGTTGGATAACCCTTCTGTTCTCGTGCCACCAGAATTACTCAACCGGTTGATGTTGGATACGAGTTTCACCCCTAAGGTACAGACCTCTCAAAGGGGTTCTACGGTGTTCAGGGCACCTAAGTCTAACATTAACATTATAGATACATTTTAAACAGAAATCATAACTCATTTTACATTTCTCACAAGGCTCACACGGCCTGCCATATCATATCATATAAAACATCATAGCTCATGTATTCAAACATATATCATGTCTTCCCAACAAGTATTCTCATTCTAACATTTCATACATATCTGCATGATCTCAGTAACATCCCTTTCTAGGGCATGTCATATCTCATCACCTGCAATTCATGAGATATGTATTGTGAAAATAAGAAACCCTGTAGTATATATATACCAACTCAAAGAGAACAAGCATGTAAAGTTAAATGCACAAACAACATACAATTCAACAGTTAAGCATCACCACATCTCATATGGAAACCTTTCATATCACCATAACTTAATTCATAGAACACCCTGTCCTTAGGGTTTCCTTTCCTTATTCTCTTATCACATAGCAACACCCTGCTATTAGGGTTTCATTTGCCTCATTCACTTATCACATGGCTCTCATAAGTATTTCACAGGATATAAACATTCACAAATTAAAGACTGCTTTCAACAATTATATACAGTCAATATATGTATGAAACCATGGAAATTGAACTAAATTTAGGTTTCCATGCTATTCACTGAGATATCATGCACCAAGAATAAAATTCAAATAAGGTAACTCATGAGGTACATCCTAACCACTTATAAGATTACTAGTCCTCTTCAATAAGGTTGAAACTCTAGTGATATCTCAATTAGGTTAAACCCTAATTACATCATATGGTATAAATTTGAAAAGAATTCTTACTAGGATGTGTTGTATACATTTCTAATGTGAATCTACCATCAAAGAGTCATTCAAACAGAGAAGGAATCCATATCATATCAATTTGCAACAACTTAAATTAAACGGACATTTCAAGGTTTAGAATCACATACCAAGCAATTAGGGATTTGGATGCTATAATCAAATTTCCTGTATTATACTGTTTAAAGGAAGTACCCACTCACCCTAAGGTGTGAAAACACCTCAAAACTGCATCTCAACTCAGGGGATCTCGAACTCATATCAAATCCCTAGCAAATCTCCCAATTCTTCTTCCATTCAACTAGGAAACCTTGAAAATGAGGGATTATGAAGAAAGGGTGAGAAAAGAGGGAATTTCGACATCATCTTGGATCAAATCATATCATGGACAGAATCTTGACATGAGAGAGAAGATTCACCATAAAAGTCTATGCAAAGAATCCAAACTTACTTGATTTCACCATTCCTCGGACCGCAAAACCCTAGGTCAACAATTCCTCCTCTTTCTCCACTCAAGCCCTAACTCTCCCTCTCTCTCTAGATTTTTGTTTCTCTGGGATGGATGACGAAGAATGAGAGCTGTGTGTGTGTGTGGTCGATCATATAAGTTAATTTGAGCTGCTTGGGTCAATTGCATATTGATCCAACACTCAACTTTAATTATATTGGCTGAATATTCAGTTTCACAATAGTTTCTGTAATTCGCCTACTGAATAGCCAACAGAAGCTCCAAAAATTCTGGAAATTTTATATGTTATACCTAATGAAGTTTCAGACCTCCATTAAAAATTTGAGATCATTTATAGTTACCAATAAATAATTAAAAATCGAACAGTTCACGGCTATATTGCAGTCTGCAGCATATTCGGTCGAGTTTGTCCTGCACAGAACTCGACCGACACCCTCACTGTAGAGATCAAAAGTCATCAAAAAATTATGCCAATTTAACAGAGAGTCTAAAATTGTGTTTTTAAAGCAAAGTTAAAATTTGAGATCAATTGGATATACCAATAAAAAGATAAAATTAAATTACCACACTGCTATATAAATCTGGAAATATGATCGGTTGAGTTTGAAACTCGACCGATAAACAGGTCAGAACATTTTTCAAAAATTCTGATATTTACAAATGTTGTTCACATTTTATATATCCAAATCATATCCAAATTTGAAGTAAATCAGAGTTACACATAAAATACTAAAAATCATTTACTGAAACACTATACTTATCAAATTTTGTATTCATGTATCATTAAAACCCTATTTTGGGCCGATTAGGGTCTATGCTTCTCAAACCCTAATTCTCAAGACAAAAGAACATTTAGACTTCTCATCATAGTTAAAACATCCTAATTGTGTTATCGTCATTAATTAGATTTCAAGAATGATTATTCCAATTAATCTTTGCAATTGTCTAGGTAAACCCTAGTTTACCAATTAAGCTCAGATGGGGTCGTAACATAGTCGTACCTTGCTGGGGATCCATGCATGTTATACAATTATACTTCATCACATGCAATAAATCCAATGCACGAAGAAGATCCCAAATAAGAGCAATCAATCAATCAACCAAGTAAGGTTATCCTGAAAGTTAAAGCAATACACCCATGCAATATTATTTTATCAAATCATCATTAAGACTGACTTAGATCTCAAGTTAGGGTTTCCAGGTCAACTTTAGGGTTTCATTAAGGTTTTGTCTGCCTAAACTCTAGTTTCCACTTTTCATGTCTTTTGGATTAACAAACCCTAATCTATTATTAAATGCACTTTTAATATTCAAAGAAACCCTAATTTATCAAATCATGGGTGGTTAAGTTCACATAAGTTCCAACTTCCTATTTTTATCCATAAAAGATCAATCTATTATTATGAGTATCAATTGAACACATTAGGATCATCAAAACCTAAGATTTAGGGTTCTTATACATTAAACACATTGAAGTTAACAACTTTAAGTACTTTTTGAATTATAAGTAGATCTAGGTCTTGAAACCTATTTTTATGGATTCTTTGCATTTTTTTGATTAAAAACACTATTTACTTTAAACTTTTAGCCAAGGGATTGATTTTTAATTGAATTCAAAAGATAATTAGATTTAAGCAAATAGGAGGCAGCCACATCAATGACTTATACCTTTTTTTCATTACCTTTTCCTTTCTTGGGCTTGGGGATTCTGACTTTGGTCCGTCTACCCCCGAACCCAGATCTGCAACCCTTACTTCCCTTCATCCCACTATTCATATGGGTACCACATCCCCTATTTCCTTCTGATGCACAAGGCACCAGGGGAAAGGACGTCATGTGGCAACTACTTCTCCAAAATGACTCGCAAGGATGTTGTAGAAGAGAATGGAAGTTTTCCCCTACCACACCAACTTTTTGGAGTCTGGGTCCGGTAGTCCAGAGGTCTCCCTCCAAGAGGACTCAACTTCAATCTGTGATTATAGATCAGGTTGGTGTCATCTCTCGCACACCAGACACACAGAGAACAGAGGGAAGACAGGGTGTATCGGGGTCATTGCATTCTTTGGAGTGCTGGGATGATTTCATAAAAGTCTTGGGATCTTATATAGGCATGGCTACTGGGCATGGTAGTTGTTCAAGGATTAATGGAGTGCTCACTCTTATAGAGATTCAAGGAAAACTAGATCTGTCACGAAACCTAGGAAACATTAGGATAGGAAATGTTTGGATTTGTGTAAAGACCAAGTCTCTACTATTAAACATGATAAACAAATACATCAAATGTGTGGCAGTGGAAGAAATAAAACTTGACTATATTCAAAATGTATAAAGAGTACATTACAAAATTTTTCCCAAATGGGGTACATCTTTATACAAGAACAAGGATCTAGGTAGAGGAAGACTTAGACTAAGCCAATATTGTCTCCAAACAACACAACTTAATATATAAAAGCAACTATGAACATGCAAGATATATGTTCCTTTTCTTCTTGTCCTATCCTTAGCCTTAGGTTCACCAAGCTTCCATGCGCACTCTGATCCTAGCCTAGATGGTTAGGGTCATCCAACAAGAGAAACATAAAAGTATGTGTTATTCAAGAGAAATAGGACAATCAAATAAATCTAAAGCATTGCAATATAAAAGATTCTCTACAATAAGAGATTTCAAAAGAAATGAGGCAAGTATATGAATAAGAGAGAGAAAACTACCATAATCAAACACCACAAAAATAATCACATAGCATGAATATATTAAGACACAAAGTCATCTCAATGTAGGGTGAGGCACCTACCGGACCTCACCAGTGGAAGGGGGACTAAAACCCCAGTGCCTAAAAAGTGGCAGGGGGACTAAAACCCCAGTGCCTAATATATAAAATGGCAGGGGGACTAAAACCCCAGTGCCCGACAGGATGACTAAAACCTCAGTGCCCTGTGGGTGGTTTGTACTCATGTACACTACATTGTCATTTGGCCTAAAATACATCATACTTAAATAGTCACTTGGAAGTAGTGAGAAGTATAACAACATTGCAACATAGCATT
The DNA here is from genome assembly GCA_963693085.1 of Alisma plantago-aquatica. Lineage (NCBI taxonomy): Eukaryota > Viridiplantae > Streptophyta > Magnoliopsida > Alismatales > Alismataceae > Alisma > Alisma plantago-aquatica. Next base: position 682,943,126 of record OY856415.1, on the reverse strand, counting down.
GGGAATAAAACCCAAGAAATAAAGGAGCCAACATAAGCAACAACAATATACAATGTTTCCAAGTATTTCAAAAGGATGAGACAACATAGGCAATAGCAAGATTCACATAATTCAAATAGATGAGTCATAATGGCAACAAAAGCATCAAATAAGTAAAGATCCAAATAAAGGCATTTAGGAGGATATCAAGGCTAGAACAAAATGTTTGTAGGGTTGGATAAGATCCCAACTGAAGAGTAGGTTGATTGCACAATATACATTCCACATAGATTTCACATTCATCATAGATGTTCACATAAATATGATTCACATACACAAATAGGATCTACATACCTGTTTTAATTAATTACCATCACATTCACCAATCTGATTGTATCACCATTCCATATTCCCCTAGTTACAAACATTACACATATATTAGGTTACTTGAAGGTACTTTAAGTGTAAAATATCCACATTTATAACCCATGGATAAAGACTTTGGATTTTGGTTCTGGGAATAGGGCCACACGATCCCTAATATTTTTCTACTTGAGAAAACATATTTTCTTGTCAAAAACAGAGTTAAAACACTATTATTATCATTTTTTATCACTTTATACATTTAAATTAGAGTTTGAATTAATGAATAGGTTTGTAATGGAAAACAGGGTTCAAAACTTGCAAATTCGTATTCTACATGATTTTATCTTTCCAATGAGTATTTGTTTGTATTTTTCCGATAATCGAGCGATTTTCTATGAATTAAACAAGATGAGCCAATCAGGAAAAAGCTTCGTGGATGATAAAAACCAAATAATCCGAAAGACGATAGTGCCCTTAGCGAGAGAGAAAAAATTGGAGGGTGCTCGGGGGCAAAATGGTCATTTGACCATTGTCTTCTTCCCCAGGCCATGTGTTGCCTTGGCGGCGACGTGCAAACTTGGTCGTTTGGGCGTTTTTGCAATACTCGACCAAAATCGACGTTCAGGTACTCGAAACGAAGAGGATAGAGAGAGGAACTCACCAAACCAAATGATTTCAATGATGGTTCCTTCTAGTTCCGTGGAGAGGGGCCGCAATCTCAGAGGGAAAAGCTCCTCACCGGCCGCTTCCCCCGCTTCCTCGGACAAAATTAGTGGTGTGGGCAAGTTGTTAAGGGGCCGACGGAGGTGCGTGGGTGGTCTTTTATAGATGGAGGAGTCTGTGGAACCGAAACGGTGGTGGCCATGAGAGGCCATGGCTGGCTCCGCTTGGTGTTTCGGATATGCTGCACCTTGCTGGATGATTCAATGGCTCAAATGAACCAGAGGGTCGCTACGAATTCAAAGCCGAAGAAATCACTCGATTTGGTGGAGAAACAAGGGAGAAAGAAGGCGAGAAGCCGAGCTGTTACACTACCCCTGACCGATGACGGTTCAGAGGAGGAAGACAACACACGCGCCGTTAGATCTTGATCCAACGGTCCCTGCTGTGTGCGTCCAACAACTCCTCACAAGCGTTACATGTATTTAAATGAATATCATTTAAAACCATATGCTCACTTTATTAAACTCGTATAAAATGAATTTGTGGGGTCAAACAAAGTCCAAAAGCCACCAAATTTTAACCACATGATCATATTAAAGTCTAGAACAATGAGATGCAATTAGATTCTCGTTTTACTCATTATTTGGCCATAAATAAATATATTTCTCATTAAAGTGTTTATTAATATATTAAAATGAATGAGTTATATGAAAAGTCTTCTTTTAATGAAACATGTGAGTAAATTTCGAGATATTAAGCACACTAAGATTTAAATAATCATTTCTCAATTAAATAACATATTTTCATGAATTAAAATCATATTTTGAGGAGAGAGAAACAATTAAGGTTAATGTTCTCATTAATTAACTCAAATACACATTATTGTTAATATATTTATCCAAAAAGCTCAAAATTAATATTATCTACTTATATTCTCACATAAAATTCCATTTTGCATTATTATCCCTTAATTATTACCTTAGGTGGGTTATTTGTGCAAACACCCCTTAATTGTCATAAATGAGGGAAAAAGGTAATTTCAACCTTGAATTGTGCTCAAATTGCACAAGGAGTCCAAAAAGAATATAAAAGAAGGGAAATTTATGAAAAAGTTCCAAATGGACTAGAAGGCAAAGAAAATCTCAAAAGTGGGTAAATTGCAGGAAAGACCCTGAGATTTAGTATGTTACAGCACACCACCCCTTAAAGAGGATTTCGTCCCCGAAATCACAACAAGAGGGAAGAGAGGGTGGGTGTGCAACATCCCTACCTTAAACAACTAGGTTATAACCCTTAATCTAGGGTACAACACAAAATCTACATAAGTCAGGTGTTACTAAGGTTTCCACAAAACCTATAGCCTTTTATCAAACTCAAATTAACATTTTTGCCTTATTAGCATAATCTTCCTCATGAAGAGGTATCATATTTATTATACTATCACTTGTGCCACATTTGATTCAAAACAATTACATATCAATATTATATCATGTGTATTTCCCTCATCAAGGGTTTTAAGCACAATTAGGGTTTACTAAGCCATTTCAACATTAATTAATGTATTAGGTCAAAAACCTTAATAACATGAATTTATTTTCCATTATCCTATTAAAGCTATCATGTAGAATTATCAAAAATTATTTTGTAGAAAAAGTTAATATTATCCAATAAGTTATTAAGCCTATAATAATTCCAAATAATGTCCATACTACACATTTTCATATCATCTTTCATACTCATATTAATGACATCATTAATCATTTTCGTCCATTACACTTCATATTATAAATTATACATATTTTATATCACATTAGGCATTTATGAATATTTATGTAAATCCAATTATTCATTATCATATTTGAGTCATTATATTCATTTTAGTGAATAGGATGTAACACATTAAATATCAATGAATTAATTCATATATCAAATTATGATGAGGTGTTCATTAGAGAACAAGGTGATATACCCTATATATATTGATAACTTTGTGACTATAATCCATTTATATGCATTAAGGTATATTTTGTGATGATGACACCTAATGTCGCTAATGTATCATGAAAGGCATTAAGGGTATATATATGTATATGTTGTCAAGGCTAGATGATTACCTATTAGGGTTTAGGTCAACATGATCATTACATGTTAAAGCATCCTTAGGGTGCATTTTACCATTAGGGTGGCATAGCCAACATTATGTATATATACCATTAGTAACTTGTTTATTATGTGCATCAATAATATGTGAAGGTTCAAGCATATGAACTATCTCTATATGACTTACTATATATTCATGTGTGTATAAACAAACAAGTTGAATTACAAGTATAATGTGTTTGGTAAATTCTTGTTCACATAAGTTATTATGTACATATGTCCACATAGATAGGGTTTCTAACTCTAAAGGTATTTTGATTTTGCTTTTAATTGGGATTCCATCCCCCTAAAAAGGGATTTCGTCCTCGAAATCAGATTTGCAAAACCAAATAGGGTACTAACACCATTACCCTCACCTAAAAAGGGTCAACTAAGTCAAACTAAGCTAAGGGTAAAAGGTACATAAAACTCAACACTATAAGGACTTACTAACCAAACTTCAGGGTGTAACATAGGGTACACTAAACCCTAAACATAGGAGTATAAGGTATTTAAGGATGATTTCTGTGTAAGAGATAAAATCATCACTTATGGTTTTCCTAAGGTATTCAACAATTAGGCAACATGCCCAAAGAGAGACTATTTCGAGCTGTCTGTATCAGATCAGGCCAGGCCAGGTCATATGAGCTCAGGAGTCTTCGTTACCAAGCTAGTGGGGCGGAGGAAAATATTGCCAGCCCCCAAGCTCTGACCCTTTCTAGACACCATCACTTCAACTTCTTGCTCTAGTAGCTTCTCAATAGACAATTCACCAAAAAGTTGACAAATTTTATTTTTAATTAATTATTATTATGATACTAAATCAAACTTTCATGCTAGGTCAACTCTAAGGTGAAAAACTAACTAAAGGGAAACTATATACTCTAGGGAGACAATTTTTTGAATAAGTCAAGAATCTGACTACCTTGATGCTATGATACCATGCTGTACAGACCAAGTCTCTACTATTAAACATGATAAACAAATACATCAAATGTGTGGCAGCGGAAGAAATAAAACTTGACTATATTGAAAATGTATAAAGTGTACATTACAATTTTTTTCCCAAATGGGGCACATCTTTATACAAGAACAAGGATCTAGGTAGAGGAAGACTTAGACTAAGCCAATATTGTCTCCAAACAACACAACTTAATATATAAAAGCAACTATGAACATGCAATATATATGTTCCTTTTCTTCTTGTCCTATCCTTAGCCTTAGGTTCACCAAGCTTCCATGCGCACTCTGATCCTAGCCTGGATGGTTGGGGTCATCCAGCAAGAGAAAGATAAAAGTATGTGTTATTCAAGAGAAATAGGACAATTAAATAAATCTAAAGCATTGCAATATAAAAGATTCTCTATAATAAGAGATTTCAAAAGAAATGAGGCAAGTATATGAATAAGAGAGAGAAAACTGCCATAATCAAACACCACAAAAATAATCACATAGCATGAATATATTAAGACACAAAGTCATCTCAATGTAGGGTGAGGCACCTACCGGACCTCACCAGTGGCAGGGGGACTAAAACCCCAGTGCCTAAAAAGTGGCAGGGGGACTAAAACCCCAGTGCCTAATATATAAAATGACAGGGGGACTAAAACCCCAATGCCCGACAGGAGGACTAAAACCTCAGTGCCCTGTGGGTGGTTTGTACTCATGTACACTACATTGTCATTTGGCCTAAAATACATCATGCTTAAATAGTCACTTGGCAGTAGTGAGAATTATAACAACATTGCAACATAGCATTGGGAATAAAACCCAAGAAATAAAGGAGCCAACATAAGAAACAACAATATACAATGTTTCCAAGTATTTCAAAAGGATGAGCCAACATAGGCAATAGCAAGATTCACATAATTCAAATAGATGAGTCATAATGGCAACAAAATCATCAAATAAGTAAAGATCCAAATAAAGGCATTTAGGAGGATATCAAGGCTAGAACAAAATGTTTGTAGGGTTGGATAAGATCCCAACTAAAGAGTAGGTTGATTGCACAATATACATTCCACATAGATTTCAAAATCATCATATATGTTCACATAAATATGATTCACATACACAAATAGGATCCAAATACCTGTTTTAATTAATTACCATCACATTCACCAATCTGATTGTATCACCATTCCATATTCCCCTAGTTACAAACATTACACATATATTAGGTTACTTAAAGGTACTTTAAGTGTAAAATGTCCACATTTATAACCCATGGATAAAGACTTTGGATTTTGGTTCTGGAAACAGGGCCAAACGATCCCTAATATTTTTCTACTTGAGAAAACATATTTTCTTGTCAAAAACAGAGTTAAAATACTATTATTATCATTTTTTATCACTTTATACATTTAAATTAGAGTTTGAATTAATAAAAAGGTTTGTAATGGAAAACAGGGTTCAAAACTTGAAAATTCGGATTCTACATGATTTTATCTTTCCAATGAGTATTTGTTTGTATTTTTCCGATAACCGAGCGATTTTCTATGAATTAAACAAGATGAGCCAATCAGGAAAAAGCTTCGTGGATGATAAAAAGCAAATAATTCGAAAGACGATAGTGCCCTCAGCGAGAGAGCAGAAACAGGAGGGCGCTCAGGGGCAAAATGGTCATTTGACCATTGTCTTCTTCCCCAAGTCGTGTGTTGCCTTGGCGGCGACGTGCGAACTTGGCCGTTTGGGCATTTTTGCAATACTCGACCAAAATCGACGTTAAGGTACTCGAAACGAAGAGGATCGAGAGAGGAACTCACCAAACCAAATGATTTCGACGATGGTTCCTCCTAGATCTGTGGAGAGGGGCCGCAATCTCAGAGGGTAAAGCTCCTCGTCGGCCGCTTCCCCCGCTTCCTCGGACAAAATTAGTGGTGTGGGCAAGTTGTTATGGGGCCGACGGAGGTGTGTGGGTGGTCTTTTATAGATGGAGGAGTCTATGGAACCGAAATGGTGGTGGCCGTGAGAGGCCATGGCCGGCGCTTCTTAGCATTTCGGCTATGCTGCACCTCGCTGGACGAGTAATGGCTCAAATGAACCGGAGGGTCGCTTCGAATTCAAAGCTGAAGAAATCACTCGATTTGGTGGAGAAACGGGGGAGAAAGAAGGCGAGAAGCCGAGCTGTTACACTACCCCTGACCGACGACAGTTTAGAGGAGGAAGACAATGCGCATGCCGTTGGATCTTGATCCAACGGTCGCTGCTGCGTGCGTCCAACAACTCCTCACAAGTGTTACATGTATTTAAATGAATATCATTTGAAACCATATGCTCACTTTATTAAACTCGTATAAAATGGATTTGAGGGGTCAAACAAAGTCTAAAAGCCACCAAATTTTAACCACATGCTCATATTAAAGTCTAGAACAATGCTATGCAATTAGATTCTCATTTTACTCATTATTTGGCCATAATTAAATATATTGCTCATTAAAGTGTTTATTAATATATTAAAATGAATGAGTTATATGAAAAGTCTTCTTTTAATGAAACATGTGAGTAAATTTCGAGATATTAAGCACATTAAGATTTCAATAATCATTTCTCAATTAAATAACATATTTTCATGAATTAAAATCATATTTTGAGGAGAGAGAAACAATTAAGGTTAATGTTCTCATTAATTAACTCAAATACACATTATTGCTAATATATTTATCCAAAAAGCTCCAAATTAATATTATCTACTTATATTCTCACATAAAATTCCATTTTGCATTATTAGCCCTTAATTATTACCTTAGGTGGGTTATTTGTGCAAACACCCCTTAATTGTCATAAATGAGGGAAAAAGGTAATTTCAACCTTGAATTGTGCTCAAATTGCACAAGGAGTCCAAAAAGAATATAAAAGAAGGGAAATTTATGAAAAAGGTCCAAATGGACTAGAAGGCAAAGAAAATATCAAAAGTGGGTAAATTGCAGGAAAGACCCTGAGATTTAGTATGTTACAATTTGCCTCCCGATTCTGTTGGGAGAGGTTTCAAAAAAGATTATAGGTTAGAGAGAGAGAGGGAGGTTAAAGGGAGAAATCAAAGCATTGTAGCTGCATTTCCTTTTTTGGGCTGGCAGAGGAAGATGATTTGAATATCGTTGATCTAAGATTGAAGGTTCAATGAGGCATGTGACAAAATAGAGGGTCTGGGCTATGTTTCTTGGTCATATTAAATGTGACCATGTACATATATCCTTTTATCAATCACTCACTTTATAGAAACTTGCAAAATTCTTATCTTTCTCATCCTTTATCTAAAAGATCCCAATTTTAAAGGAAGGTTTTTAATACTTAAATATAGGTGTGGGCAAGATTTGAGTCCAAACCTCGAAAAGAAAAGGGACCTTTATTCATATGCCAGTCATTTGCTTTTAAGACATACATTATGCAATTAAAATTCATTTTTCTCTTTCTTTGTCTTCTATTTTCTTTGTCTTGATTCCTTTTCTTATTAAAGACATTGTGGAACCAAATCATTAAACAATAGTGGTCATCAATACCACTTTCTAGAGAATTCTTCATAATTCTCGCATATGCACGCAATTATCCTTTATTTCTTTTCCTTCTACTCATTTTGAGATTTCTTTTATCTCTTTTCCTTTATATCATTATGGATTAATATATCACAAAATTATGCATCTAAGGGAACATTTTGCAAAAGAATCCACTGTTTGAAAAAGCATACAAATTTCAATTCAAACCCCTTTTATTTACAAAATTGCATTTCAATCAATACAAGCAAAAATTGAGGTTATAAAAATATTCCTTGAAGATGGTCAGAAGATTAGCTAGAATTATCTGTGATTGTAACAGGGTATGATTCCTTCTTTCTGATGCATCACTATGTTTTAGTGGAGTCCATTGTGTTACAATATTACAGTTTAATGGAAGGTCCTTAACCTCTTGGTGTAAGTAGATCATATCAAAGTGTTTTAACTCTAGTAACATCCTTTGGCATTTGTTCTAAAAACTCTACATACATCAATATGAATATTAGTCCTAATAGATCACTTTCTCTCTCACTATTTCCAATGAAAAGGTCTTTTGTCATATTGCCTAAGAAATAAGACTCATATGTCTCTTTTGGTTTGAAACCATAAGAGTCTAGATGACCATCCTCATGGATTCTATAAATATGTTCTTTATTTATGCACCCTAGATGACAATGCTATAGGTATATATTATTTGAGTCATCGAATCATTTAGTATATGTTATACATATTTTTCTCTAGAACTATCGAGCATAGACAATGAGACATTGGGGAACTTTCATAAGAGATCTTATATTTAAAATAAAACATCAATATCTTGTCAAAATAAGATACATATATGATGCTTCTATAAATGGCGGGTACATAATAACAATTCACTAATTCTAATACATGCCAACTAGGTTGAGAAAAAATGACATGTTTCAACTATAGTGGCAGCAACTCTTGCTCTGTGTAGTTTTGCCTTATATATCTTACTTATTTTCATACCCTAAAGTGGATAACTTTATCTCCTACATCTTCTTCCAGAGTTCTTATAAATAAAGAGGAAAAACCATTTTCCAGTGTCCAGGATGGTGATAGTGATGGCACTTCCCATACTTAGTCACTCCTCAATTTGCTTTAAGTGCAGAAGACTTGGGTTTCTGGCTGGCTTTAGAACACTTCTTGCCTTGGCTTTTCACTTGGATGTTAACTTTCCTCTGTTGATCATCATCACATATCTAGGGTTGTCCTTCTTCAGTTGTTCTTTGGCAGTTCTCATCATGCCAATCAACTCAGACAACAGCTTACCAAAATTTTTCATGTTTTAGTTCATGACAAATTGATTATATGTTTTTAGCAAAGATTGCATAATCACATCGATGACCAAGATCAAGAGAAACCCCAATCTAACTAGGTTCTTCATGTATCCAATCAACTTAAGTACATGGGTCACCACTGGGTCCCTCTTTTCCATATTGCACTTGAACAATGCCTTCAAGATATGATATCTCTCTTGTCTTGCTTGATCCTGAAACATGTTCTTGAGATGTGTTACCATATTGATTACTTCCATGTTTTGTGTTGTCTCTGTGACTCATAGTTAATTGAGCATAGCATTAGGAACTGAAAATCTATAAAATCTTCGGTGTGCTTCTTGTAAGCATCTCTTTTAGCCTTAGGCATAGTGGAAGCGGGTTCATCTAGCTCTATTGTCTCCATATAAAGATGGGTTTTGGGGTTCCTCAACTTTACATTTAGTAACAAGATATATCCAATTCCAACTAGATAAAAAAAATTAACCATGCAATTAAATCCTAAGGGATTTTTGGATAATCAAGCACAACAGTATGTAAATAGAGATAAAAATAGCCAAATAGTGGCATTGTCTAATAGTTGTCCCCAAGATAAAAGGTTCACTCCAAGAGCTTATTACATGGCTGAATATGGAAATGAAATCAAACTAAGGCCCATAGAGGGAAAGCTGGCCATCTCTCTTTCTATTCCTCAAAGGCAACCTCCTGGTCTTGGGTATCGGTCTCGTCTTCAGCTACCTCCTTCTCTGGGCAGTAAGAATACCTAAAAGGACAAGAAACATGAATGACATCATCAATTGTTGGTATGTACTACAAATGTTATTTGGGCGTAGTAAGAGAGATAGAGAGAGAGAAGGAAAGGTAAGATGCAAATGGTATAAAATTCAAATAAGAACAATTTGAGTGCAAATAGAGACATAACAAAGATGTTAAAAAAATATTTATGAGGCATTTTAGGGGTATTTCAAGTATCCAAAAAAAGTTTAACTTGCCGATAATAAATTTTGTAACAACACATGAATATGTAACAAGCAATATAATGTGAACAACCCAACTAGTAACATCTAACTATATGGATAGCGGTAGTTTCAGCACCACATACTACCAATTTAGGGAATACCCAGGGAGTATGTGCAACCATGACCTAATACCCCCGATTTAGAGACTATGCTCAAGGAATGTGTGCAACTAAGGCCAAACACCCCTGATTTAGGGACTAAGCCCAAGGCATATGTGCAACTGAGGCCTAATACCCCCTCATATGTTAAACTATACTAGGAAAGTGTCACGATTGCTTGCAAAATAGGGTATGGCAAGTAGTAATAGGTCATGGTCATTAATCCAATGTCAAGAGTATGCCATAAGGCATTTTAATGTAGAATATTTCCAATAATTAAGCATGGATCAGAGTTCAAGGGTATACAAAGTGATTAAATTTAACTTGTAGGATAATGTCAAAGGATTATATGATTTAAAGTAATTCACGGATCATGCCTCATTCCAAGAAGAAAATATAAAAGAAAAAGGTATCAAAAGAGGCGATTAATGCCCAAACACCTGAAGTGAGAAATACATACTTGCAAGATCACAATTTAACTCTAGGGGCTCACTTTGATTCACAAGATCACCTTGTCCTATAAATACATTATTTATGTCAGTTGCATTACACCGAATATGTGTCAAATCCTACTGTAGGTGTATGTGTTATGAACCCATAGTCAGACACAAGTAGACTCCTACGTTTACTAACTTTATCTCCAAGTGACATGATTAAAATAGTGGTCATTGACAATATAAGGTTTTCAACTTAGTCAATGCAAGGATGAGTTTTAAGGTAGATAAAACACCTAGATTATTATGTTGCAAGCAAAGCATTATGATAGTCACTTCGTGTAAATGAGAAGTGATAAGTCATATGTTAGGTTCAATGCTGAGGTTTGCAATTATATATACATGATCAATTGAGGTTCACTACATCGATCTAGTGGCTTGTTTTACAATATAAATTCATATTATTTAGGCAAATAATTAAGGGTTAATTAGATAGATTTGATGTGTAGGAAAAATTAGATCTAACCAAAATGAATATATTTGTATGTCTGGTCAAATGTAAGGAAATATGTGTGGACAATGGTTGTATAAATGAAAAGGAAACATGAACCATTGGGTTTCTTAATACCAATCATATCATGCCGACCCATAACAAATTGTGAGGTTTTATAAAAATACAAGGCAAAGTGAAGAGATGAAGAGAAGTGCACTACATCATACCTGTTATGATTCTTGAGCAAATTTTAAAAGGACTATTCCCTGAGGTCTTAAGAGTAGGATTCATCAAGGTGTTAGATATGGTTGTAGATCAATATCACCTTGCACTACTTCCAGTCGTAGGGAGGAAGGATGGTTGGAGTTGGTTTTTGAGATGAAGGTGGGAGGATTGTGCTATTACTACTTGCAATCTCATGGTGGTGCCGATTTGTATCAGCCTACCGACACAGACACCAAGGAGGAAGAAGGAGTCATTGTTAGAACTCTGCAACTATTGTTGCATGGGGAAGAAGGATGATGAAGGGCGTCAGTGGTTGGTACAACACCTGATCTCATCACTTGTAGGGTGGTGGTGGTGATGTTTTCAAGTAGTTGGCTTCTTTCCACACAGATTATGGCGACAACACTTGCTACTCTCTACGACAGGTGAGTGTCATCGGGGAGCAGAACGTGTAGGGCACTGGGAGGTGTTGCACCTGTTGTGTGCCTCCCGTAGGTGGTGGCGGTGCTGTGATGCCGTAACAGAGATAAAGGGGAAGGGAGGCATCTCCAGGGATGTAAGCGTTGAGCATACGAAGAAGGTGTCGACACTTAGCGTTGTCCGTTGGGCATCGTCCAGAACGAGATGGGGGGCACAACATCTAGGATTTTTGGGAGTGATGGTTGTCAGGAGAAGGTGGGAGGAAAGGGAAGAAATAAAGGAAGGGGAGGTGGAAGAAGAAGAGCATACGGAGGGAGACAAGGGGGCAGAAGAGGGAAGAGGAGATGGAGGGAGAGAAGGGGGTGGAAGAGGGAAGGTACAATGACTGGGGTAGCCCGCGCTGCGTCACATTCCACGAGTGTGGAAACGCACGCGTGTGCTAAGGCCAAGGAATAACACATTGTTGAATTGGAAAAGGAAAGAGCAATTAAATGTAATTAATATGAAGTTAAGAGGAAAGTTTAGGAAATTATTTGGGTGGTCAAACGGAGTCAGAAAGACATGAAAATTTAGACAGGGGCAAACTACATCTAGAAGTATCCAAATACAATTTTTTTGAATAAATTAGATCAGTAATTAGATTCGGCTTTAATTAAGAATTTTATGACCGGAAAAGGGTATAACATCCTACAAGACCTCTAATAGGATACTAAAAGCTTATGTTTAATGTGAATTACTCTAGAAAATTGTTTTGAGTAATTTTTTTAATTAACCATATTAATTATTGTGAATGTATTTAATTTTTTTCAACAACTAACAAATTTAAATGTACTTGTATAAAAAAATGTATATGTGTAAATATTAGAATTACCTAAAATTTGGTATGTTACAACACTCCCCACTAAAGGAGATTTCATCCTCAAAGTCAGGTCAATCAAACAAAGTGGGGTAATTGCTCATCATCTCGTCTTTGAGTTCCCAAGTAGCTTCCTCTAGACCATGATACTTCCACATGATTTTGAGTAACTCAATATCTTTATTCTTCAACTTCTTGGTATTATAGTCCAAGATCTTTACAAGATACTCATCATAATAAATCATCTCTAATTTCCAAGGGCTTCAGAGATAGGATGTGAGTTGGATCCTTGACATATTTCTTTAGAAGAGATACATGGAATACATCATGAATCTTACAGTAAGATGGGGGTAAAGCTAAGAGGTAAGCACATTCCCCAATCCTACTCAGAATCTCAAAGGGTCCAATGTAACGAGGACTCAACATGCCCTTAACTTTCGATCTTGCAATAGACTTAATAGGCTTCACTTTCAAGAAGACATGATCTCCCACCATTTTTTTAATCAGATCTCTTCTTGTGAGCATATATCTTTTGTCTATCTTGTGTTGCCTTCATCCTCTTCTTGATAAGGTCTACTTTATCCACATATAACTATAATTCCTCAGATTTCATCAGGGATCATTCTCCTACATCGTCCCAATGTAAAGGAGATCTGCATGGCCTACCGTAGAGGGCTTCATATGGAGGCGTACTAATACTAGATTGATAGCTGTTATTGCAGGAAAACTCTACAAGTGGCAGAAACTTATCCCATGAACTACCCCAGTACATTGCATAGGACCGAAGTAAATCTTCTAGAATTTGTACTATGCATTTAGACTGTCCATCGGTTTGTGGGTGATAAGAAGTACTAAAGTGTAGATTTGTTCCCAGTTCATGTTGGATCTGCTTCCACAATCTGGATGTAAACTTGGGATCCCTGTCAGAAACGATCACTTTAGGAGTGCAATGTATCCTCACAATCCACTTCACATATAATCAGCCATTTCAGATACTTTATAGGTGGTCTTGAAGGGTAGGAAGTAGGAGTATTTTGTCAAGTGATCAACGATGACCCAAATAGCGTCAAATCCGCTCTTTGTCTTAGAAAACATGTGACAAAGTCCATTGTAATCTCATCCCACTTCCAATTTGGAATCTAAAGTGGATGCAACAAACCACCTATCCTTTGATGCTCAATCTTGATCTATTGGCATGTTAGACAACAAGATACAAACTCAGCTATATCATTCTTCATATTTCTCCACCAGAACATCCTTTGTATATCTTTATACGTCTTTGTAGTTCTAGGGTGAATAATGTATTTGGAACCATGTGCTTCTCATAGAATCTTCACTCTCAACCCATCAACATCAGGAATATAAAGTCATTGACAGAATGGCATTGCACCATCAACACCAATTTGTAGCTATTATGAGGTTTCTCAAGCAACTTCTTCATCTCATCATGTTCAGGACTAGCTTTCTGGGCAGCAATGATTTCAGAAACCCAAATGGGTGTAATAGTCAAGCTAGCAAGTTGCACTTGTAATTTGGATATGTCAGATTCAGAAGGTGTCTTAGACTCAAGTACTTGTGGCCTCCAATGTGATAATTCTTAAGATTCTTCCACTCATAAGATAGAGCAGCAACACAAGTAAGATCTTTCTTTCTGCTCAATGCATTAGCTACCACATTGGCCTTCCCTGGGTGATAAGAGATAGTGAAATCATAATCCTTTAGGTATTCCACCCGATGAGCTGACGAAGGTTCCAGTCCTTTGAGTCAACAAATACTTCAGACTTTTATGATCATTGAACACTTCAAACTTTACACGTATAAGTAATGCCTCCAAATCGTTAAGGCATAAACTATGGCAGCTAATTCCAAGTCATGCGTAGGATAATTTTCTTCATTTGATTTTAGTTGTCATGAAGCATACACAATGAATATTCCTTCTTGCATCAAAACACAACACAATCTATGTCTAGATGCGTCAATATATATTACATAGTCTTTACCTTCAACAGGTAAGGCTAGAATAGGCACAGAAGTAAGACTTTTCTTGAGTTCTTGATTTTTTTCACATGTTGATGACCAGATGAATTTCACATCCTTTTGGGTTATACTTGTGAGTGGGAGAGATAATTTTAAATTTTTTTGGATAAATCTTTGGTAACACCTGACTAAACCCAGAAAACTACATATTTCTAAGGGAGTTTTAGGCACCTTCCAATTAAGATCAACTTTGACTTTTTCTGGATTGACAGAGATATGTCCTACTGAGATAACATGGCCTAGGAACATCAACTCAGACAACCAAAACTCACAATTTGAGTATTTTGGATATAGTTGGTTGTCCCTCAATCTCTCGAGTACCAGGAAAAGGTGATACTTATGTTATTCTATAGATTCAAAATAAATCAACAAATCATCAATAAAGACTACAACAAAGGAGTCTAGAAACAACTTAAAGATTTGGTTTATTACATCCATGAAATCTGGTGGAGCATTAGTAAACCCAAATGGCATGACTAAGTACTCGCAGTGCCCACAACTAGTTCAAAAAGCTATTTTAGAAATGTCTTAACCTTTTACTCTCACTGGTGATAAACTCTCCGAAGGTCAATTTTTGAGAAAATCATTGTTGACATCAATTGATCAAAAAGATCATCAATGTGAGGAAGAGGGTAACGGTTTTTGATAGTGACTTGATTCACCATTTGATAATCAATGCACATTCTCATGGATTCATCTTTCTTCTTTACATACAAAACAAGAGACCCCCAAGGTGAAACACTAGGTTGCATCAAACTGATATCTAGGAGTTCTTGAAGTTGTTTCTTTAGTTCTTCCAGTTTAGCTGGACCCATCTGGTATGGTGCCTTAGATATGGGGGTGGTACCCGAAAGAAGGTTGATAGAGAATTCCACTTCCCGATTTGGAGGAAGTCCAAGTAAATCATCAGGAAAAACATTAGGGAATTCTTGAACAATATCAATCTCCTCCAACTTCTTCGATTGACTCTCTGATGCAACCATAGCTGCAAGGAATGATCTACATCCAGAACCTACTAGTTTTTATGCCTAGTTGCAGAGATAATGATCTTCTTGTCATTGCGTTTACGCCCCTTAATGGTCAAGCGTTCTCCATCAGGGTGAGTTATGATCACCTTTTTGTCTTCACAATAAAGGATTGCCTTGTGCTTATTTAGCCAATCCATACCGAGGATAATATCAAAATCTATCATATTCAAGGTTATGAAATATACATCGAACTTCTTTCCTAATAAGGAAATGGGTATATTGGGAACCTTCAGTTTTGTGGTTTTGATCCTACTACTAGGTGTATGCACATCCAGAATAAAACCCATTCCTGACGTAGACAGTTTTAAGGATTTGGCTGGTGCTACCGAGATAAATGTATTTGATGAACCAAAATAAAAAAAGGTTTTAATGGGTTGATCAAAGAAGTAAGAGATACCTTCAATCACTTCATTGCTTGTCTCGTCTTCCTCAGTAGTAATAGAAAAACTCCTCTAGTTTGAGGTTCAAGTGGTTTCTTCTGGTTTGAGGCTGCACCAGCATTGTTCTACTTCTGCAGAGGAGGCATCTATGATCTCTTTTCCTACAACTGAGAGTAGTTGGGCCTGATGTTCCCATGTTGGTTGCAGTTATGATAGGACAAAGATGAGGTGGTTTCATATGGGCACCTCCCACTATGAATATTTCTACACCTGGGGCACCTCTTTCTCCTGTAGTCCATGCTAGGTTTCTTCCTCTTGAGGTCGTTCTTCTGAGGAGGTCATAAAAATTCCTAGCTTGGTTCTTTGAATAGGCCTCAGCAATAAGGGCTTTATCTACTATTTATTGGAAGGTTAGGGGCATCAAGTGTGCTAAACGTTGACCCACACTATAGTTCAGGTCATCTAGGAATAAGTCCACACATCTTTCTTCATCCAAGCCCTTCACATAATGCTCGAGTAAGAGAAACTTTTGCACAAACTCGCCAAAAAATAGAGAACACTGGCACAAGTTGTAGAACTGAGTTCTTTTCTTATTTAATGCAGTGGTAGAAATATATTTTTCCTAGAAAATTGTCAGAAAATCATCCCATGATAAAGCAGGAGAATCAACAGAACGAGAGCGTACTACTCCTTCCCACCAAACTCAAGTTGCTCCTTCCAGAACATAGCTTGCAAAATGGACTTCCAGATTATCTAGGCAACCTAGACCATCAAAGGTCCTTTCAATAGAACAAATCCAGTCATCACCCATGCTAGATTCATTTTCTCCAGTGAAAGAGTCAAGTTTCATCTTAAGGAAGTCTACAATTGAAATCTCTCGAGCTTGACATGTCACACCATTAGAAAGCTTGTGTAATTGACCAAGAGAGATATTATCATCATTGCCAGTCTCTACTTGAGGTATAGATGGTTGTGGGGGTGGTTGAACCATAGTAGGAACCACCAGAGGATGTGGCATGAATTGATGCATCATAGGCTACAGCGGGTACACCATATGTGATTGTGGAACATGATAGATTGTTGGTTGTGGTCCATATATAGACTAATTCAAGTTAATAGAGCCAATCAAAATATACCCTGCTTGCACAGGTTTCTCCCTAGAAGGTGTCTCGAATAGATTAGTACCAAAAAGGCAGGTTGTAGGAGGAGTTTGATGGAGATTTTCATTCCCAAGAGTAGAATCTTCTCCAAAAAGGTCAAAGTTAATGAAATGCTTGAAAGGAAAAGATAAAACTATAAGGCATAGGGTATAGCTAATATATGGCATTATAACCTAGAGATGGTCAGATAGCCGACCATTTTTGGTTCTGATACCATACCTGTAAAGACGGGGTTTGGGGTTCCCCGACTTTACATTTAGTAACAAAATATATCCAATCCCAACTAGATAAAAAAATTTAACCATGAAATTAAATCCTAAAGGATTTTTGGATAATCAATCACATCGGTATGTAAACATAGATAAAAATAGCCAAACAGTGGCAATGTCTAACAATTGTCCCCAAGATAAAAGGTTCACTCCAAGAGCTTATTACATGGCTAAATATGGAAATGAAATCAAACTAAGGCCCACAGAGGGCAACCTGGCCATCTCTCTTTCTATTCCTTAAAGGCAACCTCCTAGTCCTGGGTATCAATCTCGTCCTCAACTACCTCCTACTTTGGGTAGAAAGAATACCCAAAAAGGACAAGAAACATGAAAAACATCAACAATTGCTGGTATGTACTACAAATGTTATTTGGACGTAGTAAGAGAGAGAGAGAGAGAAGGAAAGGTACGATGCAAATGGTAGAAAATTCAAATAAGAACAATTTGAGTGCAAATAGAGACATAATAAATATGTTAAAAAATATATATTTATGGAGGCATTTCAAGGGTATTTCAAGTAGCCAAAAAAGTTTAAATTTCCAATAATAAATTTTGTAACAACACATAAATATGTAACAATCAATATAATGTGAACAACCCAACTAGTAACATCTATCTATATGGACAGCGGTAGCTGTGACACCACAAACTACCAATTTAGGGACTAATACCCAGGGAGTATGTGCAACCATGGCCTAATACTCTTGATTTAGAGACTATTCTCAAGGAATGATTGCAACTAAGGCCAAACACCCCTGATTTAGGAACTAAGCCCAAGGGATATGTGCAACTAAGGCCTAATACCCCCTCATATGTTAAACTATACTAGGCAAGTGTCACGATTGCTTGGAAAATAGGGTATGGAAAGTAATAATAGGTCTTGGTCATTAATCCAATGTCAAGAGTATGCCATTATACATTTAAATGTAGAATATTTCCAATAATTAAGAATGGATCAGAGTTCAAGGGTATACAAAGTGATTAAATTGAACTTGTAGGATAATGTCAAAGGATTATATGATTTAAAATAATTAAAATACCATGCCTCATTCTAAGAAGAAAATACAAAAGAAAAAGGTATTAAAAGAGGCGATTAATGCCCAAACACCTCAAGTGAGAAATGCATACCTGCAAGATCACAATTTAACTCTAGGGCCCACTTTGATTCACAAGATCACCTTGTCCTAGAAATACATTATTTATGTTAGTTGCATTACACCAAATATGTGTCAAATCCTACTGTACGTGTATGTATTATAAACCCATAGTCAGACACAAGTAGACTCCTACATTTACTAACTTAATATCCTAGTGACATGATTAAAATAGTGGTCATTGACAATATAAGGTTTCCAACTTAGTCAACACAAGGATGAGTTTTAAGGTAGATAAAACACCTAGATTATAATGTTGCAAACAAAGCATTATGATAGTCACTTTGTGTAAACGAGAAGTGAACTTTGTGTAAACGAGAAGTGATAAGTCATATCTTAGGTGTAATGACGAGGTTTGCAATTATATATACATGATCAATTGAGGTTCACTACATCAATCTAGTGATTGTTTTACAATATATATATTCATATTATTTAGGAAAATAACTAAGGGTTAATTAGATAGATTTGATGCGTAGGAAAAACTAGACCTAACCAAAATGATTATATTTGTATGTCTGGCCAAATGTAAGGAAATATGTGTGCACAATGGTTGTATAAATGAAAAGGAAACATGAACTATTGGGTTTCTTAATACCAATCATATCACGACCCATAACAAATTGCAAAGTTTTGTTAAAATACAAGGTAAAGTGAAGAGACTTCAACCTCATTACTAGATCTAAAGATAGACAAAACCTCTCCTCAACCTCATCAACCCTATCACCAGCAGACAAAAGCCTCATACACCTCCTCACTGAACATAAAATGATTGACATTCCTCCCTCTAATGCAGGCTTTACGTGGTCTAGAAATAATACTAGAGCCAGATTGGATCACTTCATCTGCTCCTCCTCATGGAAGAACATTTCCCTCTAGCATCTGTCCATATTGCCCATCGGCCCATCTCGGGCCACTTCCCCATTATCATTGACACCCATAGAAAAGTCTAAGGAAAAAAATCCTTTTGATTCGAAAACTACTGGCTCACATATCCCAACTTTGTTAAACACTGTGAGAACAACTTGAACCTGGTTGATAACAGAACTAGGAAGTTGGGATATCACATACACAGAAACACCAAACTCATTAAACAAAATATCTTAGATTGGAAATGTAGACAACCCCAAAACCTAGCCAATACTCTAAAAGATCTTGAGCAACAACATCTCTTTGTAGATAGTGATCCCACAGCCGATCCAACTCTTATTCTCACTATCAAGTTAGAGATTGACCATATTAAAAATTGTTTGGACATCAAGTGTAGATAGAGAGCCAAAGTTACTGGGGCAGCGGAAGGTGACAAAAACACAAAATTCTTCCATAAAGTTTGCAACAATAACCATAGGAGAAATGTCATAGCATACTTAAATATACAAGGTGTCATCGCCACAAACAAATATATGATCATTTCTCACAATGTTGAATATTTTAGGAAGATTTTTAGCACCAACCACAGTCCATTTTCTTGAATTCCATAAACTGGCATATGCTTTGCCCGCTTAAGATTGAATCTCCTTCAAACTTAACAAAACTGTCATGTTCTGAAGAACTTGATTCTGCAATCAAGTCCCTTGGGAAAAATAAATCTCCAGGGCTGGGTGGGCTTAATGCGGAATTCTACCTGGCAAACTGGAACCATTACAAGAAAGATTTCTTGGTTTTTCTTCAAGAAATCCACAAGTACAACAATGCTCACAACATCCTCAAACATCTAAATAAGACCTTCATTGCACTTATCAAAAAAATAGAACAACCTAAGCTTATCTCGCAATTTCGATCCATCAGCCTTATTAATACATCATACAAAATTATTGCAAAAACACTGGCTAACAGATTGAAGCCCTACATAAACAACATCATACCACTCAATCAGAATGCCTTTCGAAAGGATCCAAGACGCCTACCTTATGGTTAATGAAATGGTTCATCTGTGCCACATCAATAAAATCCCTCTGATTGCTATCAAGCTTGATTTTGAAAAGGCTGTTGACTACATGAACTGGGAATGTCTCATTAAAACCCTTGTAGGTTATGGATTCCCAGATTCCTGGATAGACTGGATACATGCTTGCATTTCCACTAACCATTTTTCCACAATCATCAATGGCTCACATTTTGGATATTTTGAAAACACAAATAGGCTCAGGCAAGGTGACCCTCTTTCTCCATACATGTTCATAATTTTGACCTCGATCCTCACAAAGAAGATCAAACTTGGAATTGCCCAAGGTCTCATTACTTCCCCCACCGAATGCCAGGAGAACATCATCCAGTTCGCGGACGATACCATCAACCTGGTTTCACCTAAGGATGACACCATCATTAATACCATCAGAATCATTGGAATCTTCTCATACATCTCAGGACTGAAACTTAACCTCCAAAAGTCTTCTATATTTGGTGTACACACTGATCATCACATCATCAACAGATACAAAATACTCCTCAAATGCAAGCATGAAGAGTTCCCGATTAACTATCTTGGCATACCCATTACCCCACTAAACATTACTCATTCGATATGGGTCCCCATCATTGACAAGATCAACACAAAACTGAACTCATGGACAAATAACTTCCTCAACCTTGCTGGTCGCCTCACACTACTAAATAGCATCATCACTCCCATCACAACACACTACCTCAGCTGCATTCCCTTACCAACCAAAACAAAATAATATTATTGACAAAACCAGAAGAAATTTCCTTTGGAATAACCACAATCCTCTATATTGTAAAGGAAAACATACCCACCTTGTAAATTTGAACACCATCACAGCTCCTACTGGATATGGAGGATGGGGTATCATCGACTTAGAAACTCATGCTTTTTGCCTAGTGGTTAAAATCATCAACATCCTGGAAAACAACAAAAACAAGATATGGAAAAATTTGATCCAACAAAAATATTACAAGAAAACCCCACCATGGAAAAAAACCACTAAAAGCAAAACCTCACCTCTCTAGAAATACATCATCAGACACATCTTCTGATAGGAAATATCATTCATACCCCTCCACACGCTCACTGCAACATAAATTTTTTGAAAGACCCCTGGTTCCATCACAATACCATCAAAACATGCACCCACAATGTTCTATCCCCAAAAAATTATCTTATATCACTACGACCAAAGCCCTCAACCTCCTAACCAGCAACAAAACAAATGCACTCAAACGAGTTCTTCTCACATACCTAGACAGTTTGGATATTAACAACATCATCTATGAGTTGGAATACAACACAACAAATAAGATCTCTTGGAGATGGGGTGCGGAATACACCCCCAGGGTAGCATACACATTTCTCACCTACAGAGGCATCACCCCAAATTACTCCATCATATGGAAATACAAATGGTCTCAGAAACACAAAATATTTTTCTAGCTCCTACAAAACAACAAACTTCTCACCGACCAAAACATTATCAAGAGAGGATTCGTTGGGCCTACCAGATGCTATCTCTGCCTAGCAGAATCGGAAACAACAAAACATATCTTCAACAAATGCTTTTTTTTTCTAAATTCGTCATCAAAAACTATATTGACATGAGAACTGATAATCAAAACTTTCTCTCTATACCTTTTAATATCAAACATCTACATAGAGTAGCACATTTCTACCTAGAAGACATCATAATCACCATTTTATGGCATATTTGGATAGAAAGAAACTACATAAAATTCAATAACTCCAAAAATCCTTTACAAATCATCTTCTTAAAAATATCATCAGATCTTACTATCCAACATACTTGCTGGACAGGCGTTGACATCATCAAGGATGACTCCAGCATATTTGGATAACACAGCTGTAGGCGACGTCTTCTACACTTTGGAGGAGATCTTGGAGGATCAGATTTCTGACCGTATGCCTTGACAGACCCAACAGATCTAGTTTTCGCTCTTGAATTCCATCATTTAGAGGCATGTTATAGGATCCTCATTTTCTATTTGTACTAAACAATAAAAAGTGCTAGCCTAAGTGTATCTGTAAGTTTTTTTAGAAATGCATGACCTTTTACTAAAAAAAAAATACCTGTTATGATCCTTGAGCAAATTTTGAAAGGATTATTGCCCCGAGGTCTTGAGAGCCGAATTTGTCGAGGTGTTAGATATGGTTGCAGATCAGAAACACCTTGCATTACTTCCAGTCGTAGGGAGGAAGGATGGTTGTTGAGATGAAGGTGGGAGGATCGTTCTATTACTGCTTGCAATCTCGTGGTGGTGCCGATCTGTATCAGTCTGTCAACGCAGGCACCAAGGAGGAAGAAGGAGTCGTTGTTAGAACTCTGCAACTACTTTTGCGTGGGGAAGAAGGATGAGGAAGGGCGTTAGTTGTTGGTATAGCACCTGATCTCGTCACTTGTAGGGTGGTGGCGGTGATGTTTTGAAGTAGTTGGCTGCTTGCCACTCAGATTACGGCTACAACACTTGCTACTCTCTACGGCAGGTGAGTGTCGTCAGGGAGCAGAACGTGCACGGTACTGGGAGGTGTTGCACATGTTGTGTGCCACCCGCAGGTGCTAGCGGTGCTGTGATGCGGCAACAGAGATAAAGGGGAAAGGAGGCGTCGCCAGGGGATGTAAGCATTGAGCATACGAAAAGGTGTCGGCACCCAGCATTGTCCATTGGACATCGTCCCGAAGGAGATGGGGGCGCAGCGTCTAGGCATTTTGAGAGCGATGGTTGTCAGGAGAAGGTGGGCGGAAAGGGAAGAAATAAAGGAAGGGGATGCGGAAGAAGAAGAGGAGACGGAGGGAGAGAAGGGGGTGGAAGAGGGAAGGCGCAACGGCTGGGGTAGCCGGCACTGCGTCACATTCCACGAGTGTGGAAACGCACGCGTGTGTTAGTGGAAGGCCGTGGAAGGCCAGGGAATAACGCAACTTTGAATTGGAAAAGGAAAGGGCAATTAAATGTAATTAATATGAAGTTAAGAGGAGAGTTTAGGGAATTATTTGGGTGGTCAAACAGAGTTGGAAAGACATGAAAATTTAGACAGGGGTAGATTAGATCCAGAAGTATCCAAATAAAATTGTATATTTTTTTGAATAAATTAGATCAATAATTATTTTCAGCTTTAATTAAGCATTTTATGACTAAAAAAGGTATATCAGCCTACCACACCTCTAATAAGATACCAAAATCTGATGTTTAATGTGAATTACTCTAGAAAATTATTTTGAGTAATTTTGTAAATTAACCATGTTAATTATTGCAAATGTATTTAAATTTTCTCAACAACTAACAAATTTAATGTATATGTGTAAATATTACAATTATCTGAAATTCGGTCTGTTATATAGAGAGGTAGAGTCTGACAAATCCAACCGCTCCCAATAGCGCCGAGAGGTAGTCGTGCTGAGGCCCGCTGTAGACGGGGTCTTACTCGAGAGATAGGCTTAGGAACCCGGGCATGCTTCTAAGTCATGTACAGTGAGATTGTAGCTTGCTGTGATTCTTTCATATCTTGTGGTACACTTCATGCGTGTTCAGTACATAATAAGATAAATGAGAGGTTAAACAAGTGTGTGCAGTTATTCAATTATCCTTTGTATGTTTCTGAATCATTAGTTCTCTTTATGATCAATCAAGCATGTTCATATATATAACTTCTCTACTAATCAGCTCCCGTCCCGTCCGCTCCCGTCCGCTCTAGGCGACTCACAGGGCGACTAGGGCAAAGGCCTCGCGGCTCGGGGGAGGGGGCTTGGGCGGCTTTGGCGGCAGCCAGCGCCACCCCGCTCCCCCCGGGCCCTTGTCTTCTCATCGGGGTCGCGTGGATCGCAAGTTAGGAGTGCTGTAAAGATCGGCACTCCTCCCATCTCGAGCGGCGCCGACATCCGATCCCTAGGGTCTGATTTCCGACGGCGTTCACGGCGGGTGGAGGGATTGCGGTGCAGAGATAGCTCTTGCATCGTACGTCGACGGATCCTTTTCAGCATCTCCTCCTGTCTTGTTCCTCGCGGCTCTGGCTCCCCATCCCCTTTTCACCTTAGCCGTCTGGCTAGTTTCCTTGTTTTTGTTGGCGTAGTGTGTACTGGCAGCTTCTCTGCCTGTTCTAACCGCTACTGGTTAGCGTTTGTTTGCTCGCTGCTTGTCAGCGTTTGTTTTGCTTGTGTCTCCATGTTTTTGTGGCTTGTTTTGTTACTTGGTTATATGGCTTCCTTTGAGATGATGAAGGAATTCTTCGTGGAAAGCTGCTTAAGACAGCATCAAGGAAGAAGAATCAATACGGAAGCATTCTACTCTCGTTCCGATATGAGTTGCAGTGATGTTAACTTGATCTTTGTTTGCTCTTGCTGTATTTTTGACTCAAATTGTAGATTTCGTATGGCTTATAAGTAATGAATCGATCCATTTGCCCTAAAAAAAGCATGTTCATATATTAATTCACTCTTGTAGATGTCTAGAGTATTGTGTCATATTTATGATTGTGAATGATTGGACTTTTTAAAGCTTACTGCTTTTATAATTGATATCAGTTGCTCGACAATATATCTGTAATTATATAAGTACTTTAAACTGTGTCTTTGAAGTACTCATTCACTGAGCGAGTAGGCTCACCCGTCTACTCATAATTTTTTGGGAAACCAAGTGGACTTGAAGAAGGTCAAAGCATTAGAGTAGATCTACCACATGAGTTAAGTTTGAGATTAGTTAAGTTCAGTCGGTCTCTGTCACTCTAGGTCCTTGTATAGAGTTGAGAGAGAATTGTAAATGATAATGTGCAACTTTGTTTCTTTAATAACACAATATATATCTGGTTATCATGTTGTATGCACATGAAAGTGTGAGAAAAAGAATGAATGTATGGATGTCTATCATAAATGTTGAGATCATGTTAGAGTAATCAAGGTTTAATTCTCTTGTAAAGTTTGTTTATGTGATTGGATGTAAGAAAATAAAGAGTTTAAAATGAAATAAAGAAAAAGAAGAAAAAGTATGCGAGTGAACTTTGTATTAAGTATAATCCTCAAACTTATGCCTTAATCTCATGATTAGTGGTAATCGTGGGATGCGGGTGTGACATACATGGATACCATCAAATGGTAGTCACAATTAGCTCTCAAAGTGATATTTGTGATTATGGTTCTTAGACCTAAAGTCACTACACTCATCACATATTGTTCAATGAACTATGACACCATCCAATGTGAACTTGACCAAGGGTAGCCATAAAGGAGGTGTTCAAGTACATTGTGACATATGTGGATTGACTGTGACTGATGTAGATGTGATTTGTCACTCCTATAAGATTTGATATTAAGGCCACTTAACAAGAGAGAGTGAGAAGCATATGGAAATACTCATGTGACTCAATGTGTGAAATGTGAACTCACATGCATCTCATATAGTCTGCTCTAGTTCAAGTAATATGGATTGCATACTAAGAGGATGATGACTCCACATCTCAAGTTCTATTTGAATATCAGAGACAAAGGAACTATAAGATCAGTATAAAACTAATCATGGATGTAGGGTGAAGTTGTTTTTCAACTTTCAAATTACTTGGGTAGTAATGATGTGTTGGTAGAGACCGCTCGTTGCTTGTGATGTTATAATATAGTTATAGACATTCACTTCCAATATAATTTGGGACCTACAAGGTCACACACATAGGATGCACATAGGATAGGAGATTACTCATATATATGGTTTAATCTGGTTAGCAAAGTGATTTGGTATTCAACTTAAACAACATTGGTTGTCAGTTGGCTGACTGGAGTGTCCAGTCGATCGACTACAAACGCCATTCGACCAACAAGAGTGTCTAGTCAATCAACTTGAAAGTCATGTCGACTAACTGGATGATTAGTAGGATTGTATCAAAGATTGATGTTGATATCATGATGTGAATTAATCATTATATTAAAAGCAAGTACTTTTGTAAATAGGAAAATAGCTAATCAACCAACTGGGAGTCCAATCAGCCGACTGGTGATTCACAACAGTTGAACATTTATGAAATCCATCCCATCGTATCTTGGGGTTTGTGGAAACCCTAGCCCATCCACTCCTATATAAAGGCGGGGTGGGCCACACTCTCAACACTCTTGTACGACAACACTCCACATTTATATGTTGTGGTAACATGAGAGCCAGAGGTATCTTACCGTAAAAGAAAGAGATACCAAAAGAGGAGAAAATTCAATGCTAGCATGTCTACAACACGAAGTGACAATTCCTTCCTGTCAGTTCTACAAGAAAATCTTAGAGTTCTGAATGGACCACCTGTGAGTCATGGACACCATCGCCATCACACTAGGACAATGATGTCCCCCATTGTATGTGGTGCTACACCAGGGGGCCACCACTGATGACCATTCACGTGTTGCGTGAGATAGAAGCACAACTATGTATCAATTGTCATTGGACTTGCTCTAAGACCAGATTTATGCCGTGAAACCCTCTTTCCCATTTAATAGTGGTTGATGCGATCCACTGGTTATGGTGAATATGGCAAGAAATTTTTTGTTTCCTCTACCATATCTGTCATCATATTTCCCTACAGTGGTATCAAAAACACATCAATTTACTGTGTTTTGAGATTTAATTGATATGATTGGTTTTGATTTATCATTTATTTTTACATGTGATGTGAATATTGAAATGATTAATGTGCATATCTAATTAAAATCACATACACAAGGGAATGTATTGTAGATCCTATATATATGATATGATATTTATATTTCATTCATAAGTGTCACCCTAAAATCATTTTATGGTGGATGTATTTATGGTTATGGCCAATACCCATTGGATGTGTATGCTTGGTTGAATGGTTTAATTCAAGTCCATAAAATTCAGTTTGCATACCCAACCTCTCTCTCTCTTTCTCAATATGTAAGTTAATTCTTTCCTCCCTATACTCCCCTCGAATGTAACTCGAGGTTTCACCTTTAATAATGTAATAAATAAATAAGATTAGCTTTAATTTATGTATCGACAAAAGAGAAAATGTTCTTCACCAAGTTTGTCAACCGACCAGGAAGTCAAGTCAATCGACTGGACGACTAATGTGGCAACATACCAGAGGAGCCAATCAATTGATTGGATGAGTCTAGACAACCGCTTGATCTAGAATGCAGTTTACTGACTGACGGAGACCAATCAATTGATAGGAAGACAAATCGATCAACTAGAAGAGTCCAATCAACTGACCCACTTGTTTCCAACACAACAATTTTTGTTTATAGGTTGTACCATGTGATGCTTAATCTAAGGTGGATAGAAATTCTTTATGGATCCAAAGAATTTCGTTCGGATCCACTACAACCATCTCATGTATGTTTGTGATTGTATGTTTTTTTGTGTGGATATAGTATGTAGATGATACACATTTTAAGTGTGTGGTGATTGGATATGTATATGTATTTAAATATAAAATCCTTTAATAAATATTAAGTCTAAGATAGTTTCCATAAGCAAAACACATCAAAAGCTTGATCAACCAAACGTGGACATGCCCTTGCATGGTGCATTGTCTATCTTGTGGAAGTGTTATGGTAGTAATGTGGATATGTCTTAACATGGTGCATTTTATATTGTGTTGTCTTTTGGGTCAAACTTAACTAGATGAACTTAATGAGATTATGTGTCTATAAGCATATCGATGGAATATGATAAGGAGTTGTGCATATAATTTATCCAAGAATTGCATGATATGGAATTGGTAAATGTTTCCTACATTAATAATTTGTTGTGAGATGCAGCATTGGCTGGGTAATAAGTTAATTATTTTAGATATTGGCTCACTGGAAGATTATTTGCTTCAATCTTCTGAATTAATAATTGAGGGCTATCAATTTAATCAAAATAGTGGGAGCGAGAGTTAATATTGTCAAACTTTTCAAATTAAATCAAATAAAATGTTTTGACAAAAAAATCAATTGTAGAAACAAATGGTAAACACCAACATGTTTTCATTGCTATTGTTCTTGAGAAGGACAAATTGAACAAGAATAACTTCCATGATCTATTCAATACATTTGGAATCATACTTACTTAGGAGTACAACCTCTATGTCTTGGAGCATAACAGACCGAATTTCATATTTAACCTCTCATTTATCTTATTATGCACTGAACCCACATGAAGTGTACCACAACATGTGAAAGAATCGCAACAAGCTACAATCTCACTGTACTAGGCTTAGAAGCATGGCCAGGTTCCTAATCCTATCTCTCGACTAATACCCCATCTACAGAGGGCCTCATCACGTCTACCTCTCAGTGCTATTGGGAGCGGCTGGATATGTCAGACTCCACCTCTCAACTTGGGTACTCAGGCAGTGAGTCAAAGCCCTCAGGCTTACTATGCATTAGTGGACCTACTGACCACTGGTCACTACAACTTGTAACACAGGTACCACTGGCAATCTCGGTTGGTGTTGGGTACCACACTACTGTATGGAGTCTTCCCTACTAGTCAAGACCCCTGCACCCTATTGGTGCACTCCAACTTACCTCGATCTAGACTACCTCCAATCGGGAAACCGTTTCCTCCCCACAGCATAGGCCTCATCCTGTGAGGATTCTACAGTGTTCAGGGCATCTAAATGTCTAATTCACTGTTTACATTCACAATTCAATCATCACATCAACATATCTTAGTTTAGCTCTATAAACCATTCATTTCATAGACCATCTGATAACAATTACCATAATTGAACTGTTAAGCATTGCCACATCTCATACTGAGAACATGGCAATCACAATACTTGATTCATTTAACACCCTATCCTTAGGGTTTCATTTACCACATTCACTTATTTCATGGCTCTCATAAAGATTTAATGTGTCATAAACAATCACTAAATAAAGACTGCTTTCAAGAAATCATATACAATCAATATATGCATGAAACCCTAGAACAGAGCTAAATTTGGGTTTTCATGTCATTCACTAAGATATCATGCATCAAAAATAACATTGAATAAATAAATTCTATGATGTCAAGATAGACACTTCAAATGGATTTCACAATATCTATTCACAAATTTCCAGCTTTCCACTCATCTAGGGTTTCAACCCTCTCTACTGAGATATGAAGAAAACACTATTCACATCACATGAAATCCAAGATAGTATTTGACATGTATGTACTATGCATTCAGATAAACAATCATTCATAATCATTGAGATTCAAATAGATAAATTTTTGTATTTAATTTTACAGCAATTTCAATCATAGCTGAAAATCCTAAATTTTAGTTTACTCTTATAACCTCAGTAAATACTTAGGGATTTCTCATTAAGATGGATTGTATCCATTTCTTATATGATTTTATCATCTGAAATTCATCAAAATAGAAGAAGACATCCATTTCATATCATTTCACAAAAAGTAGATCAAAGGAGAATTTAGAGTTTGTTTGTCGCATACTAATCAATTGAAGATTATTGATGAGTTAACTACTTTTCGAGCAATCTACTATTTAAAGGAAGTTCCCACTCACCCTAAGGTGTGAAAACACCTTAACTCGGAAACCCTAAAAATGAGGGATTATGAAGAAAGAGATAGAAAAGGGGAAGACTTGATACTATTTTAAATCAAATCAGAGGAGGGTTGGGATATTGACATGTGAGAGAAGATTCACCATGAAAGGCTATGCAAAGAAGCTAAACTTACTTGATTTCTTCATATCTCGGATAGAGAAACCCTAGATCAGCAATTCCACCACTTTCTCCTCTCAAACCTTAACTCTCCCTCTCTCTCTAGGATTTTGTTTCTTTGGAATGAATCACGAATTATGAGAGATACTAGTGTGTTAGGTTTATCATATAGAGCAACTGAGCTGCTTGGGTGAATTGCATATTGACCCCTCACTAAACTTTTTCTTATTTCAATAGATTTTTCTGTCATAAAAAAGTTACTATAATTCATGTATTTCAGAGATCAAACCTTCTCCAAAAATTATTAAAATTTATCATATTGTTTGAAATTGAGTTATAAAGCTTTAATTAAAACTTTAGATCATTCTGAACTACAATTAAATAAATAAAAATATAATAGTGCACTACTATCTAGGAATCTGCAAAACAGTCAGTTGAAGAGAAAATGCCCTAGAACGGCCATGCTAGCTACCACGGCCGTGCTAAGATGGACCCAGCATAGATGTGCTGCCTACCGCAGCTGTGGTGCATTGGTTTCATCAAATTTGAGTACAAAAGTTGGTCAACAGTTCAATTCTTTCAAAATGGCTGTGTGGACTAGCATGCTCGTGCCACCAACAACATAACATGGCCGTGCTACCCATCACAGCCGTGCTATCCAAGCCTCCAACTTCCATTTTCAATGTCCTATGCCTAAATCTCTCATTCCTTCTCGGCATAAGCCTATTTGGTGAAAACCCTAATTTCAATCGACTAGGGTTTGTATTTTCCTGACATAAGCCTTTAACTTGGAGTTCTCAATAAGTTTAACACATCATAATTAACTACCATACTTAATCTTGTTTAATCACTAACCAATATAGCTAAGCATGTAGTCATCACATAAACCCTAACTTACCAATTAAGCTCAGATACGATCATAACAATTCTTCCCCCTTAAAAAGGTTTCACCCTCAAAACATAATTCAAGAAAAGTACATTCAAGGTTTATTTTAAGCTTATGATATCTTACATGTCATTATATTCTTGTATTTCATACTTGAATGTATCTTTCAACATTAAGTCCTTTATTTCTTTTCTAATCACAACATGTTTAAATCATGACTTCTCAATGATAACAAATGAATTCTCTATGCCACAATCAATCATAGGAAAGAGAAAGAGACACAACCATTTCAATATTTTCATACTCTTGAGGTGTTACCTCAACATTGATAATTTGATCCAACTATCTCAATTCATACAACTCAATATGTACTATTGTTCTGTACTACCTCTGAGTCAAACAAGAGAGTTCACGATGTTGTTTTGAATTTTACTATTGTGCTTCTCAAATATCAAAGCAGTCATGAGTCGAAGGACTAGATTCAACAACAATTCTACAATACTAAGCTGGATTACTGATATGGATTTAATGTGTCATAAACATTCACTAAATAAAGACTTCTTTCAAGAAATCATATACAATCAATATATGTATGAAACCATGGAACTGAGCTAAATTTGGGTTTCCATGTCATTCACTAAGATATCATGCATCAAAAATAACATTGAATAAATAAATTCTATAATGTCAAGATAAACACTTCAAATGGATTTCACAATATCTATTCACAAATTTCCAGCTTTCCACTCATCGAGGGCTTCAACCCTCTCTAATGAGATATCAAGAAAACACTATTCACATCACACAAAATCCAAGATAGTATCTGACATGTATGTACTATGCATTCAGATAAACAATCATTCATAATCAATGAGATTCAAATTGATAAATTTTTTTATTTAATTTTACAGCAATTTCAATCATAGCTGAAAATCCTAAATTTCAGTTTACTCTTATAACCTCAGTAAATACTTAGGGATTTCTCATTAAGATGGATTGTATCCATTTCTTATATGATTTTATCATCTGAAATTCATCAAAACAGAAGAAGACATCAATTTCATATCATTTCACAAAATGTAGATCAAAGGATAATTTAGAGTTTGTTTGTCACATACTAATCAATTGAAGATTATTGATGATTTAACTACTTTTTGAGCAATCTACTATTTAAAGGAAGTTCCCACTCACCCTAAGGTGTGAAAACACCTTAACTCGGAAACCCTAGAAATGAGGGATTATGAAGAAAGAGTGAGAAAAGGGGAAGATTTGATACTATTTCAAATCAAATCAGAGGAGGGATGGAATATTGACATGTGAGAGAATATTCACCATGAAAGGCTATGCAAAGAAGCTAAACTTACTTGATTTCTTCATATCTCAGATAGAGAAACCCTAGATCAGCAATTCCACCACTTTCTCCTCTCAAACCCTAACTCTCCCTCTCTCTCTAGGATTTTGTTTCTTGGGAATGAACCACGAATTATGATAGATACTAGTGTGTTAGGTTTATCATATAGAGAAATTGAGCTGCTTGGGTGGATTGCATATTGACCCCTCACTAAACTTTTTCTTATTTCAGCAGATTGTTCTATCATAAAAAAGGTACTGTAATTCGTGTATTTTAGAGACCAAACCTTCTCCAAAAATTATTAACATTTATCATATTGTTTATAATTGAGTTGTAAAGCTTCAGTTAAAATTTTAGATCATTCTAAACTACAATTAAATAAATAAAAATATAATAGTGCACTACTATCTAGAAATTTGTAGAACAGTCAGTTGAAGAAAACATGCCCCAGAACGGCCATGCTAGCTACCACGGCCATGCTAAGATGGATCTAGCACGACTGTGCTACCTACCATGGCTGTGGTGCATTGGTTTCATCAAATTTGAGTACAAAAGTTGGTCAACAATTCAATTCTTTCAAAATGGCTATGTGGACTAGCATGCCCGTGCCACCAACAACCTAACACGACCGTGCTACCTACCACGGCCATGCTATCCAAGCCTCCAACTTCCATTTTCAATGTCCTATGCCTAAATCTCTCATTCCTTCCCGACATAAGCCTGTTTGGTGAAAACCCTAATTTCAATCGACTAGGATTTATATTTTCTCGACATAAGCCTTTAACTTGGAGTTCTCATTAAGTTTAACACATCATAATTAACTACCATCCTTAGTCTTGTTTAATCACTAACCAATATAGCTAAGCATGTAGTCATCACATAAACCCTAACTTACCAATTAACCTCAGAAATAGTCATAACAATTCTTCCCCCTTAAAAAGGTTTCGCCCTCGAAACATAATCCAAGAAAAGTACATTCAAGGTTTATTTTAAGCTTCTGATATCTTACATGTCATTATATTATTGTATTTCATACTTGAATGTATCTTTCAACATTAAGTCCTTTATTTCTTTTCTAATCACAACATGTTTAAATCATGACTGCTCAATGATAACAAACGAATTATCTATGCCACAATCAATCATAGGAAAGAGAAAGAGAAACAACCATTTCAATATTTTCATACTCTTGAGGTGCTACCTCAACATTGATAATCTGATCCAACTATCTCAATTCATACATCTCAAAATGTACTATTGTTCTGTACTACCTCTGAGTCAAAGAAGAGAGTTCACCATGTTGTTTTGAATTTTACTATTGTGCTTCTCAAATATCAAAGCAGTCATGAGTCGAAGGACTAGATTCAACAACAATTGTATAATACTAAGCTGGATTACTGATATGGATCACTAAAACTATCAGACACCTTTAATTAATATTGCTAGCACAAGTACAACTGACATCATACATATAACAAATTTACATCCCTTCATATACATTCAACAAATCATACTTCTAAAAACAAATTCACATATTACTAAAAGCCATTGTTTTCTCTTATTGTTCTACTCATTCATTACTACTTACTTCTTATTACTTATCCTTCTCATTTTGATCATATAGAATAAACATATCTAAATTTGAAACATACAAGGTAAGAATAGATTATTCATCATTCTTGATATCACTGCAAGAATTCATTTCATATCTCACCTTACTCATGTTGCATTTCTCTATTTGTTTAAAACACACTTGTTATAGTTCAAATTAATTTCTTATCCTTTTCTCTGAATCATTCCCATATTGTTTATCTACCTTTCATATTAGCTACCTTTAAACCCTGGATTACAATCAGTGCTAGTTTACTTCTCATAGTGCAAATCTCATGGTCTTGTTTTATAGAGATACTAATATTCAAGGTCAAATCACTAGTGATATCCCTTGAACTACTACAACTCTAAACATTCTAGGGTTCAGTCCTCATCAGTAACATGATGTTATTATGATATGACTTTAATCCCTTAATTTGAAATCCAAACTTTGGATCCCTCAAGTTTTACTAAAGTCTTCCTTATCTCATCACTTGAATTTCCTTTCTCTTACTTGGCCATTCAGATAGATTACATTCTCAATTTACCCTACTAGGGTTTCATCATCATATTGTGTGTCATTATTACATTCATTAGATGTCTCTACCACGGTGGTTATGCATCATATATGATTCATTTTCTTATCAATTCATTCCCACATTGCTCTCGTTAAGGAAGATATGAAAGAGAAGATGATTTTGAGACTTAGAATTATTATCTTCAAACATTCATTAATACATTTCTCATATGTAGGTTTAATTAATTATAAACAAGGATACTTGACTAATTAGCACTTTCTTGAATCTCGCAACATCTTTCTTTTATAATCTATATTACTCCATTATGTTTCAAACCCTTCCTTACTTTCCATAATCCCCTTACCATATACTACTATTCCACCTGTCATCTTTAACTTCTAATTTTCTCTTATGATCATGTTGCTTCTTTTGTGTGTATGATCATGTATACCATGTTGCATATATTTATTTTTATCCTTCTACTAATGTGAAGTTGAAATTCTAAATCAATAATCTCTCTACTAGTTTCACCTCATGTTTAATACATTACATATCCTTCATTTTAAATCAAACAGATCATGCATGGGTGAAACATAGTTTCTCTTTCAATCAAATTTTTCCTTCCTGAATATAGTCTACCTTTGTATGACTTATTCATTTGGTTAACTACACTTTTGTTCTTATTTTAGAAACTAGTTTGTTGTTCTATAGAGACTTATAACCCAAAGGTAGTAAGGATGAATGTATTAAACTTCATAATAAAGGTATACATTTCATGCTTTCAATTATATCATGTAACCCTCGTTCCTTAATCAAGCTCATCATTTCCAACATTTGTCTTTGTTTCAATTTAGTTTCTTATCCTAGTCTTACGATTTACATGTTCGTCTAATTCTCTTTACTATAACTCTTCTAAAGACTCTTCACTTATATGTACTTATTGTCCACTTAACTCTTTTCTTCTATTTTCCCTTTGGTTTGAAGTACATAAAAGTAGTTTACTTGATTATATGATCCATTCCTCATAATTGATTCTTACTATCTTGGCTGTTACATACTTTTCTAATATATTTTCCATATTTCATATTTAGAGTACATATAATACTAATCATTAAACTTAATCTGAACCTTATGTTGTATTCCTTTATTTCCAATTAAGGGTTCCTCATATGAGGCCCCAAAGTTGGATCGCAGATATCAGTTCCAATTGATTCTTAACTACTCTAACCTTTCCCTTATATTTCAACATCTTAGTGTATGTACATTGTCACTATGATGTAGGTCTAATTTATCCAGAGTCTACTCTTATTATATTGTTAATAGGAGTCATTAGATCCCTATAACACACCCTACCAGCCGCACCAGGCCAAACCTGTAGTCCTGAAGCCAAGAGCTACTTAAGATTAACCAACTCCTATTAATCTCTAACATGTGGAAATAATATCAACTTAGGGTAAACTCATTTAAACATAACTTCTGGTCTACTTGATACAAAGAATAACTGAATCAACTTCATGATACACAACAATATAAAAGAACCATGCATATTCTACAAACTGATAATATGAATTCATACATATAAGAGAATTTCTATCTATCTCCAATCAAAGAATCAATATAAAGCAAGAGTTGCATAACATTCTATGTTTAATCTCTTGCCCCTTCATTACTTTTCAGTCTCCTAACCCTAATATTTCTAGGGTTTCTCTCTAGCCTATCCTTCCTCTTCATACTTGGATAGGGAACCCAGAGAAGAATAGACAGAGTAGCTTGATACTGATCATTCTAAGTATTTACATATCGGGCCAGGGTATCTAAACACCCAGACTTCCCAGAGCTATAGACACATCACCTCCTATCTGCCACACTTATACCTCTGACTTTCTATCATAATGGTCCCTGATGACTCAGCCTGAGCTTTGATACCAAGATGTCACACCCGCATCCTACGATCACTACTAATCATGATATAAGGGAATATGTTTGAGGATTATACTTAATACAAAGTTCACTCCCATACTTTTTCTTCTTTTTATTTATTTCATTTTGAACTTTTTGTTTTCTCGCATCCAATCACATAAACAAACTTTACAAGAGAATTAAACCTTGATTACTCTAACATGATCTCAACATTTATGATACACATCCATACATTCATTCTTTTTCTCACACTTCCATGTGCATACAACATGTTAACCATATATATATTGTATTCTTAAAGAAACAAAGCTACATGTTATCATTTACAACTCTCTCTCAACTCTATACAAGGACCTAGAGTGACAGGGACCGACTGAACTTAACTAATTTCATAACTCATGTGGTAGATCTACTCGAATGCTTTGACCTTCTTCAAGTCCACATGGTTTCCCTAAAAATTGTGAGTAGATGGGTGAGCCTACTCGCTCAGTGAATGAGTACTTCAAAGAAACAGTTTAAAGCACTTATATAATTATAGATATATTGTCGAGCAACTGATATCAATTATAATAGTAGTAAGCTTTAAAAAGTCTAATAATTTACAATCATAAATATGATACAATACTCTAGACATCTATAAGAGTGAATTAATATATGAACATGCTTGATTGATCATAAAGAGAACCAATGATTCAGAAACATACAAAGGATAATTGAATAACTACACACACTTGTTTAACCTCTCACTTATCTTATTATGCCCTGAACCCACATAAAGTGT
This sequence comes from Alisma plantago-aquatica, assembly GCA_963693085.1. NCBI lineage: Eukaryota > Viridiplantae > Streptophyta > Magnoliopsida > Alismatales > Alismataceae > Alisma > Alisma plantago-aquatica. The sequence goes on along the minus strand of OY856415.1, from coordinate 682,905,948 downwards.
ACCACAACATGTGAAAGAATCACAACAAGCTACGATCTCACTATACAAGGCTTAGAAGCATGCCCGAGTTCCTAAGCCTATCTCTCAAGTAAGACCCTGTCTACAGTGGGCCTCGACATGTTTACCTCTCAGTGCTATTGGGAGTGGCCGGATATGTCAAACTCCACCTCTCAACCTGGGTACTCAGGCGGTGAGTCAAAGCCCTCAGGCTTACTATGCATCAGTGGACCTTATGACCACTGATCACTACAACTTGTAACACAGGTACCACCGGCATCCCCGGTTGGTGTTGGGTGTCACACAACTGTATGCAGTCTGCCCTACTGGTCAAGACCCTCACACCCTACTGGTGCACTCTGGCTTACCTCGATCTGGACTACCTCCAATCGGGAAACCATTTCCTCCCCACAGCGCAGGTCTCATCCTGTGAAGATTCTATAGTGTTTAGGGCATCTAAATGTCTAATTCACTCTTTAAATTCACAATTCAATCATCACATCAACATATCTTAGTTTAGCTCTATAAACCATTCATTTCATAGACCATCTGATAACATTTACCACAACTGAACTGTTAAGCATCACCACATCTCATATTGAGAACATGGTAATCACAATACTTGATTCATTGAACACCCTATCCTTAGGGTTTCATTTACCTCATTCACTTATCTCATGGCTCTCATAAGGATTTAATGTGTCATAAACATTCACTGAATAAAGATTGCTTTCAAAAAATCATATACAATCAATGTATGTATGAAATCCTAGAACTGAGCTGAATTTGGGTTCCCATGTCATTTTCTAAGATATCATGCATCAAAAATAACATTGAATAAATAAATTCTATGATGTCAAGATGAACACTTCAAATGGATTTCACAATATCTATTCGCAAATTTCCAGCTTTCCACTCATCTAGGGTTTCAACCCTCTCTACTGAGATATCAAGAAAACACTATTCACATCACATGAAATCCAAGATAGTATCTGACATGTATGTACTATGCATTCAGATAAATAATCATTCATAATCAACGAGATTCAGATTGACAAATTTCTATATTTAATTTTACAACAATTTTAATCATAGCCGAAAATCCTAAATTTCAGTTTACTCTTATAACCTCAGTAAATACTTAGGGATTTCTCATTAAGATGGATTGTATCCATTTCTTATATGATTTTATCATTTGAAATTCATCAAAATAGAAGTAGAATTCATTTCATATCATTTTACGAAAAGTAGATCAAAGGAGAATTTAGGGTTTGTTTGTCGCATACTAATCAATTGAAGATTATTGATGATTTAATTAGTTTTCGTGCAATATACTATTTAAAGGAAGTTCCCACTCATCCTAAGGTTTGAAAATACCTTAAAAACGCAACTCATCCCTAAAAATCTCAATCTCATATCAAATCCCTAGCAATTCACCCACTTCTTCTTCCTTTCAACTCCGAAACCCTAGAAATGAAGGATTATGAAGAAAGAGTGAGAAAAGGGGAAGATTTGATACTATGTCAAATCAAATCAGAGGAGGGATGGAATATTGACATGTGAGAGAAGTATCACCATGAAAGGCTATGCGAAGAAGCTAAACTTACTTGATTTCATCATATCTCGAATAGAGAAACCCTAGATCATCAATTCCACCACTTTCTCCTCTCAAACCCAAACTCTCCCTCTCTCTCTGGATTTTGTTTCTCTGGAATGAATCACGAATTATGAGAGATACTAGTGTGTTAGGTTTATCATATAGAGCAATTAAGCTGCTTGGGTGAATTGCATATTGACCCCTCACTAAACTTTTTCTTACTTCAACAGATTTTTCTATCATAAAAAAGTTACTGTGATTCGTGTATTTCAAAGACCAAACCTTCTCTAAAAATTATTAAAATTTATTATGTTGTTTGTAATTGAGTTATAAATCTTCAGTTAAAATTTTAGATCATTTTGAGCTACAATTAAATAAATAAAAATATAATAGTACACTACCATCTAGAAATATGCAAAATAGTCGGTTGAAGAGAAAATGCCCCAAAATGGCCATGCTAGCTGCCACGGTCGTGCTAAGATGGACCCACCATGGACGTGCTACCTACCACAGCTATGTTGCATTGGTTTCACCAAATTTGAGTACACAAGTTGATCAACAGTTCAATTCTTTCAAAATGGCCGTGTGGACTAGCATGCCCGTGCCACCAACGACCTAACACGATCGTGCTATCCAAGCCTCCAACTACCATTTTCATTGTCCTATGCCTAAATCTCTCATTCCTTCCCGACATAAGCCTGTTTGGTGAAAACCTTAATTTCAATCAACTAGGGTTTATATTTTCTCAAACCCTATTTATACAAAGCGATAACATACTTGGAGTTCTCATTAAGTTTAACACGTCATAATTAAACTACCATCCTTAATCATGTTTAATCAATGACCAATATATCTAAGCATGTAGTCATCCACATAAACCCTAACTTACCAATTAAGCTCAGATATGGTCATAACAGTGTATCACTCTCAAGGTGGGTCTGTCTTGTATAGTATTATCTAACATGTACCTACATGTTTAACTTGATATTATATACCCCGACTAATGAGACTCTGTTATCAGTCAACACACATTCTAGTATTATGTGTTACTATCATCTATTTCACTTCTACTATATCATCCAACTTGGGACATAATAAGAATGTATGTACTCTTATCATACATATGATCCCATTGTCTAGGTCCTTAACATGAAGAGATATGTCATTGAGTAACATCATTATTTAGAGATATATTATGTTTGTGTCATCATCTCATGAGTAAGACAAACATAAAAGGCAAAATTACCTTTTTTTCTTATCAAATCAAGTATATGCTGCCCCATTACAATCATCATACAATTGTCTCTCTGGGCACAAATACCAACATGTCAAAGATAAGAGGATATCTAAGATCCTCCTAGATGTTTATGATCACAATATCACATGGTACGTAGGCATCCTCGCCAACCTTGACTATAACGTCGTCCATGATTCTCATAGGCTTCGTCCTAAAGGAAGCGGGTAGCTAGATGGTCATGGTTATCAAGAGTAACTTAGAAAATTCCAACATTTAGCAAAGACTAGATGGAATGAATGAAATTCCAACACCTAAGTCTGCTAGCCCCTTCCTACATGTGTTGCCTCTAAGGTTGCAACCATTCCCAAAAGAGCCAAGATCCTTGTGCTTCTGGAAAATCTTATCAAGAATCACGTCTTAAGTTGTCCTAGATAGCTTTCATAGTTTCAAACTCTTTGGTAGTGTGTTTATTTGTCAATAGTTCTTAAAATACATTGACCACGTTGGCATCTCATAAAGGTCATCCAAGAAGGGGATTCCCACATTAAGATTCTTCATAGCTCCCTTGAGCTTCATCAAGTTGGTATCTAGCTTGGAATGTTGTACATTTGATAAGGTGGCTTTGTTTGTAAGCTGACACCTCTAGATCAACAACATCAAATATCACTTTCTCAGCAATATTTTCCTTCCATGCATTGGTATCAACAATGGTGTCCTATGATTATTCTTTTTCAACAATTTTTGTATCATCATCGTCAAAGTCAATGGAGATTGTGGTTGGTGATGCAAGAGGTCGTGGTGCATACACATTTCCTGAACACATGGAGACCACCTTTGACTTCTCAGGATGTTTTCATTATTTTTAGGATACTCAACAAAAGATTCATGTGGGATGGCATATAGATGTATAAAGCTAGACTAGATGTGAGTCAATGTACTTTTGGTAGACCTACTGATTGGAGCATTGTTTGTTGGCTCAAATCATGAAATACAATGACTAGAGGATCTTCTCTATGATAGATAATTTGTTATCATTGTTTGGTTACAATATCTATGGCACATGGGTTGAATTCTAAAATTGTTTCCCTTGATTGTATACGTAGTTGTGGAAGTTGCATATGAAGTTCCCTTATTTCCTAAAGTTTTCTTGCTAATTATAATGGAATTGAGGGGAACACAACCATAGTTGTTCACTTGAGATGGTTGTTGTTGTGATGCATTCTTGGATCTTACTGTATTACTGACATGATTTTACCGTGCGTAGAATGCAAGTGTACGCGTCAATGTAGTACAGGCCCTTGTGAGGCCCGAGTCGAACTCAGAGACACTAAATTATTGGTAGACTAATACTAACTACTCGCAATCAGCGAGACCAATAAAAAGGTTATGAGAGTTATTTTAAAAAGAAAAAGAAAATAAAATAAAACAGAACAATCGATTAAATGTTTAGTTTAATCAATTCAAGTGGAGATCTTTAGGAATGCAGTTTCACTGCGGGTTTTCATTGTATGAATTTCCATATAGTTACTCAGGTTCATCTCTCAATCCAGGTAGTGGCATGTAGTTAGAATTGTCCACTATCGTGGTACAATTCACTACCTATGTCTAGGTCCGTTCCACCGTCGTAGTAACCTATACCCTAAACTAGGTGCATTAGAATCGACCTCTAGGTTTCCACCATTAACCTTACATCACCTTGTTCAAGGGATTTGTCAATTAATGTGAATTTCGTCTCTTTTCAACCGTTAATTCTTCTTTCAAAGTAATTAAAGGAATTAGATTATCATTATGGTGATCAAGCATAATAATATAATTGAGAAAATGAAATCATACCACGGATTTAAGAGATAAATTATGAATTACTATGATAAAAACATCATACAATGCTTCCCCGGGCTACTCCCGGTCCTAAAGACAAAGGGGATTAGCCCCGCATGTTCATCTCAGAGAAAAACATGGTTGGAGAAAGGAGAAACATGAAGAAAAACGTGAATAAGTAATGAAACCCCTGAACGGAGAAGATCCAAGCATTCCTTGGCGTAGAATACACGATCTACAGCCTTTCGGCGGTGGAGAACGTCTTCTTTGACTTCCAGATAGCTGGGGCGTGCTTCTAGGCTTCGTTCTTCTCTCCACACCTTCTCGGGACGTGTGCAGTGGCTAATGACGTGATACCCTACTCTTGGCCACCGTCATTAGGTATAATCACCGAGTTAGGTTGTAAAAATATCATAGCCGTTGGATTTGGGTCGATCTGAAACAAACTTTAATCTGACAGTGTCGATACCATCGACGCGGGTCGATGGTATCGACCCCTCGCGATATCGGCTAGCTTTCTTTTCTTTTCTTCGTTGCGCCTGATGCTGACTCGATACCATCGACGCGGGTCGATGGTATCGAGACCCTTAGGCATCAGTTTTATCCCTTTTCTGTCGCTGAAACTCCACGTGTCGATAGTATCGACTATGGGGTCGATAGTATCGACTGTCTACTCGCCAGCAACCTGATGGAATGTCACTACCATCGACTTCCCTATCGATGGTATCGACTCTGCGCTGCTCCTTGCGGCTGGCTGCCTGTGGCTGTGTCGATAGTATCGACTTCCGTCGATGGTATCGACAACTGCAGATATGTGTTTTTCCTGAAATTGCAAAACAAAACCACATAAGCCGAGATAAAACCTATTATTATAATAATTTATGCTCAAAACAATAAAATAAAAGATATTTGACACTGAGAAGGATCATAGACTAAAGTAAGTGAATTATGCAATATTAATCACCAAAATGACCAATAAACGCATAAAATGCGAGTAAAACAAGTCTATAAATGCGACTCAAAATCATCACATCAAACTCCCCTAAGCTTGAACATTGCTCATCCTCGAGCAACAAACTCTAGAATAGAATTGTGAGGGTCAACTAGAGAACAAATTATCACAACAGACATTACCATATGATCCCCGCCGAACATTTACATTTCGACCCTCACTAACCACAGAATGATAATTACCCTAAAGGTGACAGTAATCATCCATAAAAGGTATCTACCTCAAAATTGATGAACACTATCATATAAGGCAGTTAACATAATAAAATTCTCCTATTCAGACTCAGTGCATCTTGTGATCTCCTATTCTACGTTGCTTGCTCTAACTACCATCTACATGGAAGTAGCTCTCCTGGTATTAACAAGTGAGGATAAAATCACGGTGGCCTACCACTTCGAGCAACAGGTGGATGGAATGGGTGGATCATGGAAGAAATGTAAGCATTATACGATTTTAAAATGCACAAAGCAAAAATGACCTAAATGATGCATATGCACGTGAAAATGCCCTAATGCCTACATTTGGGTGGAATGATGCATGCATTATCATTCTGTCTCAAAATGAGATGGAATATCTAAGAGAACTACATCATGTACTTATTCGTCTTAGAATGCAGTGAGAACATGTTCCTTTCCCCCTCTCATTACTACTTACTTCTCAAATTCTCTTATTTTTTCTTTTTCTCTTTTTTTTCTTATTTTTTTTTCAAGCCCTTATTTTCATAGCTGACAATGAGTTGTTTGTCGGGCTCACTTATTGCTGCATAACTTATACATTTGAAGCATTAAGAAGGTATGGAACAAGTTCATCACCCTAAACGTTTCAGAAGACATAAGATGCATGATGTACTATATGCACAAAAATGTGAATGCAGCTACAAAATGACAATTATGCAACTAAATGACATGCACCTAAGGATACTGTGCATGTATAACTTATCTATTTTTTTCATGCCAAATATGTGAAATTAGTTGTAATGCAAGACATATCTACATGAAATGCAATCAAAGAGATGAAAACCGTAATGTACTTCCAGTTCTTATGGTGGAGTATGAAAGCAATGGGGTGGATAGATCACAAGACTGATTCACTGAACCTTTGGAAATTATTATGTGTCCCTCCTTACTGACCTGTGTAGTAACTAAGAGGTTTCTCTCTCTTATTTCAAATTAAGGTCTCATTATCATATGGTCAGTTTAGGCTCAAACAACCAATTCCGTCCACTTTTCATGAATCATAGGAATATACAGTTGTGATTTCCTATTTTAGAGTTGACAAACCCAATTATTTCCTTAAGTTATGTGCTCAAAGTTTAACAACACAAGCTTGCAAAAACACTAAAATTTTCAAATTTTCCCTTAATTCCCATGTACAATCAACGAGATGACACAAGACCTTAGACATCCACAATTACACTAGATAGAGTGTGGATCCTACAAACAACTAAGAACTACAAGAAATAAGTAACACAAGACAAAACAATAAAAACTAAAAACTAGGAAAAATAAAGGATAGAGCTGTTCCGACTCCCCCCCCCAAGCTTGAATTTGTGGCCTCATAGTCAAAAACAACCTTAAAAGGTGGAACAGTGGTACCGATCATTCTTTAGGAGGAGGCAGGTACTGCAGAGCCGTGGGGTCCCAAGATGGGTATTGCCCCTGAAAGCTCGGATCATACTGGGGCATGGGCGGAGGTTGTGGATACCCCCCAAAATAATTCTGGCTCCAATAATGATCGTAGAAGGGCTGCTACTTCATCTCCATCCTATGAAACCTATCGTGGATGTGCTGTTGGATGTCGAGGAGGAGGTGCTCATTCTCAAAAATGGCCCTCTGGTTATCTAACAACCAGTTCGTTGTATCCTGAATACCGGCGTATGAAGCTGTATGCTGCTGCTGAGTCTGATGAATATCTTGTAGCATTGAGTACATCCCTTGCATAGAATAGACATCCTCTCCTTGATGAGAGGGCTGAGGTAGTAGAGGCTGTGAAGATGAAGATGCACCCAGATGCATGCGAGGGTGCTTTCGGGGTGGCACTCGTACGTGAAGAGGAGTGAAAGCCTCCTCTTCCTCTTCATGCTCATCGCCGTCATTATCATTGTCGTCATTGCCGCCGTCTTCATCAGAGTCCTCGATGGCAATGACAGGCCATTGGAAATGTTGAGCACCCTCAATGTTGAATACAGGGTCTGGATGTGAACACTCTTGATATGCGTTATTGACATGGCAATGTGCGTATGCCAAGCCATCACGAAGCAGGATGAGGTTGGAGCGGTGCAGATGCTGTAGGTTGACCTTGCTCCTGGTGGAAAGAGGAGTGAGCTACGAGATATCCAACCCTAGATAGACGGCTAGTGGTGTAATCAGCCCTCCAAAATGGATAGGAGCTTTCTTCGTACTCCTTTTCACGGCCACCACACGCGTCAAGAAGAACGTGCCCCAATTGCACGCCTCGTGCTTTAGCAGTTTGTGCAGGAAGAACAAATCCGTCTCTTGGAATTTGCTAAGAGACAGGTCACCGCGTGCGAATAGCATGGTGCAGAGCATGCAGTGAAGAACCCACACAAACGGATGCTCAAAGTCCGCAATAGATGCATTGTGGTAGCTCATAGATTTGCCAGGGGGTGCAGTCATGAGCTGGGCGAAGATGGCGTCATAGTCTGTCATGTTGTCTGGCCTTCAGTGCTGGTAAGCGTCACGATACCAATTGTACACCGAGTTGAACTGGGCGAGGGTAATGGTGTAGTTGTTGTTGAAGAGTCTGAACGACACCCACCCTTTCTTCCATTCTCTGTCAGTGGCGATCAAGTCATTGGGCAACACATTGATGTCCAATGATGCCATGAACTCCGCCATGAGTTCCTTCTAAGTAGGCCACTCGCCAAAGAATGGCTGACCGTCGGTGTGGAACTCCAACTCGTCAGGCCTCCTGGTTGTGTGTCTTGCCTGCCCCTTCAAGACATAGACGAGATTGTCATTGAACCCCAGGTCACGGACCATAGTCCGATCAACATAGCACGTGGGCTCGATCTTTCTCTTCATCAGTTCCTCGTAGACCTTCCGGACCTCTACGGAAAGATGGACAATCTTCAGATGAGGAATAGATGCAGTAGGTGGAGGAATGAACTCGGGGATCTCCATAGGATCTGCCTGTGAAGAAGATGCACCAGCTGCACGCACCATCATTGTTGAGAAAGAAGGAATAGAAGATGGAGCTCGGTGAAGGTCGGAGAAGACAATCTTCGCTTGGTGAAGGCTCGGAGAAGATCATGCTCCTTAGATGTTCGTAGTCAGGCTCCGGACACACAACAAGACGCACGACACAAGTGGAGGGCAAAGGCTCTGAAGGTGTGACGTCATATGACAACCAACCCACCCTTTTATAGTTGTGGCCGTCGCTGTTGTGCACCCGTCGATACCATCGATGCAGGTCGATGGTATCGACACCTGTAGCACAATCCATTCTTCTGCTGGTATCGACAGTTGTCGATAGCCTGATGTGGGGGCCCAAATTGATGATGTGTCGATACCATCGATGGGTGTCAATGGTATCGACCCATCCCATGGATCGATTCTCTTGATGTAGCGATCGCCGTTGATTTCCTCTCACAGATCGGTGACATGTCGCGTCGATACCATCGACGCAAGTCGATAGTATCGACTCTGCTTAGGGCAAACACCCTCGTGAGGCCCGACCGCCACTTCCTACCTGTAACTGGGTCGATACCATCGACAGGCCCGTCGATGGTATCAACTTCACTGAGACAAATTTCATCTGAATATCTCCAGAGATCTCGCGAGTATCGATAGCCATGTCGATACTATCGACCTTGTTCTTGCGATCAACCTGTTGGTGGGTCGATACCATCGACGAGGCCATCGATAGTATCAACTTAGAGAAATTTTTGCAGCCACCTATCTGTGCCCCTGTCGATACCATCAACACTCAGGTCGATAGTATCGACCCTGCCTCAGTCCTACACATTGAACAAATGATCAAGGTATCTTTTTTACACTAAAAACAAAATCGAATCAAACTAACTTACAAATGTAAAAGAAACTAAACAAAACTACAAATGGCTGGGTTGCCTCCCAACAAGCGCCCTTATTTAACATCTTAGGCTAGACGAAAGCAAGCTACTCATGCATCCGGAAGCGCAATGAGTTTGAACTCATGCACTTTCCTCATGTAATATTCACCAAAGTACAACTTCAATCGCTGTCCATTAACCAAAAATGTGGTCTCGCCATCACGCACCAAGATTTCTCCATGTGGCCTGACCCCCGCCTACAGTGAAAGGTCTGCTCCATCGGGATTTCAATTTCCCGGGATGCATCTTCAACCTTGAGTTGAATAAGAGCACACGATCACCCTTCTTGAAAACACGCTTTTGAATGTGCCGATCGTGAATTAGCTTTTTTCGCTCCTTGTAAATCCGTGAGCTTTCATAGGCATTCATTCTTAGCTCGTCGAGTTCATTTAACTCTAGAAAATGTTTTCTTCCTGCCTCATCATAGTTCAAATTCAGCTTACTCAGTGCCCAGTGCGCCTTATGCTCCAATTCCACCGGAAAATGGCAGGCCCGACCATAAGCCAACCTAAAAGGCATAGTGCCTATAGGTGTCTTAAACGCCATCCTATACGCCCACAAAGCGTCCGGTAGTAAGGTGCTCCAGTTTGTTCTCATTGAAGCCACAGTGCGCTCCAAGATCTTCTTAATCTCTCTATTGGAGACTTCCACTTGCCCCTATGTCTGCGGGTGGTACGGGGTACTAATGTTGTGATTTACCCCGTACTTTCTCAATAATTCCACAAACTTCTGATTCCGGAAATGTGTACCTCCATCACTAATAATCATTCTCGGTACACCAAACCTGCAGAAAATGTATTCTTTGACAAACCTGCACACTACAACGACATCATTAGTCCTAGTGGGTATTGCCTCTACCCACTTTGATACATAGTCAACAGCTAATAGAATGTACAAGTTAGAGTTGGAGGACACAAAGGGTCCCATAAAATCAATACCCTACAGATCGAACACCTCGACCTCTTGAAATACATTGAGGGGCATTTCCTGTCGCTTTGAAACGTTACCTGCCCGTTGGCAGGAATCGCATTGCTGTACATAGTCATATGCGTTCCGGAACAAAGTAGGCCAGTAAAGGCCGCTCTCAAGTACCTTGGTCGTGGTTCTAGAACTAGAATGGTGGCCACCCGTCGGTAGAGTATGGCAATGACGAAGGACACTTTCATATTCCACCTCCGGTACACACCTGCACAACACACCATCCCTGCACTGCTTCAACAGAATGGGGTCATCCCAGAAATAATATCGCAAAGAATGCAAAATTATCTTTTTCTCTTGGTATGTCCAATCATCTGGGATAATTTTGCAGGCAAGATAATTAACAATATAATAAAATCAAGGATCTTTAGATTTCACAGATAGAAGTTGTTCGTCAGGAAACGTCTCGGTAATGGGTATATGCACGTCCTTCTCATCTACCCTTTCCAACCTAGACAAATGGTTCGCAACCACATTTTCTATTCCCGCCTTATCTTCGATTTCAATATCAAATTCTTGTAACGGTAAGATCCACCTAATCAGTCTAGGTTTGGCATCTTTCTTTTCCATCAAGTACTTTATGGCGGTGTGGTCCGTCCATACCACAAATTTAGATCCTACAAGATATTGCCAAAAATTTTCAAAAGTGAAAACGACGGCGAGAAGCTCTTTTTCAGTTGTCGTGTAATTCAGTTGTGCTTCATTTAAAGTTTTGGACGCATAGAAGATCACAACGGGTTTATTGTCCACACGTTGTCCTAAAACAGCCCCTACTATGAAATCTGACACATCACACATCAATTCAAACAGTTTTGTCCAGTGTGATGTTTGCACAACTGGAGCAGAAATTAATTTTTCTTTAAGCACATTAAACGCATGTAAACACTTTTCGTTAAAATCAAAGACAACATCCTTCTCCAACAGCTCATACAATGGTTTGGTGATTTTTGAGAAATCTTTTATAAAGCGGCGGTAAAATACCGCATGACCTAGAAAACTCCGTACCCCTTTCACCAAATTCGGTGGGGGTAATTTGGAAATAACCTCAATTTTCACCGGATCTACCTCTAACCCCTTGCTAGACACTTTATGTCCAAGCACGATCCCTTCGCTAACCATCATATGACATTTCTCCCAATTGAGAACCAAATGCGTGTCCTCACATTGTTGCAAAACCTTATCCAAATTGTATAAACATTCATCAAACGACGCACCATAGACAGAGAAATCATCCATAAATAATTCCAAACAGTGTTCAACCATATCAGAAAAAATGGCAAGCATGCAATGCTGAAAGGTTGTTGGTGTGTTACACAATCCAAAGGGCATACGGCGGTATGCAAATGTTCCATAAGGACAAGTGAATGTGGACTTCTCTTGGTCCTTAGGATCAATAGAAATCTGATTGTAGCCCGAATAACCATCTAGAAAACAAAAATGAGATCGACCTGCCAATCGCTCTAAAATATGATCAATGAATAGGAGAGGAAAATGATCCTTTAGCGTAGCAACATTCAATCTATGGTAGTCTATACATACACGCCACCCGGTTACCAGACGGGTCGTGACTGGCTCATTTAATAAATTATGTGTAACAATAATTCCCTCCTTTTTAGGGACTACCTGTGTAGGACTCACCCACGTCGAGTCGGATATAGCATAGATGATACCTGCAGAAAGGAGCTTGATCACCTCCTTCTTGACAACCTCCATCATGCTAGGATTTAATCTGCATTGTGGCTGAATTACAAGTTTGGCTCCCTCCTCGAGCCGGATCTTGTACTGGCACAATGTAGGGGAGATCCCCTTGATGTCCGCGACCGACCACTCGAATGCACCTTGGTGGTTCTTCAGCACGATCAGTAGTTGATCCTCCTCCTCAGCACTCAGATATGTCGAAAATCATTGGCAGCTTCTCACCCTCAGCTAGAAATGCATATTTCAAATGAGGTGATAGTGGCCTCAATTCTAAATCTGGCGGGCTGATCAAGGATGACTGAAGCGGTGGTGGAAGTTCTCCAAGGTCTTCATAGTACCTAGCATAGAAACACGGCAACACCTGAAGCATCTTGGCGCATTCTTGTAGTGACTTTCTTCTCATCCAATCATGTGCTATATTAACCAGGAAGGCTTCAAGAGGTAGTTCTGGATATGCATTAAAAATAGAACTTGCTATAGACTCATCTTCAGTAGAAGGAGGGATGTCCTCCTCTTCATCATTGGGAAAACCCACAGCCTTGCTGAGAGACACAACCTTGGTCTGCTCCATGATGTCAATGTAAAGAGTGGGATAAACCCACCTCTCTACTCAAAACAATGGTAAACAAAATCCATTTTGGATAGCAGCGGAAGATAAAATTTTGACTATATTCAATTTCAAATAAAGTGTACATAAAAATTCTCCCAATATGGGTGTGCGTACATGCTTTATACAAAAAGAGGATCTAAGTAGAGGGAAATCTAACTACTCCACTTTTGTCTCCAAGCAACATATCCATCATCTAAGTCCAAGCCAAAGCCAAGATCTTCAAGTCCTATTCAACCACCTTGCTTCACACCTGGGTGGTTGGGAAGTCACCCAGCAAAAGGGAAAGGAAAATAAAAAGTATGTGTTACAAAACTATTCTAAGATGGAAAGATATGTAAAGCATGTGAAAACAGGCTAGGGTTCATCATAAGATGAGACATCAAGAGTATGAGGCTGTTATTAAGGAAACTTGCCAATAACAAAAGTAAATAAAGGATTTTGCATGTAAATTAATATGTCTACCTAACTAAGTAGGGTTGAGGCACCTACCGGACCTCTAACCTTAGGTGAGGGAAGAATAAAACATTTCCAGTCACCTATAATTTTTATTATGGGGAGAATTATAAACATTCCCCTAGGGCGATTATATACATGCCCTCTATGGGTGGTTGTACATAAATACCACTACTTAAACATTAAATAGAACATTTAATTACATGCTAGCAAAGAGTTATGGCAAGATTAATCAAAAGAATATATAACATGGTAGTGGGGTATGAATACCCAATCAAGATAATACTACAACTACTTTTGAGGCAATAAACAATTTAGGTTTCAAGAATCAAGGATTAGTTCAGATTAAGCCTCATTAGGGAATATGGGTATTGGTATAAAATTTTCCCAACTGAAGGGGGTAGATGCACATACCTCTTTTCACACATAAAGGTTAACTTGAATAGTATACTTTGGTCCACAAAGTCAACTTTTCATCCTAGAAACACATTATGTATATTAGCCAAGTCAAAGTGAATATATTCGTTCCTATTGTATTTTTATATTATTATTACCCAATTCCCGACCATGTACTGTCATGTTAGGGTTTATGATTTTAATCTTTGTTGAGATAATATGTGATTCTTTACATATCTATCTTAGTTCTAGTTACCAATATTTAGTCACATAAGTTTATGTAACTCATATATGTGGATAATAATATATATGTTGCCAAAATAGGTGTAATGATGTGAGTCCATATTATTCCTAACATCATGCTCACCATGTTTATTGGTGTAAGTATATTCCATATGAATATTTATTAGGTTCACTAATATACACATGATTTGATCCAACTAACATGTTGTCTAGATATATGTTTATAAAAGTATATTCCTTTACACATTATTATCTTTTTTTTTACTATTTAATTCCTAAGAAGACAATATCATTAGATGAATTCTTATACAGATTTCAAGTTCCCTTAGGATTAATTTAGATGAGAGTGTTCCCTAGATCCATATGTATTTATAATTATCAGGTAATGCACCTATATATATGATTTCTAATGTAAAGGTTACATTAACACAAGGATACACCATTAATGATTCTTAGAGTTCGGTAAGTATACAATAAGCAATTAGGGTGATTCTTTAATCATTTTTGGATATCAATCTACCCAGGTCTTATACAACATCTTTTATTTAATATCAAGTTTCCACTTTATCGTATCATTACAGGTTTGATTTCATGCAATCTAATATTTACATTTGTATACAACAAAGTTGATAGGTAAGATAATTGACTAGTTCATGTTATGGTTTTAAATAACTAGATTATCCTTACTCCATTCTTACCCCATATTTATAATCTATATTCTAAAAAAAAACTATTGAAAATGAAATGAAGACTTACATGTCTAAAGTTACCATGGGGGTTGCATGTCTGGTTGATTCACAACAAGATGGGGACCCAAACACATCATCACGTTCTCTATGATCATGTGACCCAGGAAGAAGCAGCATGTAATGAGTCACCATCGTCAGGTTGAATGGAGGTGTTTGCAAACATCATGGTCTTGCAGATCTAGCGGTTGCGAATGACAACGTCATTGTCAAGGTCGACGACGTTGCACTTGGTGGCGACGATGCCCTGCTGTCATAGTGTGTTGGTGTCGGGGTTGCTCTGGAAGTGGTGTTGTCGGCGTCGGGGCGTCGCAGCGTCAGGGCGTCGGGGCGTCGCAGCATCAGGGCGTCGGGGCGTCGCAGCATCAGGGCGTCAGAAGGGAAGGTGGTAGAGACACTAACACAGCGTCGAGGCGTCGGTTGGGTAGTTGTTAGTGACGCCGACGCAGCGTCGGGGGCTGCTGGACGTCGAAGGTCAGATGTGAAGGTGTTAATGACGCCGACGCAGTGTCGGGGTTGCTGGACGTCGAGTTCCAGGCGTCGTTCGGGGAGAGAAAGAAGAAGAGGAGGAGGTGACGCTGCCCAATGATTCTCAACTCTGTTTGGTGTTGCTCGCCATGGTTGGATGCAAGGTGAGAGTAGGCTGGGCGGCTAGGGCTTCATGTGTTTGAGGAGAAAAGGAATGAAGGGAGGAGGATATATAAATAAGATACATAGAGGGAGGAAGGGTTGGGCGTTTCCTGTTTTGGAAGGGGGGAAACGTGAGGGAGAGGAAGCAACGCATCGTTGCTTTACGTTTGCTTTAGGAAAACTGTAATTTGTTTAATCAAATACCACTTTCAAAGCCTATGATAATTAGGATTTTAAATACCAATTCAATTGGGAAAGCAAGCATAATCCAGTTAAATATAAAATTTGAAGCCTTTACTATTTAATACATGTAGATCCCAATTGTAACATTAGTTTTCTTCTTTTTTTGGGAATTCTAAGTATTTTATTTAATCCTTTTAAAGTCATTCATATTTTCTCTTTCTTAATATATTAGA
This sequence comes from Alisma plantago-aquatica, assembly GCA_963693085.1. Taxonomy (NCBI): domain Eukaryota; kingdom Viridiplantae; phylum Streptophyta; class Magnoliopsida; order Alismatales; family Alismataceae; genus Alisma; species Alisma plantago-aquatica. The sequence goes on along the minus strand of OY856415.1, from coordinate 682,890,024 downwards.
GACTCATATAATTATCAATTAATGTGCAACTTCACTCTCAAGGAAAACAAAATATATGGAACATGAATTTGTTATTAACTTCATTTGTTTAGTTATTTTCATTTATGATTTGAATATTTTACACATGTTCTCTCTCCTAAATTCACGTTCTCACCAAATATTTTCCAAATTGATTCAAAATTCACCCAAAGGTCTATTTTAACCTATATAACACGAATTTGGCATTAATATTTTTTTTGAAGACTTTTATTATTTTATTCAATTCATTTACATTTTACCACTTATTTATCTTTTTGATTTATTAGTGGCATCTAGAAACTTTCTAAAAATATAAAACTTGGTCTACAAGTAATAATAAACGTTAGGAACACGTTTTTGACATTAATTAATTTTTATCAATATATATTTAATATTTTTGGTCTTTAAGTCATTTTCTCTCTCTTGAATAAAATAAAATATTAAACATTGACCAAATTAAATGCAAATTTGCCCAAAGGATTATTTTTGTGTTTAGAATACGAATTTGGAGTTATTTTTCTGATTTGAGAACATTTAGTATTTTATTTCACTTTATTGGCATATTTCCTATTTTCTTTTGATAATGTCATTAATATTTATATTATGTTCCACTTTAAATGATACTTGGCCCTTAAGTTACTTTTTGATCAAGGAAACGAATTTGAGTATCAAATTATCCTGATAGGTTTCCAATTATAATATTTTGTGCAAAATCTTTCTCATTATCTTCTTTACCCATTAATTCCCATATTACCTTTAATTATTGCATTTATCTTCTCCTTTATTTCAAATTCGGATTTTCTCTTATTTCTCTTATTCTAGTAAGTGATAGAAAGTTCTAGGACGAAATATTTTATTCTTTTTATTGCTTAGTGTACAATTTGCATTTTAGGCCCATTATCTAAAGTCTTACTGAGGTATTTGTGCATAAACCCAAATATTGGAATAAAAGGTGAACAAATATTTATTAAATCATCATATTGTCTGCAAATTAAATAGAAAGGCCAAAGAGTATAGAAATGAAAGGAAAAGATGGAAAAGAGGACCAAAAGGCAAAATGCCCAGATTTCAGTATGTTACAGCACTCCACCCCTTAAAGAGGATTTCGTCCCCGAAATCACTAGCAATTAGGGAAGGGTGAGTGTGCAACCTCACATCACCAAAACTTCAGGTTGTTCCTCCAACCATACAACTTCCACCAAAACATACACTTCAACTACCCCTAAGGGTTTAGAAACTTCACATACAGCTCAACATAGGTTGGGTTCTCAAGGATCACCTAGGGTCCATTATTAAGATATTCTTTTTAAGAGATTTAACTTTATTTACATTTTTGACTTATTAACATTATATCACATTATCATCATTATTTTAATTATGTCATGTCATATTCACTTTATTGTCAAAAGGGTTATATTTCATTATTATCCATTAAACTATATATATATATATATATATATATATATATATATATATATATATATTTCTCATTTATCTTATTAAGGATTTTATCACAATTAGTTGTTACTCAACTATTTCAACATTCATTATTATATTTGATCATTGTCCTTAATAATTTGGATTTATACTTCATTATCCTCATATTACTATTTTATTAATTATAACAAATTATTTTACATGAATATAAGACATTCTATCCAATTTGTCGTTAAGCATTCAATTATTTCAATTAATGTCACATTAGTTACTTATATTCATATTAACGTTGTCACAATGTCACATTATCATTATTGCTCACATTAATGTCATCACTAATCATTATTCATATTTATTCCTTTATATTATTGATTTTGCACACTTATGTGAATCCAATTACTTCATATTCACATTGAAGCCATTATATGTATTTTAATGATCAAGGTGGAACATATGTCATATTAATGATTTGATTCACACTAAGTGACTAATAACATGTATATTAGTTAATAAGGTAACACTCATTTTATATTGATGACTTGATTTATATGTGATTAGATGATCATATATATCATTTATGTGTATCAAAGTATGTTAACTGATTATGGCTCTTAACATCATTAATGTATCATGAAAGGCATTAAGGATGCATAGATTAGGGTTAGATATTACAACTTAGGGTTTAGGTCAACATGACCATTATATTTCACTTATCCATCCTTAGCATGCATTAATTACGAATTATAACCTTACTCATCATATCATTAGGGTTCATTGGTTCATGACATTATTAACATCTTGCTTATTGACAATTAGCATTGATATTCATATTATGTGCATTGGATATTCATTAGGGTTCAAGAATATGATTTATTCCTTAGATGATAATTATGTGTTCATTAATATATAAACAAGCATGTTAGGGTTACGATTATTACTTGTTTGGTCAAGACCAAGGATCCAAGTATACTAACCTCCTATCTATGGAGTTAGGGTTTCTAAAGATAGATCAAGATGTTATAGGGTTCCATCCCCCTAAAGAAGATTTCGTCCTCGAAATCTAACCACTCAAACATCATCAACTAACCATACTCCACCCCTTAAAGGGTTTGACCTACTACACTAGGGTTAAAGGATAAGTCTAACTAAACCATTATCAAGATCCATCATGCTTCCACTATGCACTCTGATATCTTCACAAACACCCAAACTCCAAGGTCTAGGTTCTACGGATAACTATTCAAGCATATAGTCCTAAGGGACATAAGGAACTATAAAGGGTATATATCCTCAAACAAGTCAACTTAGGGTTCCCAAAGATAAACAACATAGAAGCTAAGGTTATTATTACCTAAAAGCAAACTATTTTAGACAATTCGTTATCATATGGGCACGGGAGTCCTCGTATACCAAGCTAGTGGTGCGGAGGAAAATTTTGCCAGCCCCCGAAACCCTGATCCTTTCTAGACACCCTTGCTTCAACTGCATGCCCTAATAGTTGCCTAAAGGCAAACCTAAACAACATTAAGTTATGCATATTTTAATTATGAGTATATAAGAGTTTTATTCATCAAGATTCTAATGTGGAACTATTGACTTCTAAGTCAACCTTTCAAGGTAGATCAAATCTAAGGTAACCATGTCACCTAAAGGAACTAGGCAAATCTAAGTTTCTAACTAGGGAGACAAATTGAAATAGTCAAAGATCCGACTACCATTGGCTCTGATACCATGTTGTAAAGAGTGGGATAAACCTACCTCTCTACTCAAAACAATGGTAAACAAAATCCAATTTGGATAGCAGCGAAAGATAAAATTTTGACTATATTCAATTTCAAATAAAGTGTACATAAAAATTCTCCCAATATGGGTGTACATGCTTTATACAAAAAGAGGATCTAAGTAGAGGGAAATCTAACTACTCCACTTTTGTCTCCAAGCAACATATCCATCATCTAAGTCCAAGCCAAAGCCAAGATCTTCAAGTCCTATTCAACCACCTTGCTTCACACCTGGGTGGTTGGGAAGTCACCCAGCAAAAGGGAAAGGAAAATAAAAAGTGTGTGTTAAAAAACTATTCTAAGATGGAAAGATATGTAAAGCATGTGAAAACAGGCTAGGGTTCATCATAAGATGAGACATCAAGAGTATGAGGCTGTTATTAAGGAAACTTGCCAATAACAAAAGTAAATAAAGGATTTTGCATGTAAATTAATATGTCTACCTAACTAAGTAGGGTTGAGGCACCTACCAGACCTCTAACCTTAGGTGAGGGAAGAATAAAACATTTCCAGTCACCTATAATTTTTATTATGGGGAGAATTATAAACATTCCCCTAGGGCGATTATATACATGCCCTCTATGGGTGGTTGTACATAAGTACCACTACTTAAACATTAAATAGAACATTTAATTACATGCTAGCAAAGAGTTATGGCAAGATTAATCAAAAGAATATATAACATGGTAGTGGGGTATGAATACCCAATCAAATAATACTACAACTACTTTTGAGGCAATAAACAATTTAGGTTTCAAGAATCAAGGATTAGTTCAGATTAAGCCTCATTAGGGAATATGGGTATTGGTATAAAATTTTCCCAACTGAAGGGGGTAGATGCACATACCTCTTTTCACACATAAAGGTTAACTTGAATAGTATACTTTGGTCCACAAAGTCAACTTTTCATCCTAGAAACACATTATGTATATTAGCCAAGTCAAAGTGAACATATTTGTTCCTATTGTATTTTTATATTATTATTACCCAATTCCCGACCATGTACTGTCATGTTAGGGTTTATGATTTTAATCTTTGTTGAGATAATATGTGATGCTTTACATATCTATCTTAGTTCTAGTTACCAATATTTAGTCACATAAGTTTATGTAACTCATATATGTGGATAATAATATATATGTTGCCAAAATAGGTGTAATGATGTGAGTCCATATTATTCCTAACATCATGCTCACCATGTTTATTGGTGTAAGTATATTCCATATGAATATTTATTAGGTTCACTAATATACACATGATTTGATCCAACTAACATGTTGTCTAGATATATGTTTATAAAAGTATATTCCTTTACACATTATTATCTTTTTTATTACTATTTAATTCCTAAGAAGACAATATCATTAGATGAATTCTTATACAGATTTCAAGTTCCCTTAGGATTAATTTAGATGAGAGTGTTCCCTAGATCCATATGTATTTATAATTATCATGTAATGCACCTATATATATGATTTCTAATGTAAAGGTTACATTAACACAAGGATACACCATTAATGATTCTTAGAGTTCGGTAAGTATACAATAAGCAATTAGGGTGATTCTTTAATCATTTTTGGATATCAATCTACCCAGGTCTTATACAACATCTTTTATTTAATATCAAGTTTCCACTTTAACGTATCATTACAGGTTTGATTTCATGCAATCTAATATTTACATTTGTATACAACAAAGTTGATAGGTAAGATAATTGACTAGTTCATGTTATGGTTTTAAATAACTAGATTATCCTTACTCCATTCTTACCCCATCTTTATAATCTATATTCTAAAACAAAACTATTGAAAATGAAATGAAGACTTACATGTCTAAAGTTACCATGGGGGTTGCATGTCTGGTTGATTCACAACAAGATGGGGACCCAAACACATCATCACGCTCTCTATGATCATGTGACCCAAGAAGAAGCAGCATGTAATGAGTCACCATCGTCAGGTTGAATGGAGGTGTTTGCAAACATCATGGTCTTGCAGATCTAGCGGTTGCGAATGACATCGTCATTGTCAAGGTCGACGACGTTGCACTTGGTGGCTACGATGCCCTGCTGTCATAGTGTGTTGGTGTCGGGGTTGCTCTGGATGTGGTGTTGTCGGCGTCGGGGCGTCGCAGCGTCAGGGCGTCGGGGCGTCGCAGCATCAGGGCGTCGGGGCGTCGCAGCATCAGGGCGTCAGAAGGGCAGGTGGTAGAGACGCTAACACAGCGTCGAGGCGTCGGTTGGGTAGTTGTTAGTGACGCCGACGCAGCGTCGGGGGCTGCTGGACATCGAAGGTCAGATGTGAAGGTGTTAGTGACGCCGACGCAGCGTCGGGGTGTCGTTCGGGGAGAGAAAGAAGAAGAGGAGGAGGTGACGCTGCCCAATGATTCTCAACTCTGTTTGGTGTTGCTCGCCATGGTTGGATGCAAGGTGAGAGTAGGCTGGGCGGCTAGGGCTTCATGTGTTTGAGGAGAAAAGCAATGAAGGGAGGAGGATATATAAATAGGATACGTAGAGGGAGGAAGGGTTGGGCGTTGCCTGTTTTGGAAGGGGGGAAACGTGAGGGAGAGGAAGCAACGCAGCATTGCTTTACGTTTGCTTTAGGAAAACTGTAATTTGTTTAATCAAATACCACTTTCAAAGCCTATGATAATTAGGATTTTAAATACCAATTCAATTGGGAAAGCAAGCATAATCCAGTTAAATATAAAATTTGAAGCCTTTACTATTTAATACAGGTAGATCCCAATTGTAACATTAATTTTTTTTTTTGGGAATTCTAAGTATTTTATTTAATCCCTTTAAAGTCATTCATATTTTCTCTTTCTTAATATATTAGAGACTCATATAATTATCAATTAATTTGCAACTTCACTCTCAAGGAAAACAAAATATATGGAACATGAATTTGTTATTAACTTCATTTGTTTAGTTATTTTCATTTATGATTTGAATATTTTACACATGTTCTCTCTCCTAAATTCACGTTCTCACCAAATATTTTCCAAATTGATTCAAAATTCACCCAAAGGTCTATTTTAACCTATATAACACGAATTTGGCATTAATATTTTTTTTGAAGACTTTTATTATTTTATTTAATTCATTTACATTTTACCACTTATTTATCTTTTTAATTTTTTAGTGGCATCTAGAAACTTTCTAAAAATATAAAACTTGGTCTACAAGTAATAATAAACGTTAGGAACACGTTTTTGACATAATTAATTTTTATCAATATATATTTAATATTTTTGGTCTTTAAGTCATTTTCTCTCTCTTGAATAAAATAAAATATTAAACATTGACCAAATTAAATGCAAATTTGCCCAAAGGATTATTTTTGTGTTTAGAATACGAATTTGGAGTTATTTTTCTGATTTGAGAACATTTAGTATTTTATTTCACTTTATTGGCATATTTCCTATTTTCTTTTGATAATGTCATTAATATTTATATTATGTTCCACTTTAAATGATACTTGGCCCTTAAGTTACTTTTTGATCAAGGAAACGAATTTGAGTATCAAATTATCCTGATAGGTTTCCAATTATAATATTTTGTGCAAAATCTTTCTCATTATCTTCTTTACCCATTAATTCCCATATTACCTTTAATTATTGCATTTATCTTCTCCTTTATTTCAAATTCGGATTTTCTCTTATTTCTCTTATTCTAGTCAGTGATAGAAAGTTCTAGGATGAAATATTTTATTCTTTTTATTGCTTAGTGTACAATTTGCATTTTAGGCCCATTATCTAAAGTCTTACTGAGGTATTTGTGCATAAACCCAAATATTGGAATAAAAGGTGAACAAATATTTATTAAATCATCATATTGTCCACAAATTAAATAGAAAGGCCAAAGAGTATAGAAATGAAAGGAAAAGATGGAAAAGTGGACCAAAAAGCAAAATGCCCAGATTTCGGTATGTTACAGTCAACAACCAGTGTTCCCTTCTCCACCTTAGTCATTACATGAGCCATATCTAGAAATGGCTTCCCTAGACAGAGAGAGATGTTCTGATCAAAGTGCTTCACCATGCGACATTGCTCCTTCGCTTTTGATTGTGTTGGACTGGAGGGCATGACCATCTCAAACCGATCATCAGCGATACCCAAGGACAAACAACCTCTCCCCATCTCAAGTATCATGCCAGTAATGGCTTGGAAGGGTCGTCCAAGGAGTAACTCATTACCCTGTTCATCTTGCATTTCCATTACAACAAAGTCTACTGGAAATACAAACCGATCAACTTTCACCAACACATCTTCACAAATACCATACAGTTTCACCACGGAATTATCCACCAACTGTATTGTCATATTGCTCGTCCTTGATTCCTTTAGTCCCAGCTTCTTGAACGTAGAGAGAGGCATAAGGTTTATACTTGCCCCAGAATCACACAGTGATTCGCCGAATTTCACCTTACCAATATAGCATGAAATATTAAAGCAGCCTAGATCTTGCCTTTTTTGTGGTAATGTGCCCATGATGACGACACTCACGTGCTCCTTGAGAACCACAACCTCAGTATCAGGGATTTTCCTTTTCTTTGTAATGATGTCTTTCAGAAATTTTCCGTAAGAGGGAATCTGCTCTATTGCCTCTAATAATGGAATGTTGACAGAAAGCTTTCTAAAGATATCTAGAAACTTCTTGAATTGAGCATCCAATTTCTTGGCTTTCACACTATTTGGATATGGGACCGGGACATTCTGTGCCCTCTGATGTGGCGGCACATATGGCGTCCTCTTATGTGTCTCTTCCTCAACAATGACGGGTTTTGTTGCAACATCCTCTACCACATCCTCTACCACATTCTCTACCGGCTTGGCGATTGGGATCAGAACCTCCTCTGTGGCCTCACCTGTGTTTTCTGACTGGGATTTGCTTGGTTCATCGGCCTTGGGGTTTAAAATCTTCTTACTGCTCCTTTGTAAGATTGCCTTAGCCTGTTGATTTCCTCCTGGAATGTTTGTATTACCCGGGAAGCCTTGCTGCACTGGCCTCTTCAGATTTGCTATCTCAGCTACCATTTGCGCCAAGGATGTCTCTATCGTCCTCATCTGATACCCATGGCTTTGTAGAGTCTGCCCGAATTGATTCATGAATTCCCCTTGTTGCTTGATCTGATGGCCAAAAGTGTTCATTAGTTCTTGATTCTGCTTTATTACTTGATTGAGCAACTCATTGCTCTTATCCTCTGGTGAAGGTTGGGTTTTGCATCAGGGTCCTGCAAGAAATTATTTGGGTCCTTCCAGGAAAATTTCTTGTCTTTCCTCCATGAGTAATCGTTGTTTCTGTACCCCTGTTGCTGGCGCATGAATTTTACTTGAGCCTCATCATCTGATTCTGCATCTTCTTTTACAAGCAGTTTCTTTGCTAGAAGGTCCATCTTCTCATTTAGCTCTTTGACGGCCTTTGATTCACCTACAGCCCAAACATGCTCTACGGCGTCTCTGTCGCCCCAAGATTGCCTCTTAGCCATGTTCTTCAAAATTTCCCAACACCGCGTGCATGTGTTGTTTAAGAAGAAACCTAAACCTGCGGAGTCTAAGTTACTTCTATCATGCTCGGAAAGGGCAAAGTAGAATATTTTAACCTGCTTCTCCTTGTCAAGTCCATGATGCGGGCACCTCCTTAGCATGATTTGAAACCTTTCCCAGGTCTCAGAGTAAGTCTCTCCTTCTTTCTGACTAAAATTATGAATTTTTCTGATCATATCATTTTTCTTTTCGGGCAGAAAGAACCTTTCAAAGAACACTTCCACCATGTGGTTCCATGATTCCACATACTCATCATCAAGATTATGTAGCCATTCTCGTGCATTTCCCGCCAGAGAGTTGGGAAACAGCTTCAAGTACAACGTCTCCTTTGGAAACCTGTCTATCTTGATCATATCATAGTTCTCCACGAACTGGCTTATATGAGTCACCAGATCTTCGTTTTTAAGCCCGTGAAATGCATTTGATTTGACCAAATTTATTAATGCAGGATCAATTTTATAAGTTGGTATATTGATTGCCTGCTTCTTTACAGGCCCCTTTGAAGCGGATGAGGAAGAAGCTTTTATCTTGTCCCATATCGTCTGCTCTTCTGCCATGGCTTCTTGTTATGAGTCAGAATCTATTTCATCTGGTTGGTCTTGAATATAGTTCTGCTCGTCGTCTGGTCCCGGTAGTGGAACCTCTGGTGATTGCTACGTGTAGTCGGTGCTACGCGTCCTCACCATGCACCAGTACTTGCAAGATGATAATTTCAATTCAGTACAGTGCTAGACGATTACAATAATATGAAAGATAAAACTATGAATTTCTAAAATGATAATAAAATAATAAAATAAAAAAATGGCCTAGAATGGCTGCTTGCAGCACTCGTAGTGCCGACAATTGCCGTGTCCCCGGCAACGGTGCCAAAAACTTGACACTAATTTACCGTACATAGAACGCAAGTGCACGCTTCAATGTAGTACAGGCCCTTGTGAGGCCCGAGTCGAACTCAGGGACACTAAATTATCAGTAGACTACTACTAACTACTCACAATCAGCTAGACCAATAAAAAGGTTATGAGAGTTGTTTTAAAAAGAAAAAGAAAATAAAATAAAACAGAGCAATCGATTAAAAGTTTAGTTTAATCAATTCAAGTGGAGATCTTTAGGAATGCGGTTTCACCGCGGGTTTTCATTGTATGAATTTCTATATAGTTACTCAGGTTCATCTCTCAATCCGGGTAGTGGCCTGTAGTCAGAATTGTCCACTATCGTGGTGCAATTCACTACCTATGTCTAGGTCGGTTCCACCGTCGTAGTAACCTATACCCTAAACTAGGTGCATTAGAATCGACCTCTGGGTTTCCACCATTAACCTTACATCACCTTGTTCAAGGGATTTGTCAATTAATGTGAATTTCGTCTCTTTTCAACCGTTAATTCTTCTTTCAAAGTAATTAAAGGCATTAGATTATCATTATGGTGATCAAGCATAATAATATAATTGAGAAAACGAAATCATACCACATATTTAAGAGATAAATGATGAATTACTATGATAAAAACGTCATACAATGCTTCACCGGGCTACTCCTGGTCCTAAAGACAAAGGGGATTAGCCCTGCATGTTCATCTCAAACCAAAACATGGTTAGAGAAAGGGGAAACATGAAGAAAAATGTGAATAAGTAATGAAACCCCTGGACGGAGAAGATCTAAGCGTTCCTTGGCATAGAATACACGATCTACAGCCTTTCGGCGGTGGAGAACGTCTTCTTCGACTTCCGGATGGCTGGGGCGTGCTTCTAGGCTTCATTCTTCTCTCCACACCTTCTCAGGACGTATGCAGCGGCTAATGACGTGATACCCTGCTCTTGGCCACCGTCATTAGGTATAATCACCGAGTTAGGTTGCAAAAATATCACAACCGTCGAATTTGGGTCGATCTGAAACAAACTTTAATCTGACGGTGTCGATACCATCGACGCGGGTCGATGGTATCGACCCCTCGCGATATCAACAAGCTTTCTTTTCTTTTCTTCATTGTGCTTGATGCTGACTCGATACCATCGACGTGGATCGATGGTATCGACACCCTTATGCGTCAGTTTTATCCCTTTTCCATCGCTAAAACTCCACATGTCGATAGTATCGACTATGGGGTCGATAGTATCGACTGTCTACTCACCAGCAACCTGATGGAATGTCGCTACCATCGACTTCCCTGAGAATGGTATCAACTCTGGACTGCTCCTTGCAGCTAGCTGCCTGTGGCTGTGTCGATAGTATCGACTTCTGTTGATGGTATCGACAGCTGCAGATATGTGTTTTTCCTGAAATTGCAAAACAAAACCACATAAGTCGAGATAAAACCTATTATTGTAATCATTTATGCTCAAAACAATAAAATAAAAGAGATTTGACACTGAGAAGGATCATAGAGTAAAGTAAGTGAATTATGCAATATTAATCACCAAAATGACCAATAAACACATAAAATGTGAGTAAAACAAGTCTATAAATGCGACTCAAAATCATCGCATCAATTACAATATTGGAAACTAGGGTGGTTTCTAGCTTGGTTGGATTGTAGTAGCATTAGAAAGGAATTCTATGGATAAAATTGAGGTCTTCCATCCTCCCCTCTTCATCTTGTATAGGGGCATTGTTCAACAAGACATTGTAGAGGAGTTGGAAGCTAAGGATGGAGTGGACACAACTTTTCTTGATCCATAAAAAAAAATCTATATACTTGACTTGTTGTTGCATATGTTGTGACTCTCCACTTCTCTCGTAGGTATTGAAGAAATATCCAAGACTATCCAACTTGAAGGATAGTTTCTTTAGTGACTTTGCTATAAATTTGAGTTTAGAACTATCTTCATCCTTATCCACCTTGAGGATACCTCCCTGCCCTCTATTTGAATGTGATTGGTTTTTAGATCCTCTCTTGACAACTTCCCATGTGTTTTCAATATTTTAAAACATAATATCTCATCCAAACAAGGAATCAAGGAATTTTATGGTGTCTTCGTCAACACCCTTGTAGAAGGTCTCTATCATTTGTAATGGTTAGATGTGATAATGCAAACATCAGAGATAAGCTCTTTAAATCTTTCCCAATCCTCATAAAGGTACTTTCTATGACCATGGAGAATTGTGTGGTCTACACTTGATTTGATAGGAGAGGGATGGAGAGTAGTAATTTTCTAGAAATTTGGCTTTAGACCCTCCCAAGTCATGTTGTGTCCAATCAATGGGTACCAAATTTAGCCTTGTCCATCAAAAAATACTTGAACAACTGGAGTTTGAAAGAATCTTTAGATACACCTAGCCGCCTTTTCAAGTCATAAATATTTTCAAATCATAAATATTTTCAAATCATGGAAAGTTATCTTCACAGTCATCGCCTCTATTATTGGAAAAAGCACTACTTTGCAACATGATGATCCACTACAACCTAATCTCAAATTGTGGTGCATTGATAGAGGGAAGAAATGTTGAGTAACAAGCATCACTAGATTTAGGGATGGACAAGTCCCTAAGAGACTTTTATCATTCAGCTTCAAAAGGTACATTCTCGTTGTCCATGTTCCCTTCCTCTATATTGGCTCTTGTCTCCTATACAAGAGCCTCTCTCTAGATTGCAAGATCTAGATTCACACTCTAGTTGATTTCTTCCCCATCCATCCTTTCCTTGTATGCTTGGTTCAAGTGGTGGAAGGTCTTGTTGATGTCAAGATTGAATTTGAAAGGTGAATAACCAACACTTTAAGAGTGTCATATGCACCACCATTACCTAAAAGGATATTAGATAAGATTAGATTGCAGGAAGAGTTTTTTCAAGTAGATATGAGAATCCTAATAAATCTCAACCATGTGATCCAAAAAATACTCAGTTGTTGCTGGTATGTATGCCCAGAGAGCCAATTGTAAGATAATTGTAATGGGACATGGGATACCAGATTTGATAATATTAAAAGTAATCCCATCTATTATGTCTTCTCAGTTATGAGATTATGACACAAGCCTCGTAGATGTCTAAAAAATGATGTTACAAGATGACACATGTCTTCAGGTTTAAAACCTGGACAATGAGATCAAATGTATGACAAGAGTACATGCATTATTGTTATGTCCCCATAGGGATATTATTGTGGATGAAAATAGACTATAGTAATACATAAGACTAGAGTGTGTGTTGATTGATGACATAATATCATTAGTCATGATATGGAATATCAAGTCAAACACATAGGTACTTGTTAGAGAATAGTGTACCAGACATACCCACCTTGAGAGTGGTACATGGAGACCACCAAATGGTAGTCAGCATGAGCTCTCATAGCGGTAGTGGTGATTGTGGTTCTTAGACCTGAAGTTACTACACTCATCACATGTCATTCAATGTGTTTTGACATCATCAAATGTGACCTTGAATAAGGGTTACCATAAAGGTAATGCTCGGGAACATTGTGACACACATGAATTGATTGCCAGTGATATAGATAGGATTTGTCCCTCCTACTAGATATTGGTATCCCAACTACTGGATAAGCGAGACTGAGAAATGTATGACCATACTCATGTGACTCAATTTAAGATATCTTCTCTAGTTCAAGGAACATGGATTGAGCATAGAGAGGATGACAATTCCATACCTCGATTTCAATCTAGATATTAGAGAGAGGGGAACTATATGATCACTATTGTGATCTTGGCTCACTATAATATTGTTTCTTGCAATCTTCCAAATTGACAATGATGGCTGCCAATTTGAACAAAATAGTGGGAGCAACATATAATTAAAGGCCTAATTAATATTTTTAATGTTATCAAATAAAATCAAAAGTGTTTTGACTAAAAAAACCATTTTGTAGAAACTAATGAAAAACAAAACCTTGAGAAGGACAAACTGAATGGGAATAACTTCCAAGAGTGGTTCAGGACATTGAGGATCGCTCTCACTCAAGAATGCAAGCCCTATGTCCTAGAGACACCAGAACTAGATGAAACTACCCCACCACGCCTAAGGCTAACAGAGATGCTTACAAGAAGCACTCGGAAGATGTCGTGGATGTCAAGTGTCTGTTTCTATTTTCAATGAAGAATGAGTTGTAGAGACAACATGAAATATGGATGTAATTGAGATGGTAACACATACTAGGAACATGCACCAAGATCAGCAAAGACATGAGAGATATGATTTCTCTAAGGCGTTGTTCAAATGCAACATGGTAGAAGGAGATCCAGTAGGTCCCCATACACTCAAGTTGATCGGGTATGTGTAGAACCTTACTAGATTGGAATTTCCCTTAGGCCAAGAGTTGGCCATACATGTGATTTGTAGTCACTGCTGAAATCATACAGATAGTTTGTCATGAACTACACATGAACAATTTTGAAACGCCATTGTCAGAACTACTTATCATGTTGAGGAAAAATGAAATATAGATGAAGAAGGATAAACCCAAATCTATGATGATGATCAACAGAGGCAAAGGGAAGCCCAAGGGAAAAGGAAAATCTAAGAAGAGATCTAAAGTTATCCAGAAACCAATGTCATTTGCACTAAAAACTAAGGGAGGAGTGAATAAGGAAGGGAATTTCCACCACTGTCACCATCCTAGACAATGGAAATAGAGCTTTCCTCTTTATATAGAGGAACTCAAGCAGAAGAAGGAGATTGAGATCTCCACTTTAGGACCCTAGAAGAAGTAAGTTAAAAGTATGCAAAGAAAGAGTTTCTGCCACTACAATTGGAATCTATCATTCATCTAACCCTAATGGGCATGTAATAACATTATTGAATTTCAATTATGTACTTGCAATTAATGAAAACATCACATTTCTTGTACGAACAAGAATATTATGAAATTTTGATGTTTTGTTTTGAAAGACAAGATCTTATTTGGAAATTACCTATGTCTCAAAGTCTATACTCAATATCTCTAAAGACAAATATGTCTAACACATATAAAGAATGACTCAATGACTCAAACAAATAATACTTATAACATTGTCATCTAAGAGCACATAAATGAGAAATTCATTTCTAAAATCTATAAAGATGGTTGTCTAGACTCTTTTGGTTTTTTATCCAATAGAGACACGGGAGTCTTATTAGTTGGACAATATGACAAAAGCAACTTTCACTAGAAATAGTGGGAGAACAAGTATTCTATTAGGGCTCATACATATTTATGTATATATACCTTTTAAAACAAATGCAAGAGGTGGTTGCTAGTACCTCATTATATTTATTGATGATCTTAGTATATATGGTAGTTTGTATTTAATGACAACAAGTATGAATATCTTGAAGTGTTCAAGGAGATCATGAATAAAGTACATAACCAACTTGGTAAAAGTATTGAAACACTTTCATATGATCGATGTGGAAAATATTTTGAACCAAGAGTTTGAGGACCTTCTAGGAGATAATGTATCACAATGAACTCTACCTTAAATATAATGATGTACCACAAAGAAGAAATCACATGATGTTAGTCATGGTGAGATTATCAATAAATCTACGTAATATCCCAATTTCCTTTTGGGCACATGCTTTTACACTCAACTATGTACCGTCTAAATTGGTTCAAAAGACATTATATGAGATATGATATGGGAAGTATCCTGATATGTCTTTTGTAACGATAAGGAATGAAAGCTTATATAGGAAAATAATTTCTTGGAGAGTTTTATCCACAAATCACATAAATGTTATTTTGGTGAACATCCCAAAGGATGCAAAGGTTGCTACTTTTATTATTTTTTAGTCTAACAACAAAAGTGTTTGTTTCCTAGAAGATTGGATTCCTAAAAGGAAATTTAATTCCAAAGGAATCAATGGGAGGAAAGTAGAACTCAAAAAGTGCGAGACCAACAACAATAAGAACAAGGAGAATCACAAATTGTTGTCAAATCTCAAGTTCATTATGTAACACAAAACCTCTTAGACCTAGTAGGACACACCTTAAGCCTGAAATATTAGGATATCTTATGACTCAAGAAGGCGATGAGTTGGTCATTGATGATGACACCAACAACCTACATAAAATCTATTGAGAGACTAGATTCTAAGAAATGGCTTGAGGCCATTAGATCTTAGATGGACTCCATGTACACAAACAATGTATGACCTTGGTGGATCCACCTGAAGGGGTAAAACTCGTAGGGATCAAGAGGGTCTTAAAGAAGAAGACCAAAATGGATGGTAATGTAGAAACCTATAAGGGTAGATTTATATAAAACGTTTTCAAACAAGTTCAAGGTGTTTAACACGAACAAATATTTTTACCAGTTTCCATGGTTAAACCCATCAGGATAATGCTTGTGATTGAAGCTTATTATGACTATGAAATTTTGCATATGGATGTTAAAACTACATTCCTTCACATGAATAATTGTACATGAAGTGTGCTTGACACAACATGTAGGTTTTATAAATCTTATACTTGAAAATAAAGTCTATAAGCTACAAAGGTCGATCTATGGATTGAAGAATGCATCTTAGATATGGGATATTTGACTTGATAAGATAGTCAAAGAGTTTGACTTTTCTCAAAATGAAGATGAAATCTATGATTCTAAAAGGTTAGTGGGAGCATATTATATTCCACACAATGATGGGGAATGATGTCCTTATCCTGTAAATGCTAAGACCTGACTGGGAAGCACCTTCTCTATGAAGGATTTAGGCATCAAGATCTATAGATATAGATCTAGAAAGCTTCTTAAACTAAGTAAGAGCACATGCATTGGAAAGATATTGAAGGGTTTAACATACAAGACTCAATGAGAGAAAATATATTCATATTCCATGAAAATAGCCTCTCAAGATCCTAGTATCATAGTTCTTGTGAATAATAGGAATACATAAGTATGATGTCATATACATTCATAATTGGACCTATCATGTATGAAATGTTATGTACTCACACAATTTTCTCGTATGTATTGGACATGAAGAGTAGATATCAGTCAGATCCTAGTGAAAGTCATTGGACTACCATAAAGAACACCCTTCAAGTACTTGAGAAGCACTAAAAGGATCACTTTCCTAATTATGGTAATAATGAAGAGTTCGATGTAAAGGGTTACATAGATGCAAGATCCCAAAATGACAAAGAATATTAAATATTGAAATCTAAATTTGGGTTTGACCTTAAAACATAACTGTAAGATAGAAAAATTTCGAGAAAGAGACAATTGTTAATTCTAAAATAGAAACTAAAGACCTTTCTATTATGAACACAACATAGGATATTTTATGGATCGAGAAGTTTATTTATATGAATTTGTGGGGATTTCCAACCATTGATGATATAGTAGAAATATTGTGACAAATATGGAGCTACTAGATATGTAAATGAACCCAATCAAAATACTATAACATTTCCATCTTATATAAGAGATCGTACATCGAGGAGATGAGAAGACTTACAAAGTACCGACTAGAAGCAAATGTTTCTAACCCACTACAACACTTGTGCAGCAAAAACATGATGAACCTATTAAGATCACTTGGAATAATATTTATGGGTGATTGGCTCTAAATGCAAGTGGGATTATGTGGGTATGTATGCCCAGAGAGTCAATCATAAAATGATTGTAACGGGGCATGAGATACCTAATTTGATAATAATAAAGGTAATTCATTGCATTACATTTGTCTCAATCATGAGACGATGACACAAACATAATAAATGTCTAATGAATGATACTACTCGATGAAATATGTCTTCAAGTTTATTACCTGGACAATGGCATCATATGTATGATAATAGTACATGCATTCTTGTTATGTCCCTAGTTGAATACAACTATGGAAGCAAAATAGAGAAAAATAATACATAAGACTGGAGTGTGTGTTGACCAATGATAGAATCTTAGCCCCTGTTTGGTTCAGGACTGAGATTTTGTAGTCTGGATTGGATTAGATAGGGTTAGTCAGGATCTAGTCTGATTCTGTTTGGCAAACCAGTCTGATTCTATTTGACAACCCAGTCTGATTATGATCAGTTGGTCTGATTTGAGTCCAGATTCAGTCTGATTCTATTTTTCTACCAGTCTGGATTCAGTTTGATTTTGTTTGGCAACCTAGTTAGTATATGCTTATTCTATCCTGTTCTTACAAAATTGTTTTAACAAGTACAAAGAATGTGAAGTTGTGATGTCACTTCAATATAAGTTCAAAATTTACAAAAAAATATATTTATTTGTATCATGTGGGTGCTAGTTTTTGTTATTTAGTGAAGTGAATATACGAGAGGATTATGCTCATTTTTATGTGTTTATTTAAAATAAATTAAACTTTACAGTTGTCTTGCATGTCATTTTCAAGTTGTATATATGTATAGTTGTACATATTCAATCTAGTAAATAGAAACTGACAAGATAATTGAAATTATCCTAATATAACATAAAGTACGCACAAGTAGAAAAGAAAATATGATAACGTTTTCATCATAACTTAAACAAAGAAAAAAAACTGATAATAATATATTTTGTTCCCGGGTAAATATGTCATGAACATACAAGGGAGAGGGGACAAAAAAGGAGAGGCTTGCCCTGGACCTATACATAGACACCCATACACATGTTAAGAGGGTGACCATCCACTATGGTGGACATTCTTTGATGTGGAGGATGATTTATATTGATCCCAGGTAGGACCGTCCCAGTCGGCCCACTTTAGGGCCTCATCGTACTCGTCCCATGACACGGGACAAGCTTCATACAACGGCTAATTGGGTTGTTGTTTGATGTTGTCCTTTTGCCAATCAAACAAAAATGGTGGCCGACGAACAGGATGAGTGACCCCATCCTTACCTTGTTCCTGATTCCCATATTTTCTCTCCTCATGTGTATCCTCACAACATTTTTTTTTGCAGACAAGGTTTTCTTCAACATATTTTTGTCCGTGACTTTGAACGTGATGTCAAGATCTAATTTTTTTCAAACTTTTCCCTTGACTTTGAACATGATGTCGACATCTAAATTTAATAAATAAATATAAGTATGAGAAAACAACGATAATAGCAAACTAACTGTGTAATAATCTATACAAATAAATGTTGCAAGCAAAATTATCTAAATACAAGTTTGAACGTGATGTAAGTCTTCTAAACATAAGAGTAAAATAAAAGTTTGATCAAATGATGGTAACAACAAACTAATGTAACACATACGTTTTACAACTAAATGTTGCAAAGCAAAGATAAACAAATACAATTTCGAGCAAATATGTTACAACTTCATTTGTTTGTTTCACCTCCTAATGTTGTAGTTGTATTGTTGATGTTTTCTTCATTGTTAAGGTATTCAACAACTCCATGTGGGTAAGTGCGATGAGTCATCACAAAATTGTGTTGAATGGCATGTTGTGTGGCCAATGGCGGGGAAGGCAATAAATCTCCCAAAATGAAAAGATTTTCTCTTATGAACTCTCTCCTGATGTACTGCCAACACATTTGTACCTCGCTCAAAGATATATAAGGCCCCCTAGTTATGTTTTGAAAGTCATGCCATGCCTCCCTCCAAGCCTGTGCAATGTATACTCCATTGACACATCTCCCCATTTCATATTGGTTTCTCATTAAACCTCTCAGAACCATATCAAGCATTGTACACCACATAACATACGGTGTCATTGGATGCCCGGCCATATTATAGATTATATAAGTAATATATTTCAGAAGTAAGGGTGTACATCACAATTATGGGGATATAATATGATTATTTGGTTTTAAATAACATTCAGCAACATTATGATAATTAACATACACCCTCCATAAAACATTCAACAATATTACGATAAATAGCATACACCCTCCATAAAACATTCAACAACATTACAATAAAAATCAACAACCTTATAATGTAATACAATGTTTATATCAGCGGATGAATTAAGAAAGTTTATAATGTTGATAACATCCAATGATAGACAATCTAAATCGATAAGACAATCTAAATGTAGCTCTGCCATTCAACGTTATGGCGTCATCGGAGGTGAAGGAATGCCAAAAAGAAGACTACAAGTTTCCTTCAGACTGGTAATGGAGCTTTGTAGAACCTCATACTCATACTTTTTGTTGGTGTATATATCATCATAGTTGTGATGGATTTCAACAAAGTCCTTAATGGTCATCGCTTGGCCCCACACTGACTTGCACTCGATACTTAGTAACATAATCTCAGCTTTCAAAGAATCAATTATTGGGGGAGATCGACTGCCCAATGGAAGTATCTACATCAGTCTTTTCTTTAAAATGTATTACCAAGTTCAAGTTAATGACAACGAATGTGCAGCCTACACAAGGGCAACATATTATTTATGGATTTACTATCACACCTCACGAGAAGTACATATGTAATACATTTTACCCGACCTTTCACCCAGAATGCCAAAGTCATATAACCCTGCATCTTCTGTGTTAAGCCACAAGGCTGCATCTATCCCACAATCACACCTTGAAATTTTTGATGGATTCATCAACATATAAAATATGGTTGGTGATAAGTAAAATAATGTCGGGTTCGGAACATAGATTTCAAATATAATTTGCAGATAACTTCAATAGGCCTAGTTGATTGTTTAAACATACAAGTGAAGTTCATTTGTATATATCATAATATATTACATCTATGATGTATTGTATCCATCTTCCTCTATTGAAGAGTCCTTATCACTCGTTATGTGAAGTCGTTGGCGAAGATATTGGCACCTCTTCCGCAGAGTTGAAATTTCTTCTTCTAGCCTATTGGTGTCTTCTCTTGTTGAACAGACAAAGTCGCAGTGTTTTGACCATTACTTGTGTTTTGTTGCGTGCATATGCAAGTTGTGTTAGCATCACATCCCTAATTGTAGTAAGCATGGCCGTTGTAGGTACTCGCTGTGCGGGCAACCTCATATGACATATGGTCGGAACAAGACCCCTACCACATGTACAATACAACATGTGGGGGTTGTTGTCTTCAAATTGTCCATTTACCGCATCTGTGGCATCCATGTACACTCGTACTATGCATTGTAGGCCACATGGACTAGACGACATTCCATTCTCCATTTGAAGATAATCTAATGAAACATAATGTGACATTTTTAATTAGGAGCCATAAAACATTTTATGAAACAAACATTTTAGGGCGCATGTCAAGTGGTTGATGAGTTCTCATATGCTATAGAAATGATGACAAGTACAAAGTAATGTCAACGAGTATACTAAATGAAATTAGAAATTGTTTCACGTAATACATCACCCTCCCTTGCATCAACTAGAGTTGTTTGTTGTAGCGAACTCAGGTCGACCCCATTGGGTGGGACAACATATGTTGAACTATTTTTTGGGAGTTCCTCCATCATAGTGTCACCATAATTCTGGTGATGTATAAAATTGTGGAGGATAAAACAAGCTATTACGAGGAGACACTAAGAATGTATAGGATATTTCTCCCCTTTTATAAGGTAGGCAAATTGCCTCTTCAGCACACCGAATGCTCTATCTACAACATTACGTAATTGAGTGTGGTGGTGGTTGAATATCTCCTTCTTGTTGTTGTATGAATGTTTGTTTCCTCGATACTCAGAAATATGGTAAGCTATGTTGCGATAAGGTGCAAGAAACTGACAAGTGTTGGCATACCCTGAATCAACTAGGTAAAACTTTCCTTGCAGAACTTTAAAACTGCATGTGGTTGTTGCTGATTGTAGGACCCTTTAGTCACCAATCGAGCTCTCCCACCCAGTAAGGACATATGTAAGCTCCATCAAAAAGTCTACTACAACCATGACATTCAGAGAAACATTCCCTTTTCTTTCTCGGTAATGATTTTGCTTGTCGCATTTGACCAAGACTGGGATGTGTGTTCTGTCAATTGCCCCGATGGCATTCTATAACACCAAAATTAGTTGTAAACATACAAAGTAATTGAAAATGATTATAAATTGTAAGGATAACTATTACCTTGAAGTAGGGGTAGAACCTTGGGCTGTCCAATATACGACGATGTGTTGTTGTGCTTGTCGATGAGATTTTCATGACACATAGTCATGGGACAACACACACACCCCGTCGAAGACTTCATTGAACTTTCTACTTATGGTCTCACCAGAGTGAATGTATTCCTCAGCCAAAACATGATTTGTATGGACATGTCCAACCATCTGTAGGAAGTAGCATACAGCCTCAACTGATGAGACGCCTCTAGTACTTTGTAACAAGCACGACTCTCAGGCTTGTCCACGAGGGCTATTATAGTCTGTGGTCGCATTCGGTATAGGTCATAATCCCTTTGTTCATGCCCAATTATGATTTCTAACACCTTTTGGTAGCCACTCCTAATGCTAACTGACCTAGGTATTGTAGGTGGTATGTCGTCATCATTGGAAGTATCGTCCATGATGGAGTTGCTATTGACTCAGCTATTGCATCATCAATGTGATTTGCTGGACCAGTAATGATATCTAAAATGTTTGTGAGGAGGTCAGTTAATTGTGTATGATCACTAGAAGACATGATGCCTACAATTAAAAGGATAACAACCTTGACATGATGAATATAATAAAAAGAATAACAACTTGAACATAATATGAAAGATTTGACAGGAAAAAAATGACATCAACATTACATATGATTTAGATAGTACGAGAAACAAATGTTTGTACGGGAAATTAATTATTACAACAATAAAGCAAATTGAAATTGATGTCCTCAAACATACAAACCATAATGGAAAAATAAAGTTCTCACTTATGATGATGAAGGGACAACATCATTGGTTCCAGTATACCACACAGATGGCATACTTGTTGTGCTATTGAAGTTGGGTGATGGGGACTGCAAACCAAATCTCTACTGAGATGGCACAAAAGAGGATGGCATTGAAGGTAGTTGTGTTGCACTACTGCCTTGGGACCTCTCCCAAAGGTCTTGCAACCATATTGTTATTATGGGAGGTGTATGTGTAAGGCTGAGGTAGATGTTGCGGTTTGTTGACTCCTTTATGGCATTCACAAGTGTTGTAAATACAAGGCTAGGGGCATCAGGGAAAGTATCATTGAAATGTTGTAAAATTGTTGCAAACTCTTCTTTTTCAAAGTATCTGGTGGCCACACTTGTGCCTAACTCATGCACCTTTGCATACACCTGTGTGAATTCAGATAACACTTCATTAGAAAGAACACATCACCCTTATGACATTGATGGTCACTTCCTGCACCTGTGGATAGGAGGAGTCCTCCCCCAAACACCTTGGGTACCTGTTCTGCCTCCCCTGGTGTCACCCTCACTTTGCATCCCAGCTGCGCCTATGTCTGGTTCCCCTACTGGGGTTTCTGTGTTCATGGGTGTATCAGACACATCTAAGTTGACAATAACGTCATCATAGGAGGCAACGTTGGACGATATTTGTCTATCCGTAGAAGACATTGGTGTCATCTAGCAATGTTCCTCCCTGCCATCAACTCGATGTCGTAGTTGTGGGGAAAGGGGTGCTTAATCAACCTAGCAAGATCCTTGTTTTCCTAAGTATAAAAAAGTTTGTATTAGGAGATTTAAGTGTATATGTAGGACATTACTTTTGGGGTCAGGGTATGATTATTGTACATACCACAAGGCTCTCCCTCCACTCAGGGGTTTTCGGTAGCGTGGCCTTGTTCCTAGTCTCATCCCATCCGACTCCACTCTTATTGGTGACAAGCTTCAATCTGGCATAGTCCCTCCTCAGGTTCTTCCTCCGAGTTTTGACATGGTCTAACAAACAATGCACCTTCCCCATCCTATTTTACAAATCACAAAGTGCCTCCCTCCAAGCGTCCCTAGTAAACTACCCGTCAATACACCTGCCTACATCATACTACCTCCGCAATGCTGATACTAGAGCGTCGTCAGACTCTCTTGACCAAACAATACAAACCATGGGGTCTGCGAAAGACATACTCACGTAGGTTCTACAATATATAATGACAGTGAGGGGTGTTTACAATGATAATAAGTATATAACATAAATGGTTTTCAATAGGTACAACCCATGACAATACAGTAATCCTTGTGCTAATAATGAATTTGATTTGGGGCCCATCCCAAACCTAGCAGTTGGATGTGAATGTTTAGGAAAGATACTCATGTATGTGAATTACTAAATCTGTGTTACACAAGATTCCAATTTACATGTACCTAAATTATATTTGGCATCACACATTTTCCTGTCATAAAATCTTACATTTTCCCTTGCACAAATCAGACCATGCATCTATTGTAATGCCAAAAGACAAACAGAAGGTCAATAATATTCTTTTTCTTTAAACCTATGTAGATGTGCATGTGATTAGTGCTACAATAGGGATCCCAAAAATAAAGTAGAGACTACAAATTAACATCAGTGTTGAATTGGAAAAGTTTTTTTGGTTCCTTAATTGATACAAAAGAAGGGTCTGATTTTATTATTCACGCCCAATTGATTCTACATTAAATTTTTCATCTCATAGAATTTGATATCAAGCCTACATGTATCTAGCATAGAATTTGACATGACGACATTTCTTACTTCACTGACTCCACCATTCTTAGAAGAAAATTGATATCAAACCTACACAATACTAGCATATCTTTTTTGAATAATTCAAAGAAAACATTCCAATATTATTATCATTTATAATCTAAACAAATATATTTGTATAACATATTTACAAATAATCCTCCTACAATTGCGTTAATAAGAGGTTTAAATTTATTGTTGAGCCCTACAAAGAATATATTAATCAAAATCGTGGCACATAAACCATTGTGTGGATATATCCTTTGGTACATGTTTTATCTTTCACACGTATCATTAATACCTATGGTCTCAGTTTGAATTACAAAGTTCGTCCATGTAATGCCCTATTTTTGCACAGGTATAGAATTCCTTAATGAATGTGTCAGATATCTTGTAGATATGTATTGTATCTCCTAGGCTTGTATTTCACAAGCCTTAGAATTTTTGTTATTTTCATAGGATCTACTCTATAATGCACCTCTTTTAACAAGGGAACATTTTCTAGACTACAAAGTAACATTTGTGTTCAATTATCAAAGTTCTATTGGTTCCTTAATTGATACAACAGAAGAGTCTGATTTTCTATGTGATTGGTCTATTGAGTTTGGATACATCAAGTGTCTTTGTTATTTTTTGTGAATATGAGCATTTTCAACAACATGACTGTTGTTATTAAAAAAACTAGGGTATAGCAGATAAAAACATTGAATAATGTATTTTGTCTACTCACCTATTGATAGTTTTTGTATAGAAATAATTTTCAAGCATTTGAATTCTTTAAATATATGGCATGACTTGATGGTTTAATATGTCAAATAGAGGCATAGGATAAGATTTTTATTTTATTATTCATGCCCAATTGATTCTACATTAAATTTTGCATCTCTTTTGAAATAATATCTAGCATAGAATTTGACATGACGACATTTCTTACTTATCTGACTCCACCATTCTTAGAAGAAAGTTGATATCAAACCTACACAGGACTAGCAGATCTTTTTTGAATAATTCAATGAAAACATTTCTATATCAATATCATTTATATTCTGAACAAATGTATTTATATAACAAGCCTTAGAATTTTTGTTCTATGAAAAATTAATAATTTGCATGTAAATGACATCCAATATGACACCATTTATTTTAATAAATACATAGTGATTTTTAAATGTATGTACAAGTTCTGTTGTATTTTATAATGGAGTGCCATACGACTACCTAGATTGAATAAGATTGATGAAACTTGTTCAATAGTGGTTATTATTGGGATATGAAGGAGGTTCCCCAACATTGATGAGCTTATTTACCATCGTTGTGATGGAATACATAAGATAAATAAATGCCATCAGATTGGTGTTCTTCTCATTCATCCTTTCCTCCATATTCTCATGTTGATATCCCATTTCAGTAAGTATCAACTCCATGGGAAGTATTTTATTAGTTTACAATGTCTACAAAATAGACTGACAATATCAAAGTAATGAAGTCTAGTTGGAGTTAAGGAACTAATTAGCATAAAGTTACCCTGATATACTTGAGAATGTTAAATCAAACCAGTCATGGAAATTGAAGAACATGCATCATTAAGGAAACTTTTCAAATACACTAGAGGCAAATAAACGTTTCATTAAGAAACAATGATGAGATAAGAAAATAGTTAATATCTTTATAAGACAACATCTCCCTAAGAGCATAGTCTATAAAATAATTTGACAACATCTGTTTAAGAGCTAACTATTACTACATGTACTTATACCATGATCATCAAAGAGCCTCACCATATGTTAGACTATCACGAAGAAGATGAAGTCCAACCTTTTCATCATGATTCAGTATGATTCAGTAAAAAAAAGACAATATTCATCATCACCAACCTTTTTAGAAGTGGTCGACAACGAGCAGCAGCTGCAGAATCACTGGGATGATCAGCACCGCGGGAGAAATAGGGATGCCACACAAATTTTGCCCAACCCGAACCGAGTTACACTGATGTGGCGCTAGAAGATAGGGAAAAATCCAGATCGCATCTGGAACCAAATAGGCACTTAGTACTCATGATATGGATATCAAGTCAAACACATAGGTACTTGTTCGAGAATGGTGTACTGGACAGACCCACCTTGACTGCGATACATGGAGACCATGGAATGGTAGTCAGAATCCACTCTCATAATGATAGTGGTGCTTGTGGTTCTTATACTTGAAGTCAATACACTCATCACATGTCATTTGATATATTTTGACATCATCTAACATGACCTTGAATAAGGGTTACCATAAAGGTGATGCTCGGGTACATTATGATGCTTGGGGATTGATTGTGAGTGACATAAATGGGATTCCTTCCCACTACATGAGATTGATATGTTGGATACTTGATAAGAGAATGAGAAATGTATGACCATAATCATGTGACTCAATATAAGATATGTGAACTCACACACATTTCATACAATATGTTGTAGTTCAAGGAACATGGATTGAACATTGAAAGGATGACAATTCCATGCCTTGAGTTCAATTCAGATATTAGAGACAAAGGAACTATACGATCACTATATCACTAATCATGGAATGTGGGTTGAAGTTGTTCTCTAACTTTCCAATTACTCGGGTTGAAATGATGTGTTTCTAAATACCACTCATTGCTTGTGATGTCATAAATTAGTTAAGGACATTCACTGCCAATGAAACTTGGGACCTATAGGGTCACACACATAGGGTACACCTAAGATAGGAGTTCACTCATGAAAATTAGCTGAAAAGGAGTGTAAGTCGACCGACTCAACTGTTGAGTTGACCAATTCATGTGTCTTGATTACTAAATAATTTAGGCAATCAATTCAACAACATTGGATGAAAATTGACTGACTGCGAATATGAGTCGACTGATTCAAGTATTGAGTCTACCAACTCAAAAGAAGAGTCAACCAACTCAGAGTTCCAGTCAATCGAATGGATGACCAGTAAGATTGGATCAAGGATTGATGTTGACGTCATGTTGTGCATTGATCGTTGCATTGAAAGACACTATGTATGCAAATAGGAAAGCTTTCAAATCAACTAATTCAAGTGTAAAGTCGATCGAATGGATGTGAGTCTACATACTCAAGTGTTGATTCGATTGACTCAAGTGTTGAGTCGACAAACTCATGATCCACAACAGCCAACAATTCATGCAAATCCGTCTCTTTGACTCCCAATTGATTTGAAAACTCTAACCCTTACCCTCCTATAAATAGAGGGGTAGTCAAGGCTTTCAAAAGACACAATCATTTCTGAAAACATGTCTTCTCATTGTTGTTGTAATGTGAGAGCCCAAATCAAGTCTTACCCATAAAAGGGAGAGATGGCTATAGAGAACAAGTCAACGCTAGTATGTTGATGTCAAAAGAGACAACTCCTTCTGGTTGGCTCTAGGAAGACGATGAGGAGTTCTTAGTGATCCGTGTGAACTATGTAGAGGTTTGGAGGCCATCTCCATCACACTAGAAGAACACCATCAACCGCCATCCATAGTGTTGCACCATGAGGCCATTGTTGACGACTATTCCAAAGCTACTTGAAAAAGAAGCATGATGTTGCAAGGATTGTCGTTGAACTTGCTACATGACTAGGTATATTCACACAAATCCCTCTTTCCTAGATACATTGTTGTTGACACAATCTTCTGGTTTGGGATTTGGCCATTTTTTTTCTATTGCCTTGTCTACTGCCTAATTTCCCAACAGTTGTCCCCAACCACAACACCAAAAATTTGTTGACAATTTTAATGCACCAACAAATTTCCAAAGGTGGGTTAATGGTAGGTTTTAAACATTATACCATATAAAATAACTCTCAACCCATAAGTGAATAGGCTTATGGAAGTATAGTTAATTGTTTAACCCAAAGGACTACTTTTTTAAGAAATTATAGTTGGATCTTTGATGTTAACGATTAATATTTATAAATGGCTTCTTGATTGATGACTAAACAGAGAATAGAATTCATTAGAAATGATTTAAGAACTGGTTAAGTATATATTTAAAGAACACTTGGATATATAGGTTCATGTGCCATCACCTACCTACCCATCATAACTCTTAAAGCTCAACGATCAAAGTAAATTAGACTAGGATCGTGTGAGTATTTGTCCTTTTGAACATGAATTGCATTAGGATCAAATTATTAGAAGGTTCAGCTCATTACCCAATGATCATAACCCAATCATCATGTAGAATTCCTTCCATGATATAGAATACTACACATGAATTTAAGAATCTAATCCAAAGTGGAATCAACATTTATGATTATATCAAATATGTTAATCAAATTTTCAATTCAACAAGCAAGGAATTAAATGAATGAAGAGCAAGCTAATATATCAGAAATACCAAGTTTGATAACAATCATGATGTGGTATGAGAAATGGGGCCACTCCCCATGCCCTAATAAGGAAGTCTACTCACTCACATCCATAGAGAAAGAAGAAATACAAGAGAAGATAGGAGAAATAATGTCATGGAGAATGTGAAAGTAAGGAACCAGATGTCTCTAACTACAATTCTCCGCTTCAACAATAATAGGTCTGAAAAAATCCACAAAGAGGATGACATTCCTCTCTTTCTCCATTTCTTGCACAAAAAATGAGGTTTAGAATTAGTGTAGATGACTCTTAAACGTTAGGTCATATTCTTCTTTTATATGGATGACTTTGAATCCACATAATCGAATTTGGTTGGATCTGGAGGCTATCTTTCTTTTTCATTATCCACCATGCTAGTCGTTTGACTAGAAGAACCAATTAAGCTAGCTAGCCTTCAGATAGTGCATTGGGTGGTCTTTACATCGAGCAATTGGGATTCTAGGTTAGTCGATAGGTAGGGTGCCCAATTATCTAATGTTACTGACTTTTGAGGGTAGTTGAGATCAAATTCCAACCAATCAATAGATGAAGTGGGTGGGGAGACTAGCCTCTTCTCATGGGTATTGTTCTACATGTGATTTGACTGCTTGATAAGGTAAGTTAGCTGACTGGTGGGCTTCCAGAAACACTTATCTTTACTGACTTGGGAGGTAATAAATTCCAATCAACTGTCTGAAAGACCCAATTGGCCAACTTATGATTCACCAAGTATTATAATGTTACTGCTTTGGAAGGATTGTATTCCAGTCTACCGACTAGCAAGGTGAGTTAACATATTGGAATGTCATAAAGAGAAATATGGATATTTGACTTGTAAGACATGGATTCCAACCACACGATAGATGAAGTAGGTTGCCTAACTAGATTATGCTTGGGAGACACATTTGGCTGGTTGGGCCAATTGGTTGAATAGTGAATGAAGATGACTTACTGGACTAGCTGAAAATGATGAGTTACCTCTATTTTCTTTTCAATTTCCTCCAAACTTGAGACATAGAATTGGGAAAGGGAAACTATTATGAGTTTTAATTGAATGGTATTTTTCGATGCATAAGAGTATAAATTTAATTAAAATCCTAAAAATTTGAGAAAAAGAGAAAAACAACAAACTAATAAATTTAAGAAAAATTATCTACTTGAAATGAGAAAAACTAGTCTAGAATATGCATTGAAAATATCCATTCATCAATAATCTACCTATTCTTTTTATCTTACTTGAATAATTAAGAAATTAGTGAGTTGAATATCCTTTTCTTGACATTAAATTAACCCTTCTATCAAATTCAACTAAAAGTATCCATAATCACATATGCTCAATGATGTATCCAAAATTTGGATATAGCTTCCTAAGGAAATATTATAGACAAAATTATTGTATGCGGTTAGTAATTATACCATTGAACCATAACTTCTTGGATTATTGTCTTAAAGGAGTTAAAAGCAAAGATGCAACCAATATTTTTTATTTAAAATATTATACTTAAATTTTCAATTACAAATCAAACAAAAGATTGGGAGAAGCCTCATCCTCACGCTCTCCCCCCTAATAGGATTTTTTTTTCTCAAAATTCAACTCACTATTAAAAGGTGTGGGGTGAGCTTTTTCCTTATCAACACTTAACTCCCGTGAAGCTTCATCCTTAAATGGTGTTTGTAAATAACCTTGGCTATTTTTGAATTTTATGTTAGAGGTTTTTGACCTTTGACTCCAATATCCGCATAGGTACCTTTGGGTAGGTGTATCTACCTTGGAGTTCTAAAGGTTCATCAATGAAGCACATCAGCATGATCCTTTCAAAGAGATTTGAATTGTATGAATGGAACACATCATATATATATACATATATAAATATATATATGTATACATACATACATATATATATATATATATCGAGTTGGTAGGGCAAGATGATAAGAATCACTAATCTTTTTCAAGATCTCAAACATACCCACATGCCTGAGTCTTATCCTTCCACAATTATTGGTAATGACCAAATGGGTTGAAAATGGTCTCCCATGTGGAAGGGTAAGTACGTGGGTTTTTCATCTATATAGAGCTATTGTTTGTGTCAGGTCCTCAAAATTCAAATAAAAAGCATATTTGAGGTGGATGGAAGGTACCATTAACATTAGAAGTGATAAGACACATCGTACTCCAATCATTTTATAATTTCATTGCTAGATAAAGTCAAAATTACTAAGTGACTTATTATCTACCTAAAAGTTTATATCAAATCAAGTCTTTCATATAAATATTTTTTTCATACTAAGGGGTGGGTCTTTTGTATGGCATCTAAAAATCCCATGCTCAACATCCCTTAAAATGAAAGCTATTTCATGAGCTATTTGGATGAACCTAATGGACTCAAACCACTCAAAATGAAAACTATCATAATCAACATGCATGACTCCCTATCTCTAGGGTTATGGGATTAAGTTTTTTTATACTTAATGCAAGACAAAGAATTACTTAATACGTTGTTCCATGAACCATGATTCATTCATAAATTATAGGATCATGAGCTTATCTGATACCCAGATGCATAGGTCATACTACCCTCTAATCATTCATCAAGTTTTCTTAGGAAAAATAGGGTTCATTCTATCATGAGAAGCCTACCACTTCACAAAGGTTCACCTCTCTACAAAAGAGTAACCTAGATTATGATTTTATGTATGTGTCAAAGGAATGATTTTGTCACTCCAAAGAGTCTCTCCTTTATTGAGGTGTGATACTTCATGAGTTTTGGATCCTCGTTCTCTTGGCTTTAAATAGGGAGTCACTATAGTTGTTCTAAAACTAGCACTTATTTTCTTAGAAAACTTGCAATTGAAGTTGATCCTCAAATCACATCACTTATCTCACATACATCTTCCCATCAATATATGTTGAAGTACCCATATATTGAATGGTAGAAGCTACATTACCACCAAAGCTATTACCTTGAGATGAGAATGTACTGATGTTTCTTGTTCATATGATGTTGCCAAAAAAATAATGGGTTTTATAGTGTACTATTGGAAAAAATAATGCACTAAGAAAGGTTATATCTATAGTACCATCAACCTTTAGAAAGTTGTTCATATATAAAAACGTATGTCCAAACCAATATTATTCTAACCATGGTACCAAATTCTTATTAGTTGCACATTTTACAATTTTTGGTCATATTTCACCTAGGTTGTACTCATGCACGTGAACAATTTTTGTACTTTAACTATATCAATTAGATGGTGAGGTAATGCCTCAATAAATCCTAACCAGTAACTCAAACTCAATATATCTATAACATATACAACTTGTATGTGTTTAAATGTTCCTACCCAATGTCTTAGACATACACTAAGATAAAATAAATAATTGTTTGCTTTACAAATACAAAGCTCACCTTGTTTGACATGTAAAGACAGTGAAACTACATGTCATCTTATAGTCCTAATATAAGCTTGATTCATGCTCAAAGAATGACTCTTTATAGATGAATAATTTTGTAACTCCAAATTAACCCAAGGTGAAGTGATTTTTGTAGGGCCCTTGAGTTTGTATACAACCTCCCTTACGTTTTTTTTATTTTTGAATTAATCTATACATATTGGGTGAGATTTTCAAGCTTTGGTGAATCCAACTAGGCTATACTTGAGTCAAGGGTAATACCCGTTCAGTATGATCTAAAGTCATACATCTTTATAATCAATTAAACTTATGTTTTGACTTCTACAAACCAATATTTCATAAGTTGTTCCATATCTCATACATAATTCATGTATCATTGGCCCTTATTTATTCCCTTAGAGTCTATATGTGTGTAGGTACTTATCGAGGAATTTTCTCATGATCCTTATTATCTTGTATACTTCTATAGCTTTGATACTTGACCCTAGTGTTGTCTTAGGGTCTACCATGCATAGTGTTACCTAAAAACTCATAAGATTTTACTTCTCTTTATCATTAATTCTACTTTATTTTTAAAAAAAAGGGTCTCTTCAATTGTCAAGATTCTATGTTCCATCAGATTATCCTAGACAAGGTAGATTTCTGCCACTTACATGCACTATTGTGAAATTCCTTTGATGAACTAAACTTTCATAACCTAGTTTTTGTAAATTTTATCCAACAAACATGTACAAGTATATGCAAAGATCATTGTTCAAGACATCAAAGCCTGATTATCTTATTTTTGTGTTTAAATCCTTCTAGGACATTTAGAATTTCCTCAAAATTTTAAACCAAAAACAATGTGGATTAGTTCTTATTTATGGGAGGAGTCTATTCCATGGTCTACTCTTATTTACCATAAAAGTAGGATGTTAATATCTTTAGCCACACATCCTTCCAATGCAGGCTTCAGATTATCATTCCTCCCTTAGGTCTTTACCATCACTTGGGATGAACCACATCATTTGTGAACAACACTCCTAAAAAGAATGTTTGAGCCTCACATAATTCTTATATAACCACCGATCTCTTATGTTTTCAAGTACTTGCATAGCAAATTATGCGTACCTTACATACTAACACAAGCATTCATTTGTACCTTACCTGTTTGTATGAAGGCAAATCCAAGGATACATAGTATTGTATATTAAGCGATGTTATCCTGATCATATGGGTTTTTATCATGCTAAGGTTTTCATGTGATCCACTCATCAAAAATCTTCATCACGTGATTGCCAAAATTTATCTAGCTTGTCTAGGATAATTAAACACATGCCTAGATTTCAAAATTTGTACTACTACATCTTTTCCTAGTTCCACATTCATTCTTTCTAAAAATATTATCTAGGTATCACCTAATTACACCACTTATTATTCCACCACTATCACAACTAGTAAGGTCTTCCCAAGAAATCACATATAAACACTTTATAGGTAGTATTAAAAGCTATGTAAAAGTGTGTGGTTTTTCCTTAAGGGTAGGTACCTTCAGTTTGGGTTTTCTTGAAATATTCAACACATTTTCCATGAGTTTGAGACATATGGACTTGACATGTAACACCATACTTTAGTGAGATGGAATCCATAGACCTAAAATTCTTATATTCTCTATTGTTCCATTGTTCATACTTTTGTTAGAGGTTTTTGTTAACTTCATTTGACAATGATCATAGTTTAACTCCTTGGACTCCTTCGAGACATTACAAACCCTACTTATCCTATAGAATTTTCCTTTGAACCTAAGATATGTGTTATACTATAGTGCTAATTTATCACCTATCATTGTTGTAATCTAAATCAGTAAAAAGTAGGCTCAAGGGTCATAGGGAGGTGGTTTAAGAAACTCAACCTTCTTCTTCTACATATAATAACTTGTCTAGAACTCACCACATATATACCCAGACTACGCGTTCATCCCAGTTTCTGGGTTTAAATAACTACCTCTTGTTTATTCTCATGATTAGAGATTTTATATGCATGCACGATTATGATATCAATTTCATTAAGGGTAGGCTTGAGAAGGATATTCTTGTCAGCATAATTTCGTTTCATGTTAGTCTAACTATTTCTTGTTTCATGTAGGTGGTACAGTTTGCTTCTTTCCACTCAAGTGTGTTAGGGACTATAAGATCATATATAGGGGAAGGGTCATACACTTGGAAGGTATTAATATACAGTTTAATAAACTCAAGAATATTGGGCACTTCCTTTGGACTGAAGGTGATATACCAATGACAACACATAAGTTTTGCACATGTTTAACCACCATATTTATTCATTCTTTCTATTTACCAATGATATTAACTTTTGATCCGTGTTTAAGGCTAAAATTTCTTTTAATTGGTCTATCACTTTCTTTCATTTTGACTTATTGTTATGTTCTCCACCTACTTAAGTACTATTTCCTTCATTAACACGGTATATCCAACATCATAATTTTCATAAGGGTTATTACAGATTAACATATTTCTCACAATGTTTTACAGGTTAACATATTTCTCACAATGTTTTCTATGTCCTTTATCCTAACATGGATTTCAAAGATAGACTATTTACCTCTTCTTGTTCCTAGGTTCATAAAATTTCCTAGGGTTTTCTTCATAAGAGTTGCATACCTTAGAGAAAATGTGTTGCATATATATTTTAATTGGCATTTCACATGCTTTATTTGGCAGCAAATTCCTTAATCTTAATATCCTTTGAAACCCTAATATAGATGAGGAGAGAAGAAAGTTCTAGGATTCTTAAAAATGTACTTTTAGGATTGAAAAGAATGGATTTTATGAAGATATGATGTTTAGGTGAGAAGCGATAGTCCAACCATGGTAAATAATGGCCTAAGAGTCCTTGTAAACAAATTAGTTTTGAGGCATGTATGACCCAATCCTTGACACCATCACCATTCATACAAATCATAATAATTCCCTTACAATTTTATATAAGTTTAGAAACTATTAAACATTAAATTTCATTTATAAAAATATAAGCTCTGATACCAATTGTAACAACCCCCTCCTTGTGTTCTCTTTGATAGATCTGGACTAGAGAGGAAATGTCCATTATCCACAATTTCCTAGAATATATTATTATTAAAAAATCAATAATAAATAATGGTTCCGAACAAAAAATTGCTGACAGAAATAGGGAAGATAAGATATCCTCAAAGGAGTTTCTGTGATTCCCAAGATAGGGAAAAATACTAATTGTTCTAAAGAGAGATACTGGAAGAAACCTATCTAATCCTCAAAGTATGATCAACTTTATTCCTTGTGATTTACTCACCTTATAGTCTATTTCTTTATTCTTTAAATGTTTTGCTCATCGTAAAATAGACAAACAAAACATTGTCAGCATATAACTATGATGTGTACATGGATGCAAAAAAATGTACATGTAATGTTAGAAACACATATCACAGTACAAGATAAAATAATTGCATGTAATGAACATCTCAATTTTATTTTATATTTCTAACACATAACTATTCTATTTTGTTGGTCTAACAATCTTAATTTTAGCAAAGGACATTATGGAGTTTTTTGTAGCAATGGATTCCATGGTGATTTTCTAAAAAAGGGCTCTTCTAACCTTATTGTTTTGATTTTTAGTCACTCTGTTACAAATTTTTGGGAATGTTATCCCCATAAACCACCATTATGAGATTTGTAAATGGTTTGAAAATTCAAGGGACTATATAAGTCATACACATAGATCTTTATAATTTACAAAAATGAAAATAACCAAGGCAATTTCAAAATAATAAACCATAAGTGAACTCTAGGAATATTTAAAACATAACAAAGAGAGATTACTTGTCATAAACTCACACAACTTATGGTGCGAGGATCATCTAATCAGATTATCAACAAAAAATTAATTTGCAAGAGTAATAACTATTGAAGTGTTACAATACTCATTCATAAACATTAGTTATTAATTTAGTTCAAATAAGGGTATCCAAAGTCTTGAGGATTAGGTAGACGTAGGGTTGAGAGGAAATTCTAGGATTTTCTTACATTATGTCCCTTCTTTGGGGTAACCATCTTTTTTATGGGTTAAGCCCTAGTTTGTTGTCACTTAATGATCGTTGTTAAACTATGCAACAATCTCTCAAAAGTTACATTTCATTAACCAAAGCACCATCTATATGTTCAATATATTCTTTTATTACTAACATGGTTTCTTGAGCATGGTAAACCTCCATAGTTTTTCCTATATTAGCAAGATAATCTTTGTAAAAGTAGGTTAAACATTATCATTCTATTAGATCATCCTTACCAAATTGATATTTAATTTGAAATTTTGGTCCAAACTATGTATGGATCAAGTTTTTAGATCAAGGGTTTAGATCCTTGCAATCAATTAGCATTGGATATCATTTTAAGTTTTAGGTAGTAAAAATATCATATTTATTGCAAAAGAAATATGATCTAGGATTCGTAAGGCACTTCATCGATTTCAACCAATTCATTAAGAGAGGTATCAAGATCCTCTGAGTGTAGAACAAGAACTAGCCGCTCCAAATATTTATTTTGGATTTTACAATCTTTCTTGATCAAAATGATGTAGTGTTTTCTAAGGACATTCCTAGAACTTTCCATGAATTTTGGAATATTCACCTTAAATTGATGAAATAGGACTATTAGTGTGATGAAGCTCATGTTCAGAATTAATTAACCTAACTATTATATTATGAAACCTACTTTATCCCACTTGATTACATTTTTTTTCATCTCTGTGTGATATTCTAGGGTTTCATTTGACTATTTGAACATCAATACATAAAAATGGGTCAATTTAACTATTTTCTACTTTATTTAAATTCGTGATCTGCATTTCTCAAATTGATCTCCAAAATTTTTACAGGTTTATGATAGTAATTACTGGATATAATTCAAGTTTCATACAAATAAGGCTTTCCTATAAACTGTTACAAATTTCCATAGAAATGCCTGAATCCCCTTTTCCTCCCTTCGGTTTCCCCTTTTCCACCCTTTTTAACCTTGACATTTTTTGGAAGTTCACACCTCATGGTTTCATTGTGGATTTTAAACTAGAGACAAATTGAGACCCAACCAATATATGTTGATTTTGGATCTAACAACCATCATGTTCTCTTTTTCCTGTTGAACTATTTTGGGATGACGAGCACTATAGTCATGCTCTATCAACTCTCTCTCTCTCTCTTGCCACCTACATCATATTTTTCTTCTCATTTCCCCTCCCATCCAACTTTTCTATCCAATATGAACCCAAACACACCTTATGTGTCTGGGTATGGAACCAATAGAAGGTGGTTTGATCTCCCCACCACCACTAACTCTCATTATCACTAGCCTCAAGAACAAAATACCTAACCATGACCTTCTCTCCATATAAAATCCCATCCGTTTTATATGGGACTTTGCCCTAATATTTTTCCCTCTTTATCAGTCACCATCATGGCCAAGAGAACCTTCTATCACTCAAGAAGTTTTCCTCCTTTTTCAACAATACCATTAGAGGGACCCATTTGGGTTTTCTTCATCAAGATCCCCTTCAGTAGAAAAAAAAGGTTGCTTTTAACCACTATACAATGAGATGAGGTTAGTCCATGGGTTCCCTAGGAGCATTGTTACTTTATTTTCTCATCTTCCCCTGTGATAGCCCTCCACTCCTCACTCTCATGGACTAGCCTCTATGAGGACACAAACATCACTTGTCAGATTGTGAAATGATTTGTGGTTCTTGAAATCCAACATCCATTATATTCTCGACCTCACTCTATCACCCACAATCTGACTCAATGGATATGAGAGAACATCACTATTAAAATTTCACTCCCTTTAGTGTTTTGACTGAATAATCAACAACCAATGCATTTTATTTTGGTAGATATCGCCTCCTCTCTACTTGAAAATCAATAAAATAACATCAACTTCAATAATAACAAAGATAACACCCCTTAGCCAGAAGATACAAATAGATAATCAAATTTAATTACAAAAAGGAGAGGAAACCCACAAAATTACTTACATAAACTAACTTCCATCGTAGTTCAATTAATATATTCAATATTACTTTGATTACATATTTGAAATTATTTGAATAATCAAACCTCAAGAGTATGAATCCAAACCTCTAGATTCGATCATATGGGTAACTTTAAGATCCTAAAATTTTATGAATTTAGATCCTATAATTATGAACTCACAATGATATATTGAGATATACTTTAAGACAACTAGAGTAATATTAGAATTATAAGATCGCTAGTGTGATCTTGATTGAGTTGGAACGATGAATTTTAGTTCTACACTTAGTGTAAGACTTCAACTTAAAGTGATAAAGTAATAGTGATGAAATGTGTTTGAGTATTTAATTGAGATATTATATTGGTTCAAGCCTTAATTTTGTAACTAATATTATTATAAGTAGTGAGCATCCCTTTGAAAGATAATTATATTATCCATTGGCCCTCAAACCAAATTCAAGCACAATTGGGCCAATTAGTATATACATATGGGACAATGGGATACAAAAGTGGTAATTCAGTGCCTCGTAATTATATAAATACATGTGATAATTTCAGTTGAATGATAAATATATAATGAGATAATAGATTAGTTTTAATATATTCCAAGTTATCTTGTGATCTAGGTAATGAAATCTGTAATTATCAATATTGTGCATGGAAACTAAATTTAGCTAGTCAATTTATCTCGTTATGATCTTATCCTTGACCTAAAGATAGATAATTACCCATTAAAGAGAAAATCAGAGTTTGGGATAGTTTGTAATATATGTGCGACCTACGGAATTATTTGAGTTAAGGGTTTTATCTTGATAATATGTTTAATTCTTTTTTGTGGAAAACCCTTCTTGTGGATCTGGATCTTGGATCCCAAACATGATCTAGCACAAAAGCTCAACCCTTCTTCCCAGATAGGAAACCTTGTGGAAACTAAAGGGGATTCTTCATTGCTAGAGCTTATGCTTCTGTGATTTCTTCAATGACAAACAAACTCCAAATATGTCCAATGATTGAAAAATTCCTCTTCACCAAACCCTATTGAAGGCAACTGAGTAACATTATCATGGATTTTTAAATTATATTTATTTAATATATTGAGTTTAGGGTGTGTCAGCAAACTCCAAGGTTGTCCACCCTATTTGTATAAGACATTCGATGACTTTGGTAACCAAAAAGTAAAGGAGAAGAACCCGATAGAATCCCCTGACAAAGACCAACCTCTGAATAATCTTCCCCCACCTTTTGTGTTTTCAATAGGAAGTTTAAGTGGGTTCCCTATATACTCTAGTTCTTTAGAGGAGTCTTTCTACCTTCCAAAAGATTAGCAATAGCAAACATCTATAGGATGAATAGATAAAGAATTTTCCTCCTTGTTAGCACTCCTTTTGATCTTACTTCAAAACCTAGATTGTGAGGCTAAGTTCCCTAGATTTTGGCCACTGCTAACCACAACCAGTAGCTATCTAGGTCCATTGGGGTCTAGAGAAGGTGCCCCAACATCCTTGTACCATTCAAAGACCAAGTCTTGGATAGTTAATTTAGTTGTTGACTTGCCATGGCTAAGATTGGGCTTCATCACAAGGAAGAAGAGGACTCGATGGCCTTAGACCTAAATGCCTCTTCAAGTGTGTTAAAGACCCAAGGGTGATGGATTTAGTTCCCCTTAGCTTGGATGACCTGGGATAAGGTTAAAAGATATATGGATAATGTTGATGTGTCGAGTAAATGCCATATCCAATTATGATGAACCTATATATTAGACTTTTCATAAAATTGTGTATCATGAATGAAACATTTTAGATACCTAGTTATGATCCTAGTATGGAAAATATAGGCAATATATATTAATGTGAATATCTCATGTAGACCCTACATTAGATGAATATAATGCTCAAGTTATAGGATACATTTATTTTGTGATATTATTGGTATTGTTGAATATAATGAGCTCCCAAGATGATTATGATGATGATGATAATGATGTACATCAATAGTTCTAAAGTCAATAACAATATACATGTGCAATTAGGCTTATTATCCAATGATTTTAACTTTCTATGATCTTAAATCCATATAATCCAATATATGTATTCATTATGATGTGTTCAACTGGATAATTAGGGTTACACCTAATATGTAATTAGGGTTTCTAACCCTTGGAAATAATTATGTGAAGGAACTAGGAATATATACCCCTATCCCTAATCCAAAATTGAGATAACCCAAAACCCTAGATCAGGACCAAAGTTAGGTTTAATATGAGTGATGTGAATACATGGTAACACTTTAATGTGATACATACATGAAGATTGAATTATTGAATGATTGCTTCATCTAATATTAATTGATTGGATAATATATACTTGAAGTACATTAGGCATGATTGCATGTAACATGCATGAATAAGGTATGTGGGTATTTATTAGTTACTAATTATATTGAATTCCAAAGATTGTTGAGGATTTCCTTATTGTTGATGAAGTGAACTACTTGATAGTTTATTTAATTCCAATTCAATTATATTTCTACTATATGTATCACATAATTAAACTTATGATATTATTAACCCAAGGTTAAGGGTTGGTTCATTTAAGTCCAATGATCGATAGAGAAAGGTGATTACACACAAGGTGGTATGACAAACATGAGTTATTTCATATAAATGAATATATGAATTCATATATTTGATTTTTGAGAAAAATATGTTGTTATCATACATGCACACATGTTTATGCACCGACATACACAATATAGAAATATACCGATCTATGCTTTTGTTCGTAAACAATTTAGGTAACATAAATATACAAAGATTGAAGATGTGGAAACTAGATGAATGCATCATAGAGAAATAGGATAATTCACAAGGAGGATTAGTTGGTTAGAAATATTTGGTATTTATTCTCATATATATGTTGGTTTCCTTTTAATATTCATGTAAGTCCATAGGGGAGTATTGCTTATTCAATTCAAGTTCAATAAATGGAAATTGGTGATTACTATTTGTTATTTCTTAAATCTGGATAATGGAAAATTAGGCATCGACTCTTGATTTAAATGTCCATGTTAAGTGG
The DNA here is from genome assembly GCA_963693085.1 of Alisma plantago-aquatica. Taxonomy (NCBI): domain Eukaryota; kingdom Viridiplantae; phylum Streptophyta; class Magnoliopsida; order Alismatales; family Alismataceae; genus Alisma; species Alisma plantago-aquatica. The sequence goes on along the minus strand of OY856415.1, from coordinate 682,848,822 downwards.
GAGATACTCAAAAGTGGGGTCGTTACATTTGGTATCAGAGCCTAGGTTTATGAAATAATATTTAATAATTGATAAATTCAAACAATCCATAGAATAATATAATATGAGGACTCACTATCCAGACCCTAGGTTTTGCCTAGAATAATATAATCCAAAGTTTTTGTCATCTCGAATTGCATCCTTTTCTCAGATCTTTGATATATAAACCCTAAAATTCACTTCTCTCCTCATCTTGAATTAAGGTTTCTAAGAAGAAGTGGGATTAAGGCATCGTCCACTAATTAAAGTACATATAATGTTAACTAGAGAAGTAGATGTGAAAAATGTGACATGCAATTTATGTCCCTCTAGTAAGGGATACCCTAGAAATAACTATGTATGGGTGGGAAAACCAAATCGTCCGCAAAGGACTTGAGTTTCATGACCCACTAAGGTAGGAAACCCTTAGTCAATCAAGGGAATATTAAAACCCTAAAATATAGGATGCTACCCCTAACCTTGGCCCTAAAACCTAATCCTGGAAAACGGATTGGTGCGGGTGAAATAATAACCCTACCCAAATAAACTTCAATTAGGGAAAGTAGAAAAAGAAAATACAAATGGATTGGGTAATATAGTTTAGGTACCATAAAATAGATACCCTACTTTCCCATGCATGCAAGTATGTGGACTAATGCATGAATGCTACATATAAAGCATTTTGAATATATATGAAACAAAGGAAATCACGGGTTACATAATAATAAACATAAGACCTTCAAGTCACATCAAGGGGTGATGTCCTGACCTGGTGTGGGTCAACAGAAGAATGCAAAAAGACCTATGCGAAAGGAATAACCCTAAACTTGTGTAGTCAGTTCATGGCTAGAAAACCTAACCTCCTCTTGAAATCCTAGAAAGCACCAAAGGTTTGGAACTCTCATAGAAGGGTGACTTGATCAACCCCATTATGATATTTGTCGTAACAATGGACGTCCGTATAGGACCTAAAGTATAAAATGATGAAACATGATGGGATGATATGGGTATAAGGCATGAAAGAATCTACCCCTACCTATTCATGACAATTTTTCCTTATAAATGGAAATTTAATTCTAACATGTATTAAATGAGATAACCTTGGTTACTGATGTCTTAGGCAAAATATGTAATGGTAAGTGAAGTGCATTGTAGAATTGTAATAATGATGTGCTTAAGACATGTAAGCCCTACAACCACCAGATCTGGAAAGGAAGGGTGTGTCTTTGGCTTAATGCATTGGATGAATTGATATATATAAGATGCATAACATTGCATGCTTACCCACTTTGTATTCTTGACTTCTACAAATTATTTAAACTCCCAAAAATTCACAAGGACACCAGGGAAGTACGATTCACTTGAAATGTTAGGGTAACATTTCTATTATCTTTATCTTGTTATATTACAAATATGACAACAAAATTAGTGACTGAAATATTATTTTCTTGGCTTTTAAGTGACCCTTCTATTACATTCAGTTAAAAGTGTCCTAAATCACACATGACCTCATAATGTGGTCATATATAAAGTCACCCTTGTTTATGTTATTTGTTTGAACCTAAAACTAAAAAAATGGTCTGTTAGAAGATCACAAAGTGAGTTCCATTATGGGTGGTGGTTCTTGGAACATTCTCAACTATCAGTGACTCATCCACTGATTGGAATTTGCAATCAGATCTGGCCAGGATAAGGATCGTTGCTACTTCACCAATCTTACTGTCACACTCAAAGAAACATAGATAAGAGTCAGACTTCATACCAGAATACTAAGTATGCCTTCTAGTTATGGAAGGCCAACACACATTAAAGATGTCTCATCCATGCTTAGAAGGTATTCCATGGATGCCTTGCCACTAAGTTGTTCCTAAAATCCAAAGGCTTCAATTTGGCTTCATGATGTAGTCTATGTGAAAATGATGAAGAGATCCATGAACATATTATGTGGAGATGCCCCTTTGCAAAATACCAACATATTATGGAGAGTACTAGAATGGAAAATACCACCAGTGTTGTCATGGATCTACTATTAATATTGAATAAAAAATACAAGCTGCTTGCAATTACCATTGTACTCATGCTTGGTACTTGAGAAACCAAGCCATTTTCAGTAAAAAAAAGTTTAATGCCAGTCAAGCCTAAAAATATATTATTCATGATTGTAATAGTCAAATTATGTATGGATAGTTTGCCATTCCTTAGACCACTCTCCCACAAGTAACGATTTATAGTTTTTGTGATAGAAAATGAGATACATACAAAATGATAAAAAAGACCTCAAAATATGTTCAAAATGTCGATATAACCTTCCAAGGAAAAAGTATAGACAAGATAATTGGAAAAAACTAGTAATATCCCATTTAAAAAATTCCTATATTATTATTCCAAAAGACTTAAAACAAAATATGAAACCAACATTATTTATCTAGTATATTATACTACATATTCTTTGAAATTACAACTTATACATACATATACATATATGTGTGTGTGTTTGATTTCATGTGCATATACAAAAAACAAAGATAATATGATAGTCCATATTATGGGGATATGCCATTCAAATCATTCAATTTATCCATGTCAAAGACTGGGTTTTGGAAAATGACAATTGTGGACACCTCATCCCAGAACCACATCTTAACACTACCACTTCTTTTTCTTTCTCTATCTCTCTCACTCACTTCCTCTCTCTCCTATCAGATCTAAATTCATCTAGAAATAGTATCTAGCCTTAGGTCCTAATAGTCAACTAGTTCACATCTTCCCCTCTCTCCTCTATCTTATACCTCCCTTCTCCCTCCCTCCCTCCCATCTAGTAAGGATGATCCACACCAGCCAGACCATAGAACCACCACTATTGCAATACCCTCATCAAACTATACACCACAATATAAAACACTTTATACACACCACTATCTCTTAGAAACCTCAATAACACCACCTTAAGTACATCGTGACCACATTGGAGGAGTAAGAAGAAGCAGAAGAAGAAAAAACACATCACTACGGTATCTATCATAGTGACTCAGAAGGGTGACACTGTAAAATATCATCTAAAGAAACCACCATTTAAAAAATATTAGTAAAGATATTGAGCCAGATTCCATTTAAGGTACATACATAAGATAGATTGAAAGTCACACTAATGAATAATAATATCATATATGACATATTATTTTTGAATTGGAACTTTGGTATATACCATAACTTGAATTGCTCATACTATCATGTATAAGCTACCATTAGAGATGTTGTTCCCAATGTCATCTTCACTTCAAAAATTTTAAACCCAACACTTGTGAATATATTTTTCCATTCGAATTTGTTTCTCTCTTTGCCATTGTATGCTATCATCATAGCAAGGTCAAAAAAAAGTTGTGCCTTGATGATTTCTGGGTCACTGAAACCATCAGAATCTAAGATAATATCCGACACAATAACTCGACCATTTTCAATAGGAACAACATCCTTGCATTTCCTTAGTGTCTTGATACAATCATCATCATTCCAATTACGAAGAACCACCTGATTGCAATTTTTTAATAAATAATTGGAAATTAAACATAATAATAACAACTATTCTTGAATTTCATTTCATGAATACATAGTGCTAGATAGAAAAAAATATAAATATGCATACATTGTACCTTTTTTGGTAAGATCATGTATCAATATGTTTCATATAAAGTTTTGTACATGAACACATATACCTTATATGTATTCATTCAAATTTAAAACTTTTAAAAAAACTTGAATACATATCCTAATATTGTTTGTTTTATGTATTATTCTTAGATTATATGTCTCAAAAAGCATCTCAATTAATCATTGGTGGATCATACATTGAATGAAGGTATGTTATAATCAAACATAGTTTTGTAAAATTCATAAGAATTATGGGACTCTTTTTAGTTTTATTCGCAAAATCCTACATGTATTTGTACTTGAAAAATAAACATATGGAAAGACATAATGCAATATCACTTTATTTTTAGTTTGCTTTATTAAGTACTTTTCTAAACAAATTTTTTGTTGAAATTTATTGAAAAATGCATGAAAAGATTTCATCTGAGTGAGATATATCCCCTCTAACCCAATTACAAAGAAATATTTTATAGTCTCTAGAATTTATACAAAAACTCACAATATGTGCATCCTAACTGCAAGAGTTCTATTTTCCCAGATATTATTTTTAGTTCATGTCATCAATAAGAAAATTTTAGTATTATCCTTATATATCGGTCACAAATTGGACTAAAGGTGTATCAACACCTACAACAAGAAGCCAACACTTGCCACGACCACTAAAAAGACTATGTATACAATAGACTCCAAGAAACAATGACTGGAAACCCATCTAGGTCCATAGAGCTATACTTAATCTTCCATTATCACATGAGGAAGACACCTTCATGCCACACTATACTAGTGAAATAGACATCCCAATGTCGACTTTTATATGGCAGGCATTGTTCACATTGGTTTTGTGAGGTCCTTTTTCTTAGTATGTGATAAATCCAAGCATACATGACTAAATTGAAAACAAATGTATGGCATGTTGGATGACTTCATATGGGCACTTCAAATTTTGAGGAGTAACAAATTTTGCATTATCACATATGATGGTTTTGTTTTTCCACTATTATTATACATCAATTTTATGGAAGAAAAGAACCATTTATTATGATTTTTCCACCACTAATTATTCCCATCCTCTCCACCAGTAAACTCCTACTATCTTATGTCTTTCAAATAGAAACCATACTATATCATCTACAAGTAGGAGAAATAAAATGTGGGACTCACAATTTTTTATAAGTATTAAAAGATAATTGTCAACAAGTGTAGTTCAAGACATCACATTTGCAAATATTCTATAGAGAAATTAAAAAAATCATTTTGAACCATACACAGACAGAGACATGCACCTTCTGGGTTTCTTGTCCCTAATTATTTTCATAATATGCTAGAATGAATATTCATCATCATGTGTTCATTGTACTTTAATTTTTTCTATCCCAACACATTTGACATTATTAAATACTCTAACAAATAGTCCATACATCCTAGTATTAAGTAAGAAGATGAAGAGAGCAATGATCAATCACTATACTCCTTTTGTAACTGCAAGTATTTTTTCAAACCTGCAATCCTAAAATTCTAAGTTGTTTGAGATGACATATCAATTAAATGATTAAAAACAAGATTTTCTCAAATATTACAGTGACGGTCTAGTATTTTGATTATAAGTACCATTAAAGAAAATATTTTCTTAATTATATTTTGAAAATTATTTCTGGTCGAATGATACATTCTAATTCATTTCAAAGATAAATATAATTTTTGAGATAATAGAAGACATAGCATCCAATCAATGTTGATAAAAATTTGAGAAATAGTGTTATCATGTTTTAGTCATTGGTCAATTGTATTTTCGTTGATGCTAAATACTATTATACTAATATACAAAACATAATTTATACCTTGACACAAACAAATTAACTAAAACTTTGAAATTCAAATTGTCTCTCAAAAAGTCTATATTATCAATAAAAAGATATGGCATAGTAAGTTTTGTTTGAATTCTATATCTAGAGACAATCTTACATGATCCAACTCTAATATAGTGACCACGGTCATTTGGACTTGTCCATAAGGATTATGGATTACACCAATGTCTTTTTAGTTGGACATTCTATAAGGAGCTCTAATAAACTAAGCATTCATCAGTGATAATGCTTTTCATCAACTAGAGTTTTGCTTTTAAATTTAGAAGACTATTTGAACTTTCTAATCTATTAGATTTTTCCTATGAATTCAAAATCCCTCTATTAAATATAATTGTCTACATTCTCTTACATTATGTCTATGAAATTGATCAACAATTGGTAAATTGATTAAGTGTGCATTCAACCATTTGACAACTTGTTAATGGAGTATTTTACCATGTCAAACCCACTAACGTTCTATAATGGGTCATAATCTTCTCTAAGCATTAGTGGAGAGTAACTTTTAATAATACCTGAAAATACAATAAAAGGTCCACAACAATTCATCCTAGAAATATATGTCAATGATTCATATTAATTAATTAGGAAAATCTAAGAATACATCAAAATATAAGTGAGAAATATTTGTGGCAAAATATTCATAAGTATTCATCAAACTACTAATTGTGTATATTCCTATAGTGAGTAGGATTCATGTATAAGATATAATATTTGTTGTAATTGGTTAATTCCATTGAGTATCTCTCTTTCTGTATCTTTCCTGTTCATGAATGTTCTCTATCTAGCAAGGAGATGATTAGGGAAGGTGGCCTTTCTTGAAATCATGTTGGACTATTTGAATCCTCAGTCTGCAAAAAGGAACTACTTACTCTGAAGATGAAAATTGATGCATGTATGTTAAATTGAAGGTGAAAGTAGGATATTCTCAAATTTTGCAATACTACATAGTGTAACTATGTGAAGTCATGTGTCACCACTAAATGATGTTATGCACTTTATTTATGTTCTCACAACTTATATCCTTCTATTTGATATGGCGGTGTAATATTTGTTATGTGAATCTCTATTTAATCTTAATTCACTACCTTCTAGAGCCTTTGATTGAATAAGTGGCGTTAGAAAAAGTCTTCTCTTAGCCACTCCTCCCATGAGTACAACATTATGAGTGACAACCTATTGGGAAACTCAACACTTAGGAGAACTAAACCACTCATCCTCTTATATTATGTGACAAAACCTACTGGCACCATGTAAGCTGGTGAATTTTCATATTCAACCCAGTAGCTTTTAAATGTGGAAGATGGTGACCTTTCCTAGGGAATATCAGGATGTGAATTAAGAACTTATTATGAAGAGAAATATAATAAATCTTCATTGAACACAATAGAAATTAGCATTCTATATTGTGCATTGTCTTCTTCTGACTTCTAAAACACATCCTCATGGGATCTATCTATTAATAATGAAGAAAATGTCTATTAGCAATATGAAATAAATCAAGTGAAGGACTCCAAGTTCAACATTTTTAGACCGTAGATTGAGCTGTTTGGAATGGAAAAAATGAAACTTATTGGAGTAATGCACTTAATTGGTTTCAATCACATCAATTCTATGATTGTTCTTAGCAAGCATATTGAACATAAGGATCATGTTTCTCTAGGATTCTCCGTTCACTCTCCCACCCTTTGAAAAGAAGGTCATAACCATTAGAGAACCATCCAACCTCCAACCTCTACAAGTTAAATATCTTTATATAAATTCTAAACATTTATACATTGAGGCTAAACTCCCACAAAAAAAGAAAAAGAAAGGGACTCCAAAAAGAATAATTGGTTATAGTATTGAGATTAATTTATCCTCTTTAAGTGAAGATTCTTTAGAAAATGAGGAGGATGTTCTCCACTCAAAAGGAAGTCCAGCACAAACCAACTCCTTAGTATGTGAATATTCTAAATTAAGGACATGTTAGATATCATATTGTTTGATGCCAAAAATTAAAGATCAACACATGTATATTATGAGAAGGAAAGACAAATACTAGTAAATAATATTGATAAAAAGGCTCATAATATTTCTTTGGATTAATCTAAAGAAGTTATAAAGAGAGAGAGAGTGTAAATGAAAATATAGCAAAATGGAACTAATGACCAAAATTCATGAGGAAAACAACAAGGTAAATAATTTTTATTTAGATAAAGTCAAAATAATAAATATGACAAGTAGAAATGGTTTTACATTAGAATATTGATGACTCGGTGGTAAGAATTTTTCAAAAAAGAAATATTATACATTATAATGTTAGTGATGTCACAACACTCAATGTATCACAAAATGAAGATACTTCTACAAGAACAATTAATAAAGAATATCAACCTATCACTGCAAGTAGACAATGTGAAATATGTGATTTGACCGTTTAATATTATTATTTGATGAATAAGGTATTATCACTAAATAAATATTTGATTCATATTGGATATGATATTGTTAACATTTATGTCATTATCAAAACTAGTTCTCAACAGAACCATCTTGAATGGGAGTTCTTTAAAGAAATTTTAATATAATGGAAAATACCCAAAGAAATTATTTTTCATGATATATGAAAAACAATACAAATATAGTTGGTTATAAGCATGCGAAGAATACAATGGACTCTAGATACTTGAAAATAGGTTCATCTCAATATCAAATAAAATATAAGATGAAATTCTCATAATAATGTTGGCAATTATAAAACCTATTATTTTTTGTTTTGACTGAACCCCTAAAAATATTGTTGTTTGTGAATAAATACACACACTTGGACCCCAAACGCTTAGAATTGTATACAGTTCATCTTTATTTTGCATGATTTATGTGAACATATTGTTTATATATGATGTTCTAAGCACATGAGTGCGGTTGAAAGCTTAATTAATTGATTAAAGAACAAGAATATGGATAGGTGACTCACAAATACAATGGAAAAGGTAATGTAACCATTATTTGTGATATATATAACATATTCTATAAATATTATGCATTAGTATCTAATGGATTATATCACACTTCTATTAGAAACACCAACTTTCTGATAGAAGATATGATGATTTCTTCATATTAGAAAACTATTATCATTTGGATGGCATTTCTCTAAAATATTTATAGATAAATTGAGAGGGGTATTTATATACAACCATCCTAAATCCACTTAATCATATTGATGGTATATGCTAGATAATTGAGAAAATTCATTTTAATATTCAACATCAACACTTGGTTCATGTAATTATGAAACAACTCGAGTAAATGGGATGAAAATGAAGTTTTAAGAGGACTCTGATAACAATACATTGAATAAGATGAGATTTGTTAGTTTTCACTCAACAAAAGAGAAAATTATTCCTTCAAATAAAAATGAGATATTATCTCAAAAAGATCCTACAATTAGTACATGGTCAAGTATTTAGACCTATTCTTACAAAATCTTTCAGAGGTATTAAAAATTGTCTTTTTATATTTAATAATTCAACTAAACATTAATGGAAACTATTTAATATTGAGAATGGAAAACTTAGAATTTTATCACATTCTACAAAATACTTAAAATGTGATAAGGTTCTAAAATGTTCTTCGCTGGTAAGGGTAATAACTTATTGAAATTTTTAGGGATAAAAATGATCATATAATTGATAATTTTTACCTTAATCCCCTCAACTAAATATGACTTTCGAGAAAAGGAAGAGCTCTCATGAATAAGTGAATAGTGCCATATTATTAAATACAACTCTATAAAAATATTTTGGCTAGCTGTTGTATTTACCTCGTGTTTAGTATAAGAGTGTGGATTCACTCATTCCATTATAATGAAAATTTCTTCTTATCTTTGACACAACAAGAACACATAAGATTTGTATTTTAGATATTTTCTCTTCGACTTCATGCTTATCAACCTCCACATAATAGCTCGAGAGTTTGGTAACCCTCGACGTTCACACTTTGAATACCACCATCGACCAACAACATGCATTATCCAACGATCGACAGCCATTGATCAACAAGGTATTTTCATCCACAGTTTATGAAGATTCCATCCAACCAAAAACTCATCGACCTCCCAAGTTGATGGTAAGAAGTCCAAGGGTCAGCACCATCAGTCCAAAACCAATGCTCGACATTGATGGGAGGGACCCATAGACACAAGCCCTATAAATAGGTCCCAAGGGCATCACTTCAAGGATCATTGTACCAAGGCCTGACCTTTTATCCTCAAAGGAGGAAGTTCGACATCTCCTTCATACTAACCATTCACCTTCTCTTACTCATCGACAGACCATATCGCATCAAGGAGGATGACAAAGTTAGGGGTCATGTGGTGACAGTTCTGGGTGGATTCTATTGATACATCTCTTTTGTCCATTGAGGTTGTTTCCTCTGAACTCACTATGGGTTGTGAGTAGTTTATTACATTCGGGCATTCATAGTATCCCCACTATTTTTTTTGTTCTTTTATTATATCCATAATTGTATGAAATTTATTACATGTTAAATCAATCATTTTATTCTGGTATCTTTATTCGGCCAATAGGTTTACATGTTTGTCATGATCTTGGGTGTTGAGAACTTTGAACCTAATATCTAGGATATTGACTGATTTTTTTTATACTTTTGATGAGAACTTCAGATAGGTGTATTCTGGGGCGAAGGATACATGATCTCTAGGCAACACGACAAAAATCCTAGGAGGATATATGCCCACCTTCAACCTAGTACTGAGAGGGGAATTTACCTAACCTCCGTGATATTGTACATGCATGTTTGAGATATATTGAGAGGATAATTATAGGTAGTGGTGGTGAAAGCTACTCACCCTAGTGTATCCTTACATTTGATAATCGTAGATGTCTTTTAGTCTTAAACTTTAATTGTAATCAACTAAATCCACCTTTTCTGTTAAATACTATTCTTAATTTAATTAAATCGATCAATCCATTCTTAAAAATATTATCTTTTGGGATTTTATCCTCAACTATACTATGATAAGACTCATCAATCTGTGGTAATTGTTCCACATTTCTTTTGATAAACTCTAGGAATTTCATTCCTAGTGAATTTATAGTGCGATAATTTCAACATCAAATTTTGGTGGTGTTGTCAAGGACAACAAAATTATTGATTGATTTAATTTAACTAGGACTAGTTTGGATTTCTTCTTTTTCTTTTCAAAACATTGAAAATATTTTGAACAAGATTTTATTGAATAAACTCTTAAATTGTATTCTCTACCATCCTTATAAACAACCTTCCTATTTTATAGGCATAATTTAAAATGGAGTGGTCGATGCTATAGTGCACCCCATGCCAACAATGTGGTTATTATGGACACATATTACTAAACTACTCTAGAACCTCTCCACAATTTAGAGCATCACTCCAAAGGATTAGCATCCAACACAAAGTTAGGAGTTACCAATGTGGGTGCGACACCAATTCCAATACAAAATTTTATAAAGGCCACAATGAAGAATCCTAGTATATGATCCAAGTTTATAATGAAGGGGACCTCAATCATCAATATTTAGGAGACAAATATGATCTGTTGTGTTATGAAGATCAATTCCCTTATGTGGTAGGCTACAATCAACAACATTGTGGGAGCTACAATGACAAACAATACTATGAAATCTAACCTTCACCCAACTAGAGTGAATGATTGAACGCCCTTGGGAAAATTCTCATCGAAGAAGATACCTGAAGCAGAAGGTTACTCGCACAATTGACTGAGATTTGGCAAGTTTCCATATAAGCTAAGGAGCTAGAGAGCCAGCAAGACATTTACCAAGGACAGTCGGAGCAACCAAAGATGATGATTTTTTACGATGACGAAGATGATATCATTTTAGTGTCAACAATGCCAAATTCTCAACAACTACGTAGATTGAGGACCATATTGATGAATTATAGTCGTAATGTGATATGTACATTTGTACTCCTCCTTTTTTATGCTTGAGACTTTAGTACGTCAGTACGGAAAGTCACATCAGGAAGATGCCCCCCTCATGGCTACTGAATCGAAAACTTTGCTATCCCCCCTATTGCAGACCCTGATCCAAGCATTATCAATGATCAACAACCATTGCTTAACACTACTATGGAAGATGAACAACCAAATTAAAGTCCACATTTGGTTGTTCCAAATGTAGAGAATCCATTTCAACAAGAGTTGTACACTCCATCTCAGCCACCTTTTATCTCATTTTAGGTTGATCTGGACAAGAAGATTCTACCTTGACTGGAAGTTCACATGCCTCCATCATTATTTGACAATAGTTCTAATTTTCTTGCTCTGATTCCTCCTGATTCAAACGACTAGTTGGGAACATCCTACATGGAGGGAACATAGCAACATTCTAACATAGTCAAAGATCATGTTGATTCTATTACTACCGATGTTGATTGGATGATATTTGAGGAGGACACACAACCACGTAAAAATTCTATCAGGCTAACTTTATTTATGAAAAGTATGTCCCATGCTAGCATCACATGTCTTACATGCATATCTAGGTGATGAGGAGAAGCCATAAACTGGAACTCCTGCCTGATCTACCACAACTGGCATTACTGATGGTGGGTACATCACTTACTACCTTCATCTTCAAAGGTGATCTACCACATGTCTTCTTAGATGATATAATTCAAAAGACATTAGATAGACACCAATACTATTAATTGGCTCTTCTTGTTGATCTACTCATAGATACAACATTTCCTCTACCGAGGAGGAAGGTTTGTGGATCCTATTAGATGGGTTGCGAGGTGAAATGCAACATCATTTTACTCATGTAGAAAGTCCCTTTGAGTTGCTAGGAC